>JAVLUZ010000771.1:1173251-1605015 GCA_036768485.1 Mermis nigrescens | reverse complement strand
ATCGTTATCTTAAGCTTTTTGGTAAATTTGACATGTCAATCAAATCAATCAAGTTAAGCATGTATGTACGTAGTGTATTTTAAAGTACCGTGCAAAATTTCTAGACTATTGAAATCAAATTATTAGCTGTTCAAGCCATTGCTATAAACGTTTAAAAAATCGAGTTTTCTAAATTTTTGTAATTTTTCATGAGTTTTTTATTTTTGACCGTCATGCAGCTTTTGTTATTATGCGAATGTCATACCTAAGTAATAAAATGCATTTATATCTAAAAGCGTTTTTGTTTTAAAATGTTTGATGGTTTATTCTTTTTTTGTTTTGTGTTGTGTTGAATTTTTTGTAATGTTTTGGCTATAAATGAGCAGTCATCATAAGAAAACCAAAAAATTTCCAATTGATCTATTCATTAAATTAAAAATAACAAGAAAATTTAGACCCCTCTATGCTCATATGCAGTTGAAACTAGCGTTTATTCTTTTATTTTAATTCAGAACTATGTCATAAAATGTATAAAAATTGTACGTGTAATATTTAATGAAAAAATATGATAATTCTTGACTTTTAGAACGATATAGGTATCCATGCATGTGTATTGCTAATTGTATCTCCCGAAATCATGATAGATATCTTGAGAAAACGGAAAACGCGTTTCATTATCATTCCACCAGCAGCCTTCTTGTGCCGAATCGTTGTTTGAAGTTTCAACTAAGATAATCGAAAATGCATTTAATATTATTGCAATGGGTAAAACTAAAAATATTTTACCTGCTGTTTCATCGATGCATAGCTTTTTTGGTTCTGGCTCCAGAGCTTTGTCCTCTGCTTTTGGTTTTTCAGTCATTGAATCAATAGAATCTATAATAGGATGACCTGAGCAAATTTAAAAATACTAAAAAATAATTTACACGTACCTTGAATTTTCTTTATCGCCTTCAAAATCGCTGCGTGTTGCATTTGCCAGCTTTGAAACTGAATCGTAGTCAACGCAATTTTCTGATTTTTTGTTTTATTTTTCAAAACAAAAGTATTTTTTGGACCATTCTTCTCGACGGTAGCGACTGTATTTTGGAGTAAATCAATATCTTCCAATAATGTGTTGAAAAGTAATGATGCCAGAATTTTGTCGGAAAAGGGTAACAATTTTTTGTACTGATGCAGTGCTAAATTAATTCCTTGTTTCGTAGGGTAAATACGCCCATTGTCTGGTTCAAAAGTTTCGCAAACACGAAATCCGATGCTTACTGCTTGGTTCCAATGTGAAACTAGGCAATACACATTCTCTCCCAAATTAAAGTCTGAACGTGGAATATGAGCCATTTTATCGTCGAGGAAAAAATTCAAGAAGCGACTGCACTTTTCTATAAAGTTTATTTCAAATGAAAAATTTTGAAAAACTTTGCATAAATAGTAAATTTTATGAAAAATCACGTGACCGTTTCCTAGCAACAACCGATTGATCCTACTTTTCTTTGTACAAAAGTACCTCGTGCATTTTGTGTCGTATCAAAAAAAATCATTTTATTCAATTTCTCATTAACCAACAAAATACAAATTTTGCGCACACAAAAGCAACTTTACACCGTAAAATCGAAAAATGTTTGTCTAGAATGGTCAATCATTACTAAACTATCAAACTCGCCATATATGATGCCTTCGACCCCTCCCGCCGGCAAAGCCTTATGAAATACAATTTCGAGGCTCGTGGTTCCTTCCCTTATTAGCTCCCATGTGTTATTGTCCGCCCCATCCGCGCTCAATTCAAAAACAAAAAAAGCGCAACCATTTTTAAAGCGATTTAAACTAATCATATTTCCTTTATCATCTTGCGAAATTCCTAAGCCATCAAACAACTGCACAAATGATCGGATTTGTTGATTTTCGTCAAAATTTAACTTGTACGGCGTTGAAGGTAGTGTTACTGTACCACTCGTAATTTTAATTTCGGAAATGCCAAAATCATGAAATTGAAAAGGTGATGTTTTGTAAGACCCTCTAGCTGCTTCTGCGTTAACAAGACCAACGACGAGACGCCTTGGTAGAGCGCCGGAAAAAAGTGAGTTTAGAGGCGTCGAACGTCAATTTTCCGTTATATGTAGACTCGTTATTTGTGTTCTACGTATTGGATATTTTACAGTGGTGTTTTGTAGCATCGATTCAATAGCTAATGAAACTGCATCCGCAACTTCGACTTTTTTGATATAAAAACACATTTGCTTGACTTCGATTTTGTAATTGAGTCTTGGATTGTTGTCAAGATCAATTAAGCAAAAGCTGTCGCTGTTTCTGTATAATTCTAAGCGTAATTCGCACTGATTAATTAAAAATCTTTCCTGAGACATCAAATCGGCATGAATTGGCGCCATTAATTCAACCCATGCGCTATCTTTGAAAATACTCATACGAGTTTTAAAACCAGGATTTTTGACTGGCTCATTTTCATCGATATCAGGGTAGTACATTGCAGCTTGTAATTGCGTTTTCTTAGCATCTCTACCAAAATTTAGCTCAGTCTCCAAAAAAGATCGGTAAGCATATCTGTCGCCACTAAAAAAGTAAAAAAAGTTAAAAATGATTAAATTTAATTTTTTTAATTTTTTACCTATCAGAAATTAGCTTTCCATTGAGGTACATTTTGATTTGTTTAAAAAACGTTTTTCCGATAAGATTAATAGGCAGCACCAAATCGCCCGCTTGTGTTCCGTCTGCTGCAGTTGTAATTTTGCATGATGAGCCATCGGGCTTGGTGATTCGAATTACGAAATAAATGTAATTTTTTGATAAATCTAGCATATACATATCAGGAGGAATACGAAATTCATAAGGACCATCATTTGTGCACGGATTTTGAAGTTGAACTTCGGACCAAAATGAACGTCGAATAGCAACTTGAGTCGTAGGTACAGTAAAAAGATCTAGTTCGCTCTTACTGCTTGGGAGCGAATTCTCATCTAATAATTTACTCATAATTAATCCGCAAAAATGTCTGAACCGACTGATTTAAGTAATTTTATTCTTTTAAATGATGGTTTTCGAGAACGCTTTCTCTTTTTAAGGATTTTAATCTGAGCTTTCCGTTTAAGTCGACCTATCCCTTTTCCAGACTGAATACGATCGGCGGTTTCACGTAACGCCTGAGCAGCACCAGTTTTACTATGCTCCACTGCGCTTTCTTTTAATTTACGTCCACTAGCTACATCAGCAGCAATTTTGGACCCACTGACTAAAACGTTTTTTCCAATTGTTTTCAAGAATGGTAAAGCTATTCTATACAGTCCCCTGAAAAAGCTGCCTAATCCTGCACCTTTGTGATAAGGTGCATATGCTTTAAAACCACGAATAGCTCCTCCTAGCTGATACTGGGGGTTGGTTGCTATAGTACTTTGATAAAATTCTAGCCAATCGTTTGCACTATCTGGTACGTAAACTACATGCATTTTCAAATATTAAAGTAATGAGAGCGTTTTCTAAAATGGAGCTTTATTATCGTTTTCCCAAACTCGAATGAAACAAATTCGTCGGAATCTGTCTTTATATTAATTTCAATTCTGTCGATATCCTTTTTAAGGATTGAAATGTAATGTGGAGAATCAAATGTTTTATTTATAACACTGCCAAACTTTCCTTGCACATCAATAGTACGCAAAAGTGGCGCCATTACGTTTCCAACGATCTGATTTGCAACAATGTTACTGTACACGTACATTGTCTCAAAATTATTCTTATTTATATCCGGCGCATTAGTGCTAAGTACTTTAATAAGTTTCTTGTCTGATTTTAATTTATACTTCGTTTGAACAAGTGTATTGTTATTACTGAATACTCTAGTAGGTTCGGCGTCCAATGTCAATTTATATATTGGTTGACCAAACCCTAGAATTTCAGACAATTGCTTATTCGCATATACTCCTTCAACAATTGAGGAATCTATGGTAAAAATCACTTGGTTATTGAAATCATTATACTCTATTTGCACAGCATTTTCGAATTTTATTTCTTTCAACCTCTTCAAAATGGCCGTATTAATAGCAGTAACAAGACTTTCTATTGTTTCGTAATTTCCAGCAGTAAAATCAATTCTTTCAAAGTTTGATTCCACATGCAACATTATATAATTTTTACCTTGCTTAATCGTATACCAAGAATAAGGATAAATGAGTTCTACTAAACCAACTTCCCAGTCACCTTCTAATCTTATTCTGTTGGGCAAGGTGACCCTAAAATCAGAAGCTGTACTATCCTTTTCGGTATTACTAGGTAAGGTAATATAAAATTGACCGTGCTCTAACATGCCTATTTGCTAAGAGAAAACTTTCACAAATGAATAAATTCGTAAAATATCTGCTTTATATAAATTTCATTTTCCAGTAAGGAATACAGAGTTGCAAATCAGGTTTAAAACAACATGAACTCGGGCATATATTATAAATATTTTGCATAAAGTTACATATAATACTATCATTATGCATTAAATTTGGCGTAGAATGTTCAAAAATCGAATTCATAGTAATGTTTCGGCATCGATGGAACAAGAAGAAAATGCAGTACAATCCGCAGGTTGCACTGTATGAACTTTGGTAGCGTATCTTATTGCGATTTTGCGCTTTGCTATTTCTTTCCATGAATCGAACAAAGTTTTCTACGAAAGGAGCCAATCCCAACGAATCAAAATAGTCGACGTTACCGTTCGAGTCAAAGTAAAATGCGACCCAATGTTGCCCACTTTGATAATGACGATCAATATTTGCAATAAGCGCGGCTGGTCGGAATGGTATTTTTCGTGGAAGTTTATCACTAGCATAGATACCAAGGAAAATGCGCTTTAAAAGTGTGTCTTTCTGTATAATATTTCCAATTTCGTAACCATTCATTCTAAATCCGTTTCTAAGATCCACTCGTTAAATTTTTCGGGATATCCGAACCACTTTACTAGCAATTGAACTTGTCCGTTTCTTAAACGACGTTTTTTGATAACTTTTTCAATTTTGAAGGCGCGATTCTCGTTAAATTCAATTTTTAAGAGTTCCCGTTCGTAAAATGTACCCACAATATTATCGCCGCTTAAATCGATGAGTCTATACGCTGGTTCGGTTCGACGTTGAATGACCTGAGAAATTTTAAAAATCTCCTCTGTAAACTGAGGCTTGTAACTTTTATCAAATATCTGTCTATGCTTTGAAATTCGGACGTAATCCCCGAGTAATAATTTAGGTTTCTTTATTTTCTGTATTTTTCCGTACAAATTTTCCAAAACTTGTTGAACTTTGTCGACATTAACATCCGCTGGTTTCATTTTAATCGAACGGTGTACTGTATTATTATAATTTTTGACCAATTTATCCAAGACGTTGATCCAATTATGCGTCCCTTTATCAGTAAAATAGCGAAACATTCTGTTTTTTAATGTGCGGTTAAATCTTTCTATAACAGCGCATTTTATATCTTCATTTTGAGATGTAAAAAAATCAATTTGTTCGTCTTTTAGAAGCTTTTGGAATTCTCGATTAACAAATTCTTTTCCTTTATCTGTACGAATTTGCCAAGGTTTTCGCCCTTCGGAAATTATGGTTTTAAATGCCTCCGAGACGTTAGTACCAGATTTACTTTTAAGAGGTATAGCCCACGCGTATTTGCTCAGTACGTCAATACACGTTAAAATAAATTTAAAATTATCATTAAAATCGGCTAATGATGTTAAATCAGCGAGGTCCAATTCCCATTGATGATCTATATCAAACACGTAAATTTTATTTCTTTTGAATTTGCGATAAGCTTGTCTATGTAAAGTGTAAGTATCTTGAGACGATAACCATTTTTTAACTTGGACTAATGTAACGGACGGATCTTTAGCTTTTGCAGCATCATATAACAATTTAGCACTCGCAAAAGACGAAGGATCATCTAAATTACTATAAATAGATTGGAATAGTTTTTCATTCATCGTATAATGGGCTATATCTATATAATTTTCTAAATTTTTGTATATTTTTAAATCAATTTAGGCGTTGTTTCAGGTTTTATAGTTTCTGCGGCAGAACCTTCTGTTGCCGAATCGTATTCCGTAACTGACGCGGATGCTTTCGGTTCTCTTTTATATAATTTTTCAGTCAACATTTTTCTCCTATTTATATTCCCAATATATTCTTTTGGAACGTGTTCCTGAAATAAAGCATGGGCGAATTCCGACGCTCCAATTGGAGGCTCGGCTTTAACGCGTTCTCTACTGAAATCGTTGATCAAGTCGACGATATGAGAATGTGGAACAGACTGTCCATTAATCAAAATTTCTCCATTATCCTTTACATTAATTATTTTGCTGCGCTTTATATGAGAAATCAACATTTGCGCTTGTTTTTGTTTACTTTTTGGGAGGCTAGATAAAACCGTATTAAACCAATCTGGTTCTTCTGCAGTAACACCTTTTTCTTCTGGCTTAAAATTTACAGCTTGAGGTTGACGACTTTCAGCTTCTAAATTCAAATATCTGCGAAAAAGTTGTGAATACAGCTGAAACTGACGCTCGGGGTTTTCGTCATTTTCCAAAATCTTTTTAATTTCGTTTTTAAACTCATCAATTTGTTTTTGTAACGGTGATTTTTCAACGCTCAACTGCCCAGCAAGGACATCTTGCGGTACAAGTACCATTTTGTTTGTAAATTTCATTGTTTTATTATTAAATCACTTAGCAAACCAGTTGCGATACTGAGCAAAGGAGCTAATAAAGCTGGTAAAAATCCGCCTTTTTGAATAATTGAACGTTTTTCAGCAAGTTTTGTTCCTTTCTTAGTACCCAAGTAGCGAATATTACGTTGATATCGTTTCAACTGCTTCTTTTGCGACGTAGTTAGCGTAATATTTCCACGCAAAATATTATAACAAATGTCAGAAATGCAATAAATTAGTTCTTTATTGGCTTTATTTAAAAATGCTTTTCGTTGACAAGGTTTGCACTTGGCTAATACTTTTAACTCATTGATATTATCGTACAATCGATGCGACATGACAGCACAAGCACAAAATGCAAAAATGATAAATTTTTACTTACAACATCTATTTATAAATTTAGTGCAGCAAGAAATCCGCTTCATTGATCAAAATTTCTCTAAAACAGCTTTTTCGATAATAAACATTATCAGCATTCAAATCCAAAAAACTGAGTTTTATGTCTTCGTCTAAATCGTTGTACAGTCCTTGTAGGTAGCCAGCCTTTAAATCTCGTTTTTTCAATTCAGTCAAAACCTCATTGGCGAAATACCAAAATGCGGACATGCGCCTTCGGCCTGATAATACATTGCTCGCATTGTACGCTTTTGCTTTTTCTTTATACGCTGCTTTTGCCTCAGTAGAAAATCGAGTCCAAAAGACGTCAGCAAGAAGCGCTTTTTCGCAGTTTAATACGTAGATCGCTTGAAAAAATGCAAAAAAATGTTATGTTTTTCGTAAAGTATTTTAAATTATTTTACCTCTTGCTCTTTGCTGAATGATTCGAACAAAAAGCTCAAACGATGCAGCGACCATTACTGAAGAAGCGACTGGACTCGAAACGATTAAATCGAATAAAATGAATTTAAAAGACGACACCGTTTACTTAAATATTTTTTTCAAAAACTGGTTTTATTCAATATCGGTATCAACTGCCTTGTGTCTTTGAACGAAAAATTCATCGACGTAATGTGTAAGCTAATAAATAAACCATCAATTGCGCAGCAAATGTATATGTCTGGATTATATATAATCAGTCTAAAACAGCCTTTTAGTCTAAATTCTCGCCCTTTTCCAGAAGGACAATCGATGTTGTTTTCAATAAAATTTAATAAACGAGTTTTCTCTTCATTATTAAAGCCGTATATGGATGTTCTATTCAATCTGCTTGGCGTATGCACTAAAATCGTAAAATTGGTTTCTCGGCTGCATACGTTACTTACACGTTTTCTGGCGTGTATATCGTGAAAAAGGGCAGTAATGAAGGCTAGAAAGAATATTAGGGCTAGGAAAGGCGATGCTAGTACGAAATTTACTGATCTCGAACTAGAAAATGTTTGCCGTAAAACGCTGTGTAAAAGACCATTTCGTCCATTTTCCATAATTTAGAGAGAAATCGATAAAGAAAACCGTCTGCAATGCTTTAATTTAATCAAAATGAACTTTTGAGACTTTTGATTATATTTATTTTGCCACATAAACGTAATTTTTATCATCTGTAGGAAAAATATTTGTTCTCAATCGCATGTCTTCAGGCGTAGTTTGAGATAAATCAATCAATAAATACCCAAATGGCTCTTTCGTTGCATCTAAAAAGGCTTCGCTGAAATGCTTCGAATTGGAAAAAATTTGTCTACCTAATGTTTGAATCTGAAGCCGATCGCTCGGATTCTTCATTAAAACTAAATACTGCGCATTGATTCGGCTCGTTCTCAATCCATCGAAAAATGCGTTTTGAACTATATGTATAATTGATAAATTCCAATGATGAGAGCCTTTTGTAAAAAGTTCATTTAATCTTGAATCGGATTTCGTATCTAACATCAAATCGTCAAAAATTATCAATTTTGGTTCGTTTCTGCTTGCCTTTAAATCATCTAAATTTGGGATTCCTTCTATAAAATTAACATTTTTCAAAGCTTCATAGGACGGCTGCCACTCTGTATAACACCAATAAATTTTCGAAGGAGGCGGATCCATCATTTCATTCGAAAATTGTACAAACTTTTTAACAAATTCGGTTTTACCGGATTTTGTAGGAGCCGAAACTATGCAGTTGAAAGGATGTTTCCATTTAACGTCCATGTCTAAGATCGATAAAAGTGAAGAAATGGTGTATTTCAATTTGCGAGCAATTTTATACGAAATTCTATTGAATTTTGCATTCCGAATTTTTATTCATTCTCAAAATTCCAAGCAAAAAAAGAGTTTTTGAGTAATCGAGTCTGAAGGTCTTAACTTCCATGCTAACAAACTTTGCAACTCTACCACAGCGAATAAATATGTAAGGTGTGTGCGATATTATTCTGTCATTGAAAGCGTCAACTCTTCCTTTGTCCGCGGGACAATCTTTATTCTGTTCAATGAAATTTGCGAATTTCTCTTGCTCAGCTGTAGTTAAATTGTACACTACCGTTTTGTTAACGTAACTAGGAATACGAAGAGATAGATTCTTTTCCGAACAACTGGCGATAAATTCTATTTTTTCAATGGGACTCGGAGAATGAGTTATAATTAACTCGTAATTTTTCAATGGATCAATAGGTAGCGATCGCCAATCATTAGCAAAAACGCTAGTCGTTATAATTAATATAAATTTCAAAAAAGAGTTTTTCATTTTTGAAATGAGTTGACAAATTTATTTTCTTAAGCGTGAATTGTAAAACCGCCTGCTCACTGCTTAAAAATTTCTAAACACTGATTTTATTACCTGGTTGATCTATTATAAATACATTTTATGCACATCGTACAAGCACAATACTACAGTAATCAATAACCATACGGTATGGTCGAAAAATTTTTACGTATAACTCTTTTATCATATACAATGCGGAACTTTTTAGGCATTAATTTTGTAACGACTTTTCTGCCTTCTTTTTTACGCTGTATACGGCTCGAAACTACGGAAATTTCATCCTTACTACCGTGTTTTACAAACAAATGAACCATGCGACGCAAACATTTAAAATTAACACGTTTTACGGCTAAATAAGATAAAGTGATTCCTCGAACTTTATGCACAAAATTATCCGAATTATTCTTAGTGCTAAAAACGCGAAATCCGTAATTTTTTGGGCCGCCGCTGCAAAATTCGCTTATATACGACCCATCGCCATATTCGCGAAGTTCGTCAGTCATGTCCCCCAAACAGCTGCCAATGGGCACACAATACTCCATCGGCTTATCGAGATTCGAAATGTAGATTATGCTGTCTGTATCAAAGTATAATACGCGTGTTCCTAGCTTTTCGATGTAGGAATACAGTTTTAGCCTGGCTTGCGCTGTGGTATAGCCTGCGATGACGGGATTTGTGTTGGGCATAATGTCAACAAAATCGTCGTTTTGTTTATACGTCACTGAAACAATCTCCTCGCTAATCATGTGAATAGCAGTTACTGTTATGCTAGGATCAAACACGTGGGCGAAATATTTAGCCGGATCTTTAAAGTAGATAGTTTTAGTCAAGTTGTTTCTCTGGCCAAACTTAAAAAAGAGCGAAATAAATTTTAGGAAAAATTCCTGAAATAAAATGTTGATTAAACGAGTTAAAATGACTAAAAAATTGAATATACTTTCCCCCAAAAGCTGTTTAGCATTAATTTTGCTAATGCTCGTTTTCCGCCGTTTTTTTCAATCTTGCTATCGTCGAGTAGAATATTTTCGCGATCCTCAATGCTTTTGATATACTCAAACTTATCCTGATCGGTTTTGACACGAGAAGGATATCCTTCGGCTTCCTTTAACAAATCGGCGCACAAAATATTGATTATAAATACAAGCATATTAAATTAAGTACAGACTAAAAATTATTCATTTTGTTAATTTTTGACATACTATTTTTATTTTCATAAATGTGTTGACGTATTCTGTAAACAGTCCACCATTTGAATTCATGATTGGGTCGTATTGCTCAATTTTTTCGTAATGCCAAACTTCGAAAATATTTAGAATCTAAAAAACGCTAAAATAAATTGCATTAAAAAATAAAAAACTAATTAAAAAACAACTTTATAGCCCTTTTCAAGGGCTTTGTAGATTTCCACGCTGATCCAGGTGCCTTTTAGTGCTCGCTCCTGACCGTCATGACAGCACTTTTCATTCCGTTGTTCAGTAGCACAGGCTCGGCATAGAGGGAACATAAGTTTGCCCCCTGACCGAAACGGTAAAACTGGATGAAAAAGTTGTTTTGGAGGCAAAATTTCGCATTTTATTAAGCCTTCGTAGCACTGATTTTTCATAGTGACAGTTTCGAAATTCTCAGTAATAATTTTTGGATGTCCGATCGGATATTTGCTATACTTGTTAATAAATGGATACAAGCTGCAAATATCCAAATAATTAATCTTTTGTAATGGAAAATTGTTCGCATCTCGTTTAATCTTATGATAAAGCTTTATAGCATTAGTCCTCCCGCCATAAAAGGCTGAAACACGCAAAAATAATTAAGCAATTTTAAATGTATAAAAAATTAAAGTTTACCGTCCCGCGGATTAATCGGCGGCTCATCCACCTTCACGTTGTCGAAAAACGTCTTCATCTGCGAATTAGCTGCAAGCTCACGCATAAGCTCGCATTCCCATTTTTCAACCAATTGATATCCCGCTTGCTTAATAAACCTTGCACGCTCCATTGTGCGATCAAAAGCCTCTTTAACTGTAGTTACTCTATCGGCAGTTAATTGGCTACGTTTTGGCATGCATTTTAAACAGCCATGCCAGTAACAACCATAAAACTCATAAACAGTTTTTTCAGCTAAACCGTCGACTTTATATTTTCCAATTTTAATTTCGTAACCATTTTGTTTATGAGAAATATATTTATTATCGAGTTTACTGATCCATTTTAACCATTTAAGGGCTGTTATAGACTGTTTTTCCTCTCGTCTGTAGCCGTCGTTTGGAATAATTCCGATAGTGTTTGGTTTAAGAAATAAAGTTCGAAATACTCTATTACAAGCACTAGCGATAGTTAATGAATGTTCAAAAGGATCTACCGTGGTTTCGGCTATAAATAAGTCTCGAAATTTTAGGCAGCACTCACGTAGAACCGTAACATCGCTTTCACAATAACTTACGAGTTGCTCCTTGAAATTGAAGGTCTTAAAAATAAAAATTGTAAAAATGACGAAATTTTGAAAAAATTTAAAATTATACTTTTCCTTTTTGTTTGTTGTACCACTCGTAAAATTTATGATAATCATTAGGTTTCATGTTAGTAGGATAATAATAAGATTGATCAGGCCAGTCGCCAATGTAATTCCAATTTTTCTGCAAATTGAAACCGTGGGGAAAATAACCTTTGCATAGTTCCTCAATCCCAAACGTCTTTGGTAGATCGGCCAATCTCATAGGTAAGAAATTGAACGAATCAATGACTTTCACACTTTTGTATGAAATTGATATTAGCTCAAGTCCTAGAAAATATAAATTAATTACAAAAAATGTAATAATTTTTAAAAAATTTAAATACCTTTATTAATTATTTTCGGAACTTTGCCTTGCTTGTAGAAAAATTGAAGAATGAACTGGCTATCAAATCCTTTCGCGTTATGTGCTATAGCAATCACGTATTTCATACCAAATAAAAAAGTGCAAAAATCATCTAAACACGTTTCTCCCATAAAAATACGTCTTTTTTCACCACAACGATAGCAAGAAGATTTATGACGACATTCATCGCAAGTAATATGAGCAACGCATAATGTAGGTACGTGCTCTAACTCGGGCCCGTAAGCCTCTTCTTTTATAACACGTTCTTGCGTTGTTTCAAAATCAAAAAACACAAAACGAGGAACGAACTCTACCTTCTCGCGTTTTGGCTTTTTATCCTCATCATCCGAAATGTCTTCTTCATTCGAAATTTTCGACATGTAACACAAATGGCCTAAAATTTACGCTAAATAAATTTTGTTTTTAAAAATTAAAAATAAAATAAAATAACCTTTAGCCAAGACATCCTCCTTGCAAATACGACAGTAAATATAACCGCACTTGTGCTTCTTTATCTGAGCTCTTCGAAGATGCTTGCCACACTTTTTGCAACGTTTAATTCTCATACAAATCGAGCTTTCTATTGCTCGCTTTTTGTGCATTGTTGTAAAAATTTTACGATGATTTTCGAAACACTTCAAGTTGTAAAAATAACGATTACAACTAGAACATGTCAAAATTTCCAATTTTTCACAAGGAGGAGAATTATAACATGATGTGCATTTATGAATGACAATCTGATGATCTTGTCGATTTTCGTACGCAACATTGCAAAATTCGCAAAAATAGCTTTTGGAAAAGAATCCTTTAATACGACTAATGACTGTATAATGTCCGTCGTGCAAATATAGGTGCAGAACAGACTCGCTCTGCGTAGAACCTGTAAAAAATACATTGAAAACACAATAAATAAAAAATTAACTCGTAAGAACTCACCCTCGAAAAATAATTCGTTTCGCGTCGCCTTTGCGAAATACTTTAATTTTATAATTAGGCATAGCGTCTTGCAGCTTAATTAATTCGCTAATTCCACACGGGCCGGAATGGTTCGCTAAACCAGCTGATTGCATCAATTCTTGCGCTTTATTTTTCTGAGTATTGTGACGTCTATAATCGCCCTTCCGAATACTTTCCCACTTGCTGTTCGATTCGTTTCTATGCAAATGAGCTCTTGCGACTACAAGCGCTCTAGCGAGACATAAGTTATCAGAATTCTTAATCTGAATAAAGGATCCGCCGTGGGCTCCTCGATTCATAAATTTTTCGTGCAGAATATGATTAGCGTATCGTCCAGCACCGTTTGGCGGCGTGACAGCGACTATCTTTATCGTAGCATCGCTTGAATCAATTTTAACTTCCTGATTAGACTGCAAAATACGTTCGATTTGTTCTAAAATAAGTTCGCCGCTAAAATTTTGTCGATTTCTAAAATGCAACAATATTGGCTTATCCAAATCAGGATGCAGGAATTGTAAGCCAACAAGCGCAGTTGGGTCGGATCGCGATAAAATATTATCAATAGCCGAATCAAAAATTAAAGGCAAACGTTCATTGAAATTCGTCAAATCTTGAATATTTACAAAATTTATGCGATATTCGTTGCCCTCTGTATTAAAACGTTTAATTCTTTGCACAATCGGATCGCTGAGATTATAATAATTTTCCGCTGTAAAATCGCCACCAAATTGTTCCTCAGTATCACTAGCATCAGAAAATAGTTCGTCGTCAGAAGCGTTCCATTCGTCAATAGTATATAAACTTGCAGTTTCAAACGAATCTGAACTTTCCTCGTCAGAAATGTCCTCTAAAATTATCGTAGAATCTCGAGGGGAAAGCTGTATATCAGGTAAAGATTCGTCAGAACTGCTCGAATCGGAAAAATCGCTGTAGTCGAGAGAGAGCTCGTAATCGGAGTTGCTCATGTTGAGATATTTTGGTGAAATGACAAAAAATGATAAGATTAGAGTTTATATAATGAATTCGTTTATTCGTAAAAACGATAAAATTTGCAAATGGGCGTACTTTTCGAATCTCAACGTACGATTTTTAAACACGACCATTTCAAACGAGACAATGTCATCTGTCATTTGATGTCTAAAAGTGCATTGACCTTTTATTTTGAAAATAGAAATCTTTTTCCCATATGCTTGCACCACTCCGTGCCTTGCTTTTATTGTCAACACGTAATGCTGGTCATTTGACAGTGCCTACATTAAATTTCCGGCACTCGGAAATTTCTAGATTTTATTATATAAAATAAATATGAAAACTGCGGCGCTTCAAAAGGTGCGATTCTGTTATAAACATCATGTGCGCATTTTATTTTGTTTATTGTTAAAATCGAAGGCTACCAATAAGTCAGAGGTTGCTGCACTATTTCCTGTCTTTTTAATTGAATTATGCGGTTATTCACCAATGCTCTGAGGATTTGAATAGACGAATTGAATGTATATTTTGCAGCATACAGCTGCGTTTTATTACACAATGTGCGATAAATATACACAATCTGCGATTACGTGAATTACGTCCGAATAACCTATTTTATTTGCTTTGAACTCTAAATTTACGCAAATTGCGCTTACACAATATGCGGCAAATATCAAACCATCTGCACACTACGTGAATTACGTTTGACATCAACCTATTTTATTTACTTGAACTCTAAATTTATGCAAAAATAATTACAACTAGAGGTTATTGCACTATTTCCTGTTTATCAAATTGAATTTTCGGTCCAACTCTCCTGGCTCTCGTATTGCTTAAATTTACTCGACTTAGATTTAGTCGCTTTTGCCTTTCCTCAATATTTTGAAAAATGAGTCGTGGAACGAGTTGCATGCGCTTTGAATACGATTTGGGAAGCAACACGTTTTGTTTAATATCACATTGGAACAAGCGCGTAAGCATTGGTTTTCGTATCTGCAACACATACGATAATAATTCGGTGGTCTATCCGACTCAACAAGGAATCAACCTAATGAGACCGCAATACACAATTTTGGAAAAAGCTTCGAAGAAAATTTCAGCAATGTTGGCTTACGGAAATGGCGATTTTTCCGAAGTTAACCTCATGTACGGCACGAAAGCTGTGGTCGAAAACGGTCCGCCAAAATCGTTAATATTGAAAAACGCAAAGCAGCAGGAGATCGCGTTGTCACAATATCAGTTCAAAAATTGGATGGATCTTCGTAAAGAAATCATGGACGGCATCAAGTCTATCAATGGTGAGCATAAATATTTTTTATTAGAAGTAAATTACGATTTTTTATAAAACAAATTTTGATATAGTAAACTTCATATTTTTAGTGAAATAATAATAATAATAATAATAATAATAATAATAATAATAATAATAATAATAATAATAATAATAATAATAATAATAGTGATAATAATAATAATAATAATAATAATAATAATAATAATAATAATAATAATAATAATAATAATAATAATAATAATAATAATAGTAATAATAATAATAATAATAATAATACTAACAAAGTAATGACTGAGTCAAAAATAAATATGTAAGTGAAACAAGCGCAGAAATCAACTTTATAACACTTTGCTTCTTTTTCAAGAGCGGTTTTATATTATTAATGTATTAATACAGTAATACCTGTGTTTTATGTACTTATAAATACGTTTCTTTGGATTGCATATTTAATTTATTTGAAGAATATCTCAAATCGGAAGAAGAGAACGCTGGAGGTTGTTTGCAAGAAAAGCACCAACTTAAAGTAGCGTTGGAAACTCAAGACTTAAACAACTCGGGTGAGTTATATTTAGAGTACTTGTTTGTATTGCTTTAAAAATTTTTGGAATTTATAATCACATTTTCAGAATTTTAGATGCACAAATTGCCTATTTAAAGTGTACAAAATAAAGTTAGTGTCATTTAAATTACTCAAAAATTTAAATGTTATTGATTTTTTAAATTTTATATACAAATAATGTCTTTTGGATTTGTTAAATTTGTAGGCTAGAAAAAATGAATAAACAATAGAAGAATGTGTTTAGCAGACAGATTACACAATAATTATTTTGCTTAACAATAGTGCCATTGTTGCCACATTGTTCATTTCAATTTAACATTTATTCCTTAATAAGAAAAAATTTATGTATTTTCAAATATTTTATATGCAAATTTTTTATGGTTTTGAAATCAGCTTTAATAAAGAATTTTGCATTGATTGCAAAAATTGTTTTGTAGCCGAGTCGCCCAATTTGCCTGTGACTAGCACAACTGCAGGTACATCAGCCGCTACTTCTACAAGTCCAGCCACTAAGAAACGCAAAAACAATGACAATAACAATGAGGGTGAATTGTTCCAGTCCAGCCAAACACTGGATTACAACAATGAAGACTCAAAAAATTATTTGCTTAAATTGTAAGGTTGGAAATATAAAGTTTTCTAAATTGCTTAAATCTTTTTTCATAAAAGATTTTGATAATTTTTTATTAATAAATAATACTACTCTTTATTGATTTTTTATTTAATTTAATGCACCTTATTACTGTAATGCGTTCCTAAAATTATTATCCCATCGCAAAATTGCACATCTATGTATTATTGATCATAACTACATACGGCATATGTATATTTACTCTAATAATAATAATAATAATAATAATAATAATAATAATCATCATCATAATAATAATAATACTAACAAAGTAATGACTGAGTCAAAAATAAATATGTGAGTGAAACAAGCGCAGAAATCAACTTTATAACACTTTGCTTCTTTTTCAAGAGCGGTTTTATATTATTAATGTATTAATACGTAATACCTGTGTTTTATGTACTTATAAATACGTTTCTTTGGATTGCATATTTAATTTATTTGAAGAATATCTCAAATCGGAAGAAGAGAACGCTGGAGGTTGTTTGCAAGAAAAGCACCAACTTAAAGTAGCGTTGGAAACTCAAGACTTAAACAACTCGGGTGAGTTATATTTAGAGTACTTGTTTGTATTGCTTTAAAAATTTTTGGAATTTATAATCACATTTTCAGAATTTTAGATGCACAAATTGCCTATTTAAAGTGTACAAAATAAAGTTAGTGTCATTTAAATTACTCAAAAATTTAAATGTTATTGATTTTTTAAATTTTATATACAAATAATGTCTTTTGGATTTGTTAAATTTGTAGGCTAGAAAAAATGAATAAACAATAGAAGAATGTGTTTAGCAGACAGATTACACAATAATTATTTTGCTTAACAATAGTGCCATTGTTGCCACATTGTTCATTTCAATTTAACATTTATTCCTTAATAAGAAAAAATTTATGTATTTTCAAATATTTTATATGCAAATTTTTTATGGTTTTGAAATCAGCTTTAATAAAGAATTTTGCATTGATTGCAAAAATTGTTTTGTAGCCGAGTCGCCCAATTTGCCTGTGACTAGCACAACTGCAGGTACATCAGCCGCTACTTCTACAAGTCCAGCCACTAAGAAACGCAAAAACAATGACAATAACAATGAGGGTGAATTGTTCCAGTCCAGCCAAACACTGGATTACAACAATGAAGACTCAAAAAATTATTTGCTTAAATTGTAAGGTTGGAAATATAAAGTTTTCTAAATTGCTTAAATCTTTTTTCATAAAAGATTTTGATAATTTTTTTATTAATAAATAATACTACTCTTTATTGATTTTTTATTTAATTTAATGCACCTTATTACTGTAATGCGTTCCTAAAATTATTATCCCATCGCAAAATTGCACATCTATGTATTATTGATCATAACTACATACGGCATATGTATATTTACTCTAATAATAATAATAATAATAATAATAATAATAATAATCATCATCATAATAATAATAATACTAACAAAGTAATGACTGAGTCAAAAATAAATATGTGAGTGAAACAAGCGCAGAAATCAACTTTATAACACTTTGCTTCTTTTTCAAGAGCGGTTTTATATTATTAATGTATTAATACGTAATACCTGTGTTTTATGTACTTATAAATACGTTTCTTTGGATTGCATATTTAATTTATTTGAAGAATATCTCAAATCGGAAGAAGAGAACGCTGGAGGTTGTTTGCAAGAAAAGCACCAACTTAAAGTAGCGTTGGAAACTCAAGACTTAAACAACTCGGGTGAGTTATATTTAGAGTACTTGTTTGTATTGCTTTAAAAATTTTTGGAATTTATAATCACATTTTCAGAATTTTAGATGCACAAATTGCCTATTTAAAGTGTACAAAATAAAGTTAGTGTCATTTAAATTACTCAAAAATTTAAATGTTATTGATTTTTTAAATTTTATATACAAATAATGTCTTTTGGATTTGTTAAATTTGTAGGCTAGAAAAAATGAATAAACAATAGAAGAATGTGTTTAGCAGACAGATTACACAATAATTATTTTGCTTAACAATAGTGCCATTGTTGCCACATTGTTCATTTCAATTTAACATTTATTCCTTAATAAGAAAAAATTTATGTATTTTCAAATATTTTATATGCAAATTTTTTATGGTTTTGAAATCAGCTTTAATAAAGAATTTTGCATTGATTGCAAAAATTGTTTTGTAGCCGAGTCGCCCAATTTGCCTGTGACTAGCACAACTGCAGGTACATCAGCCGCTACTTCTACAAGTCCAGCCACTAAGAAACGCAAAAACAATGACAATAACAATGAGGGTGAATTGTTCCAGTCCAGCCAAACACTGGATTACAACAATGAAGACTCAAAAAATTATTTGCTTAAATTGTAAGGTTGGAAATATAAAGTTTTCTAAATTGCTTAAATCTTTTTTCATAAAAGATTTTGATAATTTTTTTATTAATAAATAATACTACTCTTTATTGATTTTTTATTTAATTTAATGCACCTTATTACTGTAATGCGTTCCTAAAATTATTATCCCATCGCAAAATTGCACATCTATGTATTATTGATCATAACTACATACGGCATATGTATATTTACTCTAATAATAATAATAATAATAATAATAATAATAATAATCATCATCATAATAATAATAATACTAACAAAGTAATGACTGAGTCAAAAATAAATATGTGAGTGAAACAAGCGCAGAAATCAACTTTATAACACTTTGCTTCTTTTTCAAGAGCGGTTTTATATTATTAATGTATTAATACATAATACCTGTGTTTTATGTACTTATAAATACGTTTCTTTGGATTGCATATTTAATTTATTTGAAGAATATCTCAAATCGGAAGAAGAGAACGCTGGAGGTTGTTTGCAAGAAAAGCACCAACTTAAAGTAGCGTTGGAAACTCAAGACTTAAACAACTCGGGTGAGTTATATTTAGAGTACTTGTTTGTATTGCTTTAAAAATTTTTGGAATTTATAATCACATTTTCAGAATTTTAGATGCACAAATTGCCTATTTAAAGTGTACAAAATAAAGTTAGTGTCATTTAAATTACTCAAAAATTTAAATGTTATTGATTTTTTAAATTTTATATACAAATAATGTCTTTTGGATTTGTTAAATTTGTAGGCTAGAAAAAATGAATAAACAATAGAAGAATGTGTTTAGCAGACAGATTACACAATAATTATTTTGCTTAACAATAGTGCCATTGTTGCCACATTGTTCATTTCAATTTAACATTTATTCCTTAATAAGAAAAAATTTATGTATTTTCAAATATTTTATATGCAAATTTTTTATGGTTTTGAAATCAGCTTTAATAAAGAATTTTGCATTGATTGCAAAAATTGTTTTGTAGCCGAGTCGCCCAATTTGCCTGTGACTAGCACAACTGCAGGTACATCAGCCGCTACTTCTACAAGTCCAGCCACTAAGAAACGCAAAAACAATGACAATAACAATGAGGGTGAATTGTTCCAGTCCAGCCAAACACTGGATTACAACAATGAAGACTCAAAAAATTATTTGCTTAAATTGTAAGGTTGGAAATATAAAGTTTTCTAAATTGCTTAAATCTTTTTTCATAAAAGATTTTGATAATTTTTTTATTAATAAATAATACTACTCTTTATTGATTTTTTATTTAATTTAATGCACCTTATTACTGTAATGCGTTCCTAAAATTATTATCCCATCGCAAAATTGCACATCTATGTATTATTGATCATAACTACATACGGCATATGTATATTTACTCTAATAATAATAATAATAATAATAATAATAATAATATCATCATCATAATAATAATAATACTAACAAAGTAATGACTGAGTCAAAAATAAATATGTGAGTGAAACAAGCGCAGAAATCAACTTTATAACACTTTGCTTCTTTTTCAAGAGCGGTTTTATATTATTAATGTATTAATACAAAATACCTGTGTTTTATGTACTTATAAATACGTTTCTTTGGATTGCATATTTAATTTATTTGAAGAATATCTCAAATCGGAAGAAGAGAACGCTGGAGGTTGTTTGCAAGAAAAGCACCAACTTAAAGTAGCGTTGGAAACTCAAGACTTAAACAACTCGGGTGAGTTATATTTAGAGTACTTGTTTGTATTGCTTTAAAAATTTTTGGAATTTATAATCACATTTTCAGAATTTTAGATGCACAAATTGCCTATTTAAAGTGTACAAAATAAAGTTAGTGTCATTTAAATTACTCAAAAATTTAAATGTTATTGATTTTTTAAATTTTATATACAAATAATGTCTTTTGGATTTGTTAAATTTGTAGGCTAGAAAAAATGAATAAACAATAGAAGAATGTGTTTAGCAGACAGATTACACAATAATTATTTTGCTTAACAATAGTGCCATTGTTGCCACATTGTTCATTTCAATTTAACATTTATTCCTTAATAAGAAAAAATTTATGTATTTTCAAATATTTTATATGCAAATTTTTTATGGTTTTGAAATCAGCTTTAATAAAGAATTTTGCATTGATTGCAAAAATTGTTTTGTAGCCGAGTCGCCCAATTTGCCTGTGACTAGCACAACTGCAGGTACATCAGCCGCTACTTCTACAAGTCCAGCCACTAAGAAACGCAAAAACAATGACAATAACAATGAGGGTGAATTGTTCCAGTCCAGCCAAACACTGGATTACAACAATGAAGACTCAAAAAATTATTTGCTTAAATTGTAAGGTTGGAAATATAAAGTTTTCTAAATTGCTTAAATCTTTTTTCATAAAAGATTTTGATAATTTTTTTATTAATAAATAATACTACTCTTTATTGATTTTTTATTTAATTTAATGCACCTTATTACTGTAATGCGTTCCTAAAATTATTATCCCATCGCAAAATTGCACATCTATGTATTATTGATCATAACTACATACGGCATATGTATATTTACTCTAATAATAATAATAATAATAATAATAATAATAATAATCATCATCATAATAATAATAATACTAACAAAGTAATGACTGAGTCAAAAATAAATATGTGAGTGAAACAAGCGCAGAAATCAACTTTATAACACTTTGCTTCTTTTTCAAGAGCGGTTTTATATTATTAATGTATTAATACATAATACCTGTGTTTTATGTACTTATAAATACGTTTCTTTGGATTGCATATTTAATTTATTTGAAGAATATCTCAAATCGGAAGAAGAGAACGCTGGAGGTTGTTTGCAAGAAAAGCACCAACTTAAAGTAGCGTTGGAAACTCAAGACTTAAACAACTCGGGTGAGTTATATTTAGAGTACTTGTTTGTATTGCTTTAAAAATTTTTGGAATTTATAATCACATTTTCAGAATTTTAGATGCACAAATTGCCTATTTAAAGTGTACAAAATAAAGTTAGTGTCATTTAAATTACTCAAAAATTTAAATGTTATTGATTTTTTAAATTTTATATACAAATAATGTCTTTTGGATTTGTTAAATTTGTAGGCTAGAAAAAATGAATAAACAATAGAAGAATGTGTTTAGCAGACAGATTACACAATAATTATTTTGCTTAACAATAGTGCCATTGTTGCCACATTGTTCATTTCAATTTAACATTTATTCCTTAATAAGAAAAAATTTATGTATTTTCAAATATTTTATATGCAAATTTTTTATGGTTTTGAAATCAGCTTTAATAAAGAATTTTGCATTGATTGCAAAAATTGTTTTGTAGCCGAGTCGCCCAATTTGCCTGTGACTAGCACAACTGCAGGTACATCAGCCGCTACTTCTACAAGTCCAGCCCCTAAGAAACGCAAAAACAATGACAATAACAATGAGGGTGAATTGTTCCAGTCCAGCCAAACACTGGATTACAACAATGAAGACTCAAAAAATTATTTGCTTAAATTGTAAGGTTGGAAATATAAAGTTTTCTAAATTGCTTAAATCTTTTTTCATAAAAGATTTTGATAATTTTTTTATTAATAAATAATACTACTCTTTATTGATTTTTTATTTAATTTAATGCACCTTATTACTGTAATGCGTTCCTAAAATTATTATCCCATCGCAAAATTGCACATCTATGTATTATTGATCATAACTACATACGGCATATGTATATTTACTCTAATAATAATAATAATAATAATAATAATAATATATCATCATCATAATAATAATAATACTAACAAAGTAATGACTGAGTCAAAAATAAATATGTGAGTGAAACAAGCGCAGAAATCAACTTTATAACACTTTGCTTCTTTTTCAAGAGCGGTTTATATTATTAATGTATTAATACAAAATACCTGTGTTTTATGTACTTATAAATACGTTTCTTTGGATTGCATATTTAATTTATTTGAAGAATATCTCAAATCGGAAGAAGAGAACGCTGGAGGTTGTTTGCAAGAAAAGCACCAACTTAAAGTAGCGTTGGAAACTCAAGACTTAAACAACTCGGGTGAGTTATATTTAGAGTACTTGTTTGTATTGCTTTAAAAATTTTTGGAATTTATAATCACATTTTCAGAATTTTAGATGCACAAATTGCCTATTTAAAGTGTACAAAATAAAGTTAGTGTCATTTAAATTACTCAAAAATTTAAATGTTATTGATTTTTTAAATTTTATATACAAATAATGTCTTTTGGATTTGTTAAATTTGTAGGCTAGAAAAAATGAATAAACAATAGAAGAATGTGTTTAGCAGACAGATTACACAATAATTATTTTGCTTAACAATAGTGCCATTGTTGCCACATTGTTCATTTCAATTTAACATTTATTCCTTAATAAGAAAAAATTTATGTATTCTCAAATATTTTATATGCAAATTTTTTATGGTTTTGAAATCAGCTATAATAAAGAATTTTGCATTGATTGCAAAAATTGTTTTGTAGCCGAGTCGCCCAATTTGCCTGTGACTAGCACAACTGCAGGTACATCAGCCGCTACTTCTACAAGTCCAGCCACTAAGAAACGCAAAAACAATGACAATAACAATGAGGGTGAATTGTTCCAGTCCAGCCAAACACTGGATTACAACAATGAAGACTCAAAAAATTATTTGCTTAAATTGTAAGGTTGGAAATATAAAGTTTTCTAAATTGCTTAAATCTTTTTTCATAAAAGATTTTGATAATTTTTTTATTAATAAATAATACTACTCTTTATTGATTTTTTATTTAATTTAATGCACCTTATTACTGTAATGCGTTCCTAAAATTATTATCCCATCGCAAAATTGCACATCTATGTATTATTGATCATAACTACATACGGCATATGTATAGTTACTAATAATAATAATAATAATAATAATAATAATAATAATAATCATCATAATAATAATAATACTAACAAAGTAATGACTGAGTCAAAAATAAATATGTAAGTGAAACAAGCGCAGAAATCAACTTTATAACACTTTGCTTCTTTTTCAAGAGCGGTTTTATATTATTAATGTATTAATACAGTAATACCTGTGTTTTATGTACTTATAAATACGTTTCTTTGGATTGCATATTTAATTTATTTGAAGAATATCTCAAATCGGAAGAAGAGAACGCTGGAGGTTGTTTGCAAGAAAAGCACCAACTTAAAGTAGCGTTGGAAACTCAAGACTTAAACAACTCGGGTGAGTTATATTTAGAGTACTTGTTTGTATTGCTTTAAAAATTTTTGGAATTTATAATCACATTTTCAGAATTTTAGATGCACAAATTGCCTATTTAAAGTGTACAAAATAAAGTTAGTGTCATTTAAATTACTCAAAAATTTAAATGTTATTGATTCTTTTTTAAATTTTTATATACAAATAATGTCTTTTGGATTTGTTAAATTTGTAGGCTAGAAAAAATGAATAAACAATAGAAGAATGTGTTTAGCAGACAGATTACACAATAATTATTTTGCTTAACAATTAGTGCCATTGTTGCCACATTGTTCATTTCAATTTAACATTTATTCCTTAATAAGAAAAAATTTATGTATTTTCAAATATTTTATATGCAAATTTTTTATGGTTTTGAAATCAGCTTTAATAAAGAATTTTGCATTGATTGCAAAAATTGTTTTGTAGCCGAGTCGCCCAATTTGCCTGTGACTAGCACAACTGCAGGTACATCAGCCGCTACTTCTACAAGTCCAGCCACTAAGAAACGCAAAAACAATGACAATAACAATGAGGGCGAATTGTTCCAGTTCAGCCAAACACTGGATTACAACAATGAAGACTCGAAAAATTATTTGCTTAAATTGTAAGGTTGGAAATATGAAAGTTTTTTGAAATTGCTTAAATCATTTTTCATAAAAGATTTTGATAATTTTTCATTAATAAATAATACTACTCTCTATTGATTTTTTATTTCATTTAATGCACCATATTATTGTAACGCGTTTCTAAAATTATTATCCGA
This sequence comes from Mermis nigrescens, assembly GCA_036768485.1. NCBI lineage: Eukaryota > Metazoa > Nematoda > Enoplea > Mermithida > Mermithidae > Mermis > Mermis nigrescens. The sequence goes on along the minus strand of JAVLUZ010000771.1, from coordinate 1,580,036 downwards.
TCGCAAAATTGCACATCTATTTATTATTGATCATAACTACATATAGCATACGTATATTTACTCTATTGCCGCATAAAACTGTCTTTTTAAAATGGTTTTTATAATAATGAATCACGTTATTGTCACATGTTTTTAAAATTTTTTAAATTATCTGATCGCTGTGTTGCACCTTTTTTTAATATTCTCAGCTGCGCCTAACGTATATTTAATTTTTGTTTATCGCCACACTGTCTGTTTTCAAATGGTTTTATTCATATTATACACCGCCAGCATTCATTCGTTTTTTCGATTGCTGCACTTATTAATCGCTATATTACACGTAGACTACAATGTTAGTTCATGCACGTCAATAAAATTACTTCATGTAATGCTCTGTTTTTTCATATGCGCATTTCATTTAGTGGCTTTTGAAAATTCCAACAAGTTATGCACTGAATTGATCTGGTAATGCAAATTCGAGGAAACCTCAAGGTCACGGGTAGGCTAGCTGCATATTATTTTGTAACATCGTAACATGACCTTTGAGTGACCAAACCTATATTTTTCATTTAAAGACCAAGCGGGCGAATTTAACACGCGGGCCTATTATACCTGGCAGGTTACATTTAACGGAGCGGGCCCATTATACCATGGCGGGCTATATTTAATACATGGGCTATATTCTAACGTAGTGGCTGATATTTTAACGGGTGGGCTCGCTACACTATACACCCACACCCACTGACCTACGTCGGCCAACAGTTCATCAACCTATACGTACACCTAATATTACACACATATGCTATAGTAAGACGAGTAGGGCGCATGTTAAGAGATAGTCTATCTCTCAACACGCGCCCTAGAGTAACCCGCCTTACTACTCCATTCGTATGTAATATTGCTTTCTTACCAACTGCTTTCTGCGCAAAGACGGATTTTGTGACAATTAGTTGTAACATATGAAGGAAACAGTCATCGTGATTCCAATGATTAATTTCTAAGCCGTTTACCAATTTTATATCATTGTCACGTATAACAACGTGCAATTTCCCTTCCAGCTGCCATCCATTCACGATTTTGCTTAAAAAACTTTGCGATATTTGCAGCCGAGTGGGATTCTTCAGTGTAAGCAAAACAGCCCAAGATGGCCATCTTTCTCTCCCACTTCTTCATTACAAAGTGAACTGTGAAACTAACGAAAGCTTGCATACTCTGATTAGTCCACATATCTGTAGTGACACTTATCCATTGCACATTCTCATGAATCAAGGGCATAATTTTGCTATGAACTTGTTCATAAAAATCTGGCATAATTGTTGTACAAAAATATTTTTCAGATGGCAAATTATATCGCGGATTTGGATGATTTATCAGCGCAGCAAATCGATTATTCAAAACTGTCAAATATGGTAAACAGGCATCAACCATCCACTCAAATACTAGGTGGTTTATCCTAGCTTGATCAGCAGAACTGGGCGGGAATTTCTGTTCTCTTTCGAAAAGTTCTGTTATTCTTGTCTGAGCCGGCTTAATCTCTTCTACTCCTCGTAATACAAAATGTGATGAAGAAGACGGTTTTTGTGCTTCCTTTCCTTTCTCTGTTTTCTTGTACTCGCAAAATTTGCTTATATGTTGATTCTTTAAATGATGAATAAGTCCACTGTTTCCCCAGTCCTTTGCCAATTCATTAGATGATCCTCAAGAAGTCAAAGATTTGCAGATTTTGCAAATTGCTACGGATTTATCATTCACTCTTAGATCAAAAAAATTCCATAATGCTGACATTTTAATAGACGTAAGCCATTTAAAAGGCTAACTATATTGCTCCTGAACATAAAAAATTATAAATGATCTGAAGGAGCAAACAAAGCTTTCAGTGCTGTATACGGTACGCAAAACCAATAGGTTACAGTGATACAAAAGGAGCAAAAATACAGTGAAGTGGACATAATTGATTTAAACAAGAAGTTAATTACATAACACATCGATCTTAGCAATAAGAACACACAGTCACAAAATAGTGGCTTATAATCATACGTGGAGCAGCAAGAAAATTCTGGAGGGGTGTAAGATTTTTTGAAGGTTCGAAAAATGGCCTTAAAAATGGTGGTATGGCGATAAAAACACCATTTTTCGACGTTTCTCATCAAGCACTATCCATTGGCATCAAAAAATTGCGAAAAACGAAAAAATTTTCAAAAATTGAATTCTGGGGGGTATTTTGATTTCTGGGGGGGGGTATTTTGGTTTCTGGGGGTGTATACCTCCCCAAACTCCTCACGCCCAGGTGTGCTTATAATGTGAGAGGAATAATATAAGAATGTATTTATTTGCTTAAACAAGAGGACGAGTTTTCGAGTAAATTTTTGCTTAAGTAGAGTAAAAAAGCTAAGGCTACAAAGGAATAGTCAAAGGCACATAGGTTGCCGACAAAACTTTTTTTTCTTTGACAGAATTTTTTAAGACAATACTTGAGTTCTCTTGAGCAAGCTACTATTAGCTCACTGTCACGTTGACAACAAAAGAAATCTTTACACTTTTGCATCAATTAATATTCATACCAAAGTCTCTCGATGTTGAATTGTGAGGGTTGCACAATCTAATCATGCATAAACATAGTCAAGTAGTAAATATAAAGACAATAATGCTATGGTTTTTGAATACATATATCATTTCCAAAATGTGCGGAAAAGTCGATATATGGGTATATAAAAAATTCTATTTTATGCACAATTTTAATGCGCATAAATGCATAAAATAAGGTTCACGCGTTTATATATGAATGAGTTCGGGCTTAAGCTGGTGACACACAAATATTATGAGTTGTATCAGTCCAAATAAAGTGCAAAATGGATATACACACAGTGCCTACCAATTCACATGCTACAAAGGTTGAGATTATGCAAGCATGTACAGCATTACATGCTTCTCTAAGTTAGGTAAGTTGAGTGCCTTGCATAATCTACAAGGCCCAGCCTAGGCCCAGCCATTTTGAGGCCGGGACCTGGACCGGAACTGGGCCTGCTAGGCCCAGCCGGGACCGGGACTGGGATCATGCGCCCGGTTATTTGTTGCCCGCCACCCTTGCAATATTTTCCTCCTAATGCGGAATGCATGCCCTTGCAGCACGCTTTGCATCACAGGAGGTAAAACTTTTCAGTGGAAGATAATTTATGTAACCCTAACAATGAACCGATGCCTATAAATGACAATATGAATTTGCAACCGCCGAATCAGTGTCACATTAAGTTTTCAGCATCTCTAAAGGATGTAACATCTTTTGCCAATGCACTAAATCGTGCTCTCTTTCTGAAACAAATGCATATTGCAGTTGCCTAAAGAAATACCTTTCAAGGTGAAAAAACGGATATTCACACATTTTTCAATGAATTTGAAAGAATGACGAAAATTCGCAAAATTGATAAAATGGAAAGAACAGAATTTTTGTCATCCTTTTTTGATGATTATACATTGAATTTATATGAAGCGTTGCCTGAGGAAATTCGTAGATCATATACTAAAACTAAGTATGCTATGATCACAGAGTTTTGACCAATTGATCATGATACTCTATATGTTCACTTCCTTGACCATAAACAACAACCTCATGAGTCTGTGCAAGCATATTTCCTTGCACTTCTTTGAGAATTAAGGCACGCACAACCCACTTTTGTGTTTGACTTGATACAATTCAATTCAATGCTTAGACATCAATTAAAGCGCGGTTTATTATCCAAAATTTCAACTGCAGCATATCAGCATGCACTGGAAGCGCCTTTGCATGAATTTCTGCGTAATGCTGAATGTGCCGAGCATGCAGCTAATCAACTTGCAGCAAAAAAGCGTTAACTCCATATGTATTGGCAATCGCTACCCCTAATGGTGGTACTTTGCCTTAGGATCCTGTGTGTTTCGCGAGTAATGCCAATTTGGATCACTCGCAGCACTAAAACGTTTCATTGCTCAAAACGCCATGAAAATGAGGAATCTACAGCGCAAAAATTTTGCACATATTGCAAGCACACTGGTCACATCCTGGATGAATGCTATAAACAATTGAAGCAGCGCAAGTCAGACAAAAATGTGCAACATTTAAAGAACAATTTTCCCATGCATCCTCACAGTAACTTCGCGATCATGGAATAATCGCAATCGCTCTTTGTTGCGCCCTAATTATCATAATTGCCAGCCATCTAAGCCCAGATATTGCGACCAAAGTCAAAATCGCCAATCTATGCCACAAAACTCAGATGCATGTTTCAATTAGAGACGTTCATGCCCAATGTTTAGGCAAAATTACTATGACTACACGCCAAATTATGCGCCAAATCAATACCAAAATCAGCGCTACAATAATCGCGCTCAGCCTTATGCCCATCATCAAAATTTTCAAAATCAGCATTATGATAATTGCTTTCCACCTCACAATTATTGCCAAAATCACCCATACGTGACTTATCCGCCAGAACAATGTGATACGTATTATAACTCTGCTTGTCGCTTTGTAGCGCCACAAAACAACTCACCACATGTTACATAAATAGCGGATAGCCAACCCACCGGAGCTTTACTTCCTCCGCAACCGCCCTTTTCTACTAAAAATGACGTTAACACGGTTACCTCAAATTCATCTGAGGCTAAAAAGCATGAAGAAAGTTTTGTGTCTCAAGATTTTTTCAGGAAAATATGAAAGATTGCAAAGAAGATTAGCAGTCTATGAAAAATTAGCAAATTCCCAAATACTAAATCAGGCTCTGAAACTTCAATTGACAGTCATGCAGGTACTAATTTGCCCACCATTTTGGCTGAAATTTATGGTGTTAAAATCCCAGCACTAATTGATACCGGCTCGCAAGTCACTATGATGACTATGGCCGCATTTTTAAGACTTGCTTTCAAATTACCACCAAAACAAACGTCTAATATAGTGCACGGTGTAGGCAACATGACAGCAATTGTTCATTTCAAATTTAACATGACTGGTAACCATTGCTGACTACTCCACCTCCGCGCTAGTCTCTATCATTGATAATTTGCCAGAAGACTTACTTCTTGGTTTTGATTTTAGCCGTTCTGCACTGCTCTGGGTGAATCCCATTGAGGATTGTGCATTCATCAACGGTTAAAAATCAAATCTCTATCCCCAAATGAAAAATTGCAATTTCGCATTAACCCTACGGCTAAAATCGGGTGTAATTACATTTCTTGCTTTATGATCTTGCCATTGTGTCTTAAAAATCCTGTGTCTTTACTTGACTATTACTCATTATTTTCTTTGATCTGTTCTTAATGTTACTTAACTGACTAACGGAAAGGTCAACCTTCCAAATTTTTTATTTTAATTTTTTCCCTCCCTGGGTCTGTAGGATTGTACCAGGAAAGTGCGATGTTGAAATACAGTAAAGCATCTTGTTTAGCTTACTGTAGCCCTTTGGAGAATAAACTAAAAAGCTCTCAAATAAATGAAACAGACTATAGGTACCTGGCTGGTACAAGGTTATGAAAACATTATCTTAATATTTGTTTAAGTTATGTAAACATCCTGTGTCATATGTCGGTATCTTAAGTTGTGTTATCTTTATGTGATTTTTGTCTTTATTAGGTGTTAATACTGTAAGCCATCACAAGGCCATTGTTTGATTTTTGTTTTAGTAGTTAGTTTTTGCAAATTGGTGACATTATCTTATCAATGATAGGTCATTCTAGTTTTGTTTGTGTTATTTTTCTTAGCTTGTAATCGAGTTGTCGCTTTTGCAAATAAATTTAGCATAGCTCGCCTACAGGTAACTTATACCTAGGGCAAAATTTTCGGGCCCCGATGACAATTTATATTTTATTTAATCGTTCATGAAAGCTGGAAACTTTTGTTATTGTATTTTGTTCTTTCATTGAGAAGTCTTATTTCTTTTCATTGAAAAGTCTTATTTCTTTCAACCCCAAAACTAGTCAAAAACATTATTTAATCTTATATTGATGATGACTGTCTAGCTTAGAGCTCGTTGTTGTTGGAATCAATGTTCATTGTGCTATTTGGGACCAAAAACTTTTTGAACCAGATTTCGACTAGAAAACAGGTTAATTTATCAATTTATCAACTTGAGATTTGTGGTTTGAGATAGGTCAACTGACCTTGCGAGCATACCAGGTTTAGGTATGTACTCAGTGTTAGGTTGCCAAGATTTCCGAGCAAGAAGCGGTCAGCAATATTAGGACTGAGGAAATCAAGGCCTTAGGTTTTTGAGGGACGTTGGGGTTGGAGCCAAACTTCGACTTAATACAACCTGGCCAGCGCTTAGAGTAGTGTAAGCACACCTGGGCGTAGGGGGTTTGGGGGTATGCAACCCCAGAAATCAAAATACCCTCCCCCCAGAATTCAAATTTTGAAAATTTTTTCGTTTTTTTCGCAATTTTTTGATGCCAATGGATAGTGCTTGATGAGAAACGTCGAAAAATGGTGTTTTTATTGCCATACCACCATTTTTAAGGCCATTTTTTGACCTTAAAAAATCTTGCACCCCCCCCCAGAATTTTCTTGCTGCCCACGTATGAGTGTAAGTACCTAAGTAGGTCCTAAAGGTAGGTTGTTCGCCATTTCCCCACTGGCTTACGTAAATAGTGGGCTGCGGCTATCTTATAATACTTACAGACCTAACGTTTAGATGCATAGGTATTTTATTGATGTTTTCCCTTGCTGCATATCAATTGGTAAAACACGATTTGTTGTACCAAGTTGCCTACAGTACCTATCATGGTAGTAGTATAGCCTGTCACCCTGGCGTGTAACGTTATAACATAGCCCATGTTATAAGATAGGTGGAACTAGGTTCGGGAACTTTTTTCCTGTGTTATAGTATAGGCAGACGTGGTAGGCAGCTGGAAAATGGGGGTTAAAACGTGCGCCCTGGCTCTGAGAATGTGCGCCCTGAGGGGGTTCCCTGTGTTATAATATAGGCGGGGGTTAGGTTGCGCCCTGAGTGCGCCCTGGGTTGGGAATGGGGTAAATAAGCCTAAGGGGATCGTCTCATAAGCCTAAGAGGAGCAGTCCTTGGGTAGTTCGGGAACTTGAAGTTCGGGAACTATGTAAGCCTAAGGGGAGCCAGCTGCTCCCCACACGGTGCAAAAAAAGAAATAAATTTGCTTGGATTTCTCAAATATATGTAGCTGCTAAAACCATGTGAGATGGGTTTTAATGCGACTACAGCGCCGTCTTTTTCATAAGTATGAGTCATGATTGTTCCTGAACTTTAAGTTCGGGAACTTTGTGAAAAGGTGTCCCAAAAGCGCCGCCAATGCCCATAAGCGCCGCCAAGGTCCAAAAAGGGTCTATAAGCTGCCAGGCTATAAGCGCTACTGACTGTCTCACTGCAAAATAATAAACTTTTATTTGGTTAGCTCTATATAGCTATGTTGACAGATTTAGGATTGCCTTTTCGTAAAGTAAAATGTTGTAAAATTTCGTTTTTTATGAAGCGAATGATGTAAAGAATGGTCAGAGTGACTAAAATGGCGATACAGCTTAAAAGTTCATTAGAAATCGCACCGAGTTCTTCTTTATGCACACATTTTACATTGCTTTTTAGGCACCTTCCTTCAATATTAATTCCTCGAAAATTTTCATCAATTTTCATACAGGTTTTACACGCAGGCTCAAATTTCATAGACTCGAGTTTTGGCAGGCATGTTGTTAAATTTTTCCAATCGGAAACTTGAAAATCACAGCTTTCTTTCAAGATTATGTTTTGAACGGATCTAGGTAGCCTATTATAGTCTGCTAAATTATGACAAACTATGGTAGACTCATTTACATAATGATCACAATATGGATCAAGCCCATATGTAAAACGTAAGAGCACTAACAAGAAAATCATCTTTTCTAATGTAAGCAGCACTGCTTCTATTTATAGTCTATTGGTGTCTAAAATGCAATTTTACGATAGTTTTGCCGAATTCAAAAGGTACGGGCAGATCTTGATCACTTTTAATGTTCACTTCAATGGTATTGAATGATTTCTTCAGCACGGGTATATAATGCGGACTAATATATGCGTGATTAACAATATCCATGTATTTTCCTTCTATATTCACAACCTGCAGAAGTTGCGCAAAAACGTTTCCAACAATCTGAGGCTCAACTATATCGCAATATACGTAAAAGTTATGCATTCCGCCTAGCATATCGGGTGAATGGTGGGCAGCTATGGTCAGTTCCTGGGCAATAGTATAATTTATATTTTTAAGCTGACTATCTAAAAAGCCCAACATATACATCAAATGACTCCCCAGAGCCAGGGGGGCAATAACCCAGGGGGAGTTATTTTTGAAGAGGCGTAAGTCAAGAACCAGCTGTCAGATAGGGCTCAAATTTTCAGAGTATGTTAAGTGTATGTTGGGTATGCTATGTACGAAAGTTTAGCACGCAACCTACAGTATACCAGCATCAGTTTACACTTTTGCGTAACTCAAGAAGCAACAATAGGATTAGGCTCAAATTTTCAGAGTATGGTAGGTGAAATATGATATATACAAAATTTTAGCGCGCAACCTACAGTATGCCGATTACACTGCTTTTTCAGTTGCTTCCCTAGAACCTTATCTTATAGCGTGTGTAGTGTTATAACATAGGCAAAAGGGGTAAAATCTTGCGCCCTGGCCCAAAATCGTGGTCGCGCCAGGGCGCAAATGGGTTGGTGACCTGCCCGGACCTACCCGTAAGCCTAAGCAGTGCCTGGGGGACCACTAGCAAGGCTGGGGGTCCTGAAAAAGGGTTCCTCCGCATTTTAGCGATTTTTTACAGTAACAGTTGGTTCCGAAACAACTTGTTCCGAAACAAAGGCAATATAAGTTGTGGGTAAGGGAATATTGTTGTATTTTGGGGGGACTAGTGTAAAGTGTAAAGCTGGTGTAAAGTAACGTAAAGCAAGCAAAGGGAAAAAGTTTTTTCCTACAATTTTAGAATGTTAATGCATCAGCTTCATTTTTTTACAGTAACAGTTGGTTCCGAAACAACTTGTTCCGAAACAACATTGTCAGTGTGTGTGTGTGTGTGTGTGTGTGTGTGTGTGTGTGTGTGTGTGTGTGTGTGAGTGTGTGTATGTGTGTGTAGAAAATGGTGGTTTCCCACCGCTAATAACCTGCTTGTTTGGCCGTTTAATGCAAAATAGACTGAAACATATTGATTATAATAGCCTCTAAACAGACACATTTAGGTAGTAATATAGCACATTGGCGAAGCAGTGACGCATTAGTAATATTGCGCATAGGCGGAAAAATTTTTTGCAGCTGGTTATATCGCGCATTGGCAGCCCGTTTGGAATTTATCAACTAATAATAAGCACATTTTTTGTGATACAAATTTATCGACGCATTTTGTTGACTAGCGCATTGAAGAATCAATTTTTTACAATAGGATTAAAAGGAGTAAAATTAATGATCTCGCAACGCATCAAGACGCCTAATTTTGGAATATCTTTTGCAGAGTTTTTGTAAAGTTTAAGAATTTTTGTAGAGTTTGGAAATTTTTTGTAAAGTTTGGAAAATTTTTTGTAAAGTTTGGAAATTTTTTTGTAAAGTTTAGAAAATTTTTTGTAAAGTTTGGAAAATTTTTTGCAGAGTTTGGAATTATTTTTGCGTGCTTAAGCATAGGACTTTTGCAGAGTTTGGAAAATTTTTTGCAGAGTTTGGAAAATTTTTTGTAGAGTTTGGAAAATTTTTTGTAAAGTTTGGAAATTTTCTCGTAAAGTTTGAAAAATTCACTATTTAATTCGGCATTGCTCAAGCTTTGTTGATACTATTTTATATGCCATATGTAACTCATTTTTGTGTTTTGCACCTGTAAGAATCATTTTTCCGCTTGTAAAGAGCAAAAATGTTACATTTCTAAATTTGTATACTAAACCAGGAAACAATTCTACTTCGTACATGCATTTCCCATTTAACATCTCATAAAATTTATATAGACTAATATGATACCCTAAATAAGCAGAACCCATAATAAAATCATTTTTTAAGTGATTGAGAAAAATTTTTTCAGTGATTTCAGTGATTCGAATTGAGGAAATACAGCATAATAAGCACAGAGTTGGGATAAAACTTAAGACTCATTTCAGCAAAATTTGATATATGTCTTGTGAATTAAGTAAACAGTGCGTATTTCAAAGATTCCGAGAGCAGTGAGCCACTTTGAGCATACAATTAAGAACCACTAGAGCTGTTCAAGTTGCGTACCTATGGAGGTGAAGTTATTGCACATAAAGGTGACAAGCTAAAGCATGGCTTGAAGACTGCGTATGAGCAAGAATAAACATGAAAAAGATGAAATAATCCAAAAGTACTGAATTTTGTACTTATAACCTCCTAAAACTCAACAAATTTCATGCAGAGTTTAGAAATCGTCTGATGAGATTTCAGGCTAGAAATTATGAGATTCTTCACAATTTATTATGTGAACACATGATTTTATTGATTAAAATTAAAGAACAAGTGCTTGTGATTTTGGTCTTATGGGTGTAATTGGAAATTGCTTTTAAAATAGTGTAAAAATCCTTGTATTTTAGCCTTAAACAATGACATAGTACTCTGGATGAGTTAAATACAATAGAAGAATAAATACTACATGTGTTTGAATCTTTTTTGTATAAGGCTCTTAAGAGGTATATTTTCTCAACATGCTAACAATATTTTTGATCTAAGTGAACAAATTCTTGTATTTTTTGGAAATTTTTTGTAAAGTTTGGAACATTTTTTGTAAAATTTGGAACAAAGCTTGTAAAATTTGGAACAAAGCTTGTAAAAGTCAGAAGAAACTTTCATAAATGTTCAGATATCAGAATTCAGCCACAATTAAAGGGGTATATCTGCCCATATTGCATCCAAAAATCCTTGTTTTTATTGCTTTTGCTAGTGCTTTTTTGGCGTCATCTTCAGTCTTCGTTCCGGTACAAACTAATTTCCCGGATTTCAAGATTAGTACTGTAGATTTAGGCTTTTCGAACGCCAAAGTAAGGCCTGGAAATCTACCAGGCCTGTACTTTACATGCTTTATGTTTTTGTCGGCGATATCGTTAAATTTAAGGCGCATTTAGTGTCTATACTCGCAATTATGTTACAAATCTGCATTTTCACAAAAATTTGCATAATCTGTACGCTAAATGTAAATCTAATTGCTTTTATGAACCGGAAATTTTTCCTGCTTTAAAGTACAAAATGAATCGCGTTTTTATTAACGTTTTTCGAACCATTTTTAGAATATAATTTGCATTGGTATTTATAATTATTTTTTTTGTCCAAAAACAATCAGACTTGTTTGTGTGAAAGAGAATGGAGCAAATAGATGAAGATTCTATATTATTTCTCAGATCACCAGCTAATTTTATAATTTCTGGCGCTACTGGATCCGGAAAAACCTATTTTTTACTAAAATTATTGACTGAATGGCCTTTTAAGCCTCAAAGAAATAAAATTATGTACTTTTATAATGTATGGCAACCTCTGTTTGAAGAATTTTTGACTAGATTTCCGAATATTTTGTTCGTACAAGGATTGAGGGTCGACGAAATCGAAAACGAATGGGTCGACGAGCCTGGAAAAGTCAATGTTTGCGTTTGCGACGATTTGGCTGACGTTGCAGTCAAAAGTGATATTTTCGCACGATTATTTACCGTGTTCGGTCATCACAAAAACATTTTGAATTTTTTTATAACTCAGAATCCATTTTTTCGAGGCCCACTCTCAACAACTATAAACAGAAACACACACTATTTTGTATTAACTAAGACTCCTCATTTGAATGTTTTGAATGTTTTAGGTAATCAATTGTATGGCTCGAATTCACCCTTAAAGCAAGCTTATATGAAAACTATGAAGGATAAGCCTTACAATTACTTGTTAATTGACGTTTTTTCTGATAAAATCGAAAATCGACTTTGATCTAATATTTTCTCTCACGAAGCACCAATGATTGTTTGGCGAAGCTTATAAATATTGGAAAAATTTTTTTCTCAAAAAATGAATTCTAAAGCTCGACAAGAAATCGCTGCAAGCGAACCGTATTTTTGCTTATTGGGGGATAAAAATTTAAAGAAAAATTTACGACATTTATTAATCAGTCAAGCACCTCCTCAATTTTTTTCTGTTCTCACACAAGCTACCCGACATCTTCTAAACGGTACCTTTTGTGCAAAAAATCCCAAATTTTGTGAACAATTTGAAAATAGTTTATATTTGTTGGCACTGCCGTCAACCGCTAAGAGTGAAAAACAAAAAATTTTGATTACTGAGTCGCCTCAATTCATTCTTGAACTTTATTCTGCTCTAAAGGAAGCTCTTGTAAAATGAATGTTCGGAAAATGTATGTTGTTCCTTGCGACTTTTTCGATTCATTAATGCAAAAAGCAAAAATTACCAATGATCCGCTACTTACGGCTCAAGTAAATATAGAAAAGACGAAAGAAAAAATTTTAAGCGAAAAAGGTGACCCTGAGAAAAAATTGGTCCAATATGCCGATGTCATGCAAAAACAGTCAGTGTTAGAAGAACAGCGTGCAGATAATGAGATAAAAGAAATAAAAATTACTAAAAAGCGAGGAAGGCCAGCTAAGAAAAAAGAAACATTTTTCGAGTTCGGATCAGGACAACATAATATTCGAAGAAAACGTGAATCACATATAATAACGAAACCGAAATTAATCGATATATTTTACGAGTATGAACCTATGGGTAAAAATGATATGATCTCCGCAATGAAGACGAGCTCACGAAAAAAAGTTCGGGAACTAAGCTAACTTGTGGGGGAAAACAATTGTAGTTCACCACTTATCATTCGTTAATTGTACTTTGTTGCAACTGACTTCCAAAAAAATGATCGATTTCGAGGAAGAAGATCGCGAAATTTTGATTAACCCCCTACGCGATCCAGTCTGGGGCTGCGTTGAAGAAGTAGGGACCCTCGAGTTGTAGCCTAAACAATTTGAATAATTTTCTTCAATTTATTTATGTATCTCATCTAATTTTTAAATTAAATTTCCCGAATGATTTTAGGAACGAATTGTTCTCTGCGACTTGACGCATTCGCTGACCCCGTTGCGTTCGACGAATCATCGACCCTCGTCTAGACCGACGCTGCTGAGGCTAGGGGGCGAAGAAGCGGAGGTACTATTTTATTACATTAATAATTATTCAATATTTAATAAATTAACGCTCATGCGTTTATTTAATTTGCTTATAATTTTTTGTGAATTTTGTGTGTAGCCTATTTATTACTCAATAATGTTCAAAAATGTATATATTTCAAATTTTCGAAGTTTAATGTAATCTTTTTAGGATCAGCCGCTCGTGTCGTGCTCGACGACTCGCCACCCGACGTCTAGGCGTGCGCCGGTGGAGCTAGAGGACAAAGCAGCAGCGGTATTATTTTATTCATTCCGTACTCAACGCGTGCATGTGTATAAATTTAATTTTCCTACAATTTAATATTATTTTTTCCACAATTTATATATTACTTTTTCTCATATTATCAATTTAAGTTATTAATGTAACGCGTTAGTTTACATGTATTTTAATGTCATTCCACCGATTCGTTCACATAGGTTACGTGTCTATTTTTAATAATTATTCGACCTACGAGTAATTTCTATTTTAATTATTTCTATAAACTTTCTACAATTTGTTTATTATTTATTTTTTGTCATAAATTTTCCCATTACCAACGCCATACTATTTCCTTAAAATAGAAAATACTTTACAGGCTAATTCGTTCAAATTTGTCGATACGACCAAAGACTTCGCCCCGCTATCTAGCATGCCGCCGAGGCTAGGGGTCGAAGAGCTAGCGGTAAGCTTTTCAAATTTTCAATCAATAACATACTCATATATTATGTTATTTTTGCATTGACGTCATTTCTGTATTTTTCTCGTTTTTTATCGTTTGCTATCATAAAGTTTAAACTTTTTATTATTAAATCTTCGAAGGAATCCGAATAATTTACACTATATTTAACATAAAAGCTCCACTTCTTAAGTTTATTCCAAAATCAATATTCATTTGTTTCTATTTTTCTCACCCTATATTCGATTAACTTTACGTTTATACATATCTTGATTTCATTTTAAAATCCTTTAAAGTTTCTCGTGAATTACCACTTCCAATGTAAAAATTTTAGTATTTTACAACATTCATTCTTTTATTTGAGTTTTTAGGAATTCGTCGTGAAACCGCCGTTTCAGCGGTGCGACGTTAAAATCGAAGGTCGCGGCGTCGATTCCCATCATATCGGCGAATATTTTTTCCGATCCCGGGCCGCCGAGGTGCAAACTTGGAAAGAACACTGGGCACAGCGCCGAGGCGAAATCATAACCGTCCGGGCGGAGGAGCTCGAAAACTGGTTTTGCGATCGCGAAGAGACGAAGCCAGTAGTTCTTCGGGCTTTCGAAATGAAAGCCAATAAAAAAGGCCGCCATGGAGGCCACGGCGGATTTAAGAGACCCGCGTCGGATGTTTTCGACGAAAGAATTATCTATTAAATTCTGTTTAGCCTTTTTTAGTAAAAATTTTTGAAATATACGTAATTGTAGGTATACATATATGCGCCTATGAGACGTTACGCTAAATTTATACGTTGAAAATTCACGTTTTACAATATTTACACCACAGCTGGTTGTGTAAAAACTCCCAAAATAAATTTACATTTTTTAGCTCAGAAAAATATGCCACTTTATAGTTTTGGATATTTTGTTTTCCGGAAATTAACAAATTTTTTAGTATATACTTCCCAACCACACATCAGCTTTAGGATCTGACCATAAGTACACAGTTGGGTCAATATGAGGGGTGGGCCCGCTTAGGGATAATCCAAAATCAAACTTTTTCGTGTCAAATGTTCTCAATACATGGTCAATATGAACACTTTTGAAAAATTTTCAATTTTCACTCGTATTTGGCCGTCATTTTCCCTCATTTTTCAATTTTATTTTCCATTTTTCATTCTGGTCTTGCAAAATCGGCTCCCCCTCCCGACCCTCATAATTCCCAATTTGCCTTCTTATCTAAACGATATTAGCTACCTACAACGTTCCTAACACGTTTCAGATCCTCTTTCATAACTTCCTAAGTTCTAGAACTATGATTCCCAGGCATGACTTTTCAGAAGTTCAGGAACTTCTGAGTTCCGGAACTTTTAAGTTCCCGAACTACTCCATCCATAGGAATAACTACTTAATACTAACCCCTCCTTCAGCACAATAAATGGGTATCGACTTTTCAGCTCTCCCCCAAATGCCTACTTAATGACAACATCTTTATTACTGAATTTTTCAACCCCCATAATTTTTATTTCCTGACTTAATGCATTTTTTTATTAAATCACGGCTTAATATTATGCAACTTCAATGCAACACCACTGAGCGAATTAATATGCGCCCACAATGTAGACTCGCCAGCGCTCCAAAGTTCGGAGTATTCAACACGGTTGAAATACGATGCAATTAAATCTTGAAAATTAAAACGATTTTTGAACCCTAAATCGCGTGACGAAAAATTAATGATTATATTCCGGCCTATAAGCGTATCGACGAGACTAAAAAACGCTATTCTACGGAAAAAAACATTAGTGTGGAAAATAGAAAACTTAATATCAATTTTGCGTATACGTGTAAAACTGGTAAAAGATTCAGCAAACCCGAGTTCATGTATGTAATGAAACAAAGGCAGTCGCACTTTAAGCGGATTAATAATTATACTCCAACCAATAAAATTGGGATTACTACCGAAAAAAATAAATTGATAAATATCAAGCCTTTGATCCACGAAAATTGACGCCGGGCAATGGGTGTTCAAAACCCATAACGTTTTTGACTCGTGATCCCTGCCGTTGAAAAATAGCGAAAGAACGCGGGGTAGCCAAGCCACTGCGCCGTTGAACTCTACAATGGTCAAGCATATGTACACGCTAATAATAATTGTAGTAATAATCATATATAATTAATATATTCGGAATAATCTTTTCAACGCAATAATTTAAGGAGATACGGTTTTCGCAAAGCTTACCCTCGGTAGAGCTTATAGACCCTTTTTGGGCCTTGGCGGCGCTTATGGGCATTGGCGGCGCTTATGCGCCACTTCTAGGCCTTTGCGGCACTTTTGGGACACCTTTTCACAAAGTTCCCGAACTTAAAGTTCAGGAACTATCATGACTCATACTTATGAAAAAGACGGCGCTGTAGTCGCATTAAAACCCATCTCACATGGTTTTAGCAGCTACATATATTCGAGAAATCCAAGCAAATTTATTTCTTTTTTTGCACCGTGTGGGGAGCAGCTGGCTCCCCTTAGGCTTACATAGTTCCCGAACTTCAAGTTCCCGAACTACCCAAGGACTGCTCCCCTTAAGCTTATGAGACGATCCCCTTAGGCTTATTTACCCCATTCCCAACCCAGGGCGCACTCAGGGCGCACCTCTCCCCTCCTACACTATAACATGGGGCAGGGCACACCCTCCCTGGGCCAGGGCGCACGTTTTTACCCCCATTTTCCAACTGCCTACCACGTTTGCCTATGCTATAACACAGGAAAAAAGTTCCCGAACCTAGTTCCACCTATCTTATAACATGGGCTATGTTATAACGTTACACGCCAGGGTGACAGGCTATACTACTTATCTGCCTTTAGGACAATGATTTTCTTGTCTTTTGACAGATTGCTGATTGCATATTATTTCTCGCCCACTTCTGATAATTTGGTTGAAATTATTTCACGACTATCCTCTTTGTGCATTGAAATCAATTTTTAATGCTTATGCGAGTAGCTACATAAGTGATATCTAGGGATGTTTTAATAATACAACTTTGGTTATAGTCAGTTCCATTCTAAACGGCCCATATCTGCTAAAGTCTTATTACTGTATTGTAAGAGTCTCACAAAACTGGGCAGACCCGAAGGTCCGCCATTGATCAGTGTTCGCGAGCCGAACCAGTGCTCAAACAAAAATGAGATCGGCTGAGTTTTATGCCCACCTCAAGCATAAACTCACGGATTAACACCCGACTGCAGCGCCGTTGAATAGGCGGTGTGCAATACCGATCAAATGCAACACCAAGAGAGTACTTTAGGCTCGATCGATTAGTGAGCATAATGCAACTAAGAGAGCAACACATGGGACTCTATTGATTGGTGCATAATTGCCAGGTGAGCGTGGTAGGCATACCGCTATAGCCCATCTTAGCTCGTCATCAGCTTTAATGCCTGCTGGGGTATTACCTTCCCGTCATAGGCGTTTGAACCGGAGTTCAAAAGGCGTGTAACTACTGACAGCAGTTACACTACGCTCCCCTTAAAGAAGGGGCCCTTTGGGTGAGCAACCCGAATGGATCTCCGTGGGACCTCCATTTGTAAGAGTCTCAGAAAACTGGGCAGACCCGAAGGTCCGCCACTGATCAGTGTTTGGTCGCTTTTGCGAGCCGTAGCAGTGTTCAAACAAAAACGAGATCAAGTTTTGAAATTTTTTTTGCTTTTTAGCGATTTTTTGATGCCATTGGATAGTGCTCGATGAGAAACGTCGAAAAATGCTGTTTTTTCGCCATACGACCACTTTTAAGACCATTTTTTTACCTTTGAAAAATTTTTCACCCCCCTCCCAGAATTTCGGTGCTGCCCACCTAGTGTTGGCAAAAGTTCAGGAAAAAAAGAACTTTCGAACTTAGTTCTGAACTAAGTTCCTACTTCTTGGAACTTAGAACTAGAGGCGGGAACTAAGTTTTTCGAAAAAAGAACTTAGTTTGAACTAAGTCCTTCTTTTTCAAAAAGAACTTAGTTTGAACTAAGTTCTTGTCCAAAACATGTTAACTGAGAGTGAATTGTAATGTAAGCTAAAATGAGGGTGTGGAAAGCGCAAAGCATTCAATTTTATACAGGTGGGAGACTAAGGGTGGCACTCTCAAGCATCCAACGGGAAGGGGCATCGGAAAGAGTCCAATACTTTAAAAAACAGCACTTTACTGTTAAATTTTAATGATAAATTTTTACAAAATTGGCCGAATGTTGGCAACCTGGAAACTGCGAAAATTTGTCAATTCAACTCGGTGTATATACATCCTTTTCATTATTTTTTCATTAACAACTATGAACCATGGAACAAATTAAGGCAGTCTAATATATCATTACTAATTATTAATGATTTAGATATCACATTATCCTTCTTAAGAATATTATTTGAAGTTAAGCTAACTCATTCTTTTCGCGAAAGTCAACAGAGAAAATTTCTTCTACGTCCATAGTCTATTGCCTCAAGAAATATTGAAAATAAATGACACGGTTATATGTAGATATAGTGAGCTATGCATTGCACTGTAAGATGGCTTGAAAAAGGTTTTGCGGCATTGTGAACAAACTTTATTCTGATTTATTTAGAAAATTATTGGTGCAAAAGTTCAAAGTTAAACTTCAAAAAAATTTCCATTTCCATTCTATCATCACTTAAATTGTGGCGCTTCTTATCTAAAATTGCGCGTCATATGAAATTCCAATATTTCAATGAGCGCACGTAGTTTAATGCATGTTTCATAAATAAGTGTTTTCCGCCTTATTCCTGTTTCTTTTACTTCTTTTGCAAAAAAGAGCATTTTCCCATCGTTTTCCAAATATTCGAGGAATCAGGTTTTATCGATTGTACATGAAAGTGGTTAAATTTGAGCGAGCGTCAAAATTTTGGTGCTTTTGACTCCAACAAAATGCACAACAGTCATTAAATGTGCGCGCGCAATAACTTTGCCGCCAAATACATTTAGGATCGAATTCGCGCGAAGCTAGAAAGTGCTAAAGATTTAAATCCTATTTATGCACTGAAACTGATTAAATTCTGAAGAATCATGGAGTTTTGACATAAAAATGCATAAAAACTCTGACTGAATTTGTGCGCAGCCCGGTTTTCACTTTTTCTCATTTTTTAATTTTTTGATTTGATTCTGAAGAGAAGAGGACACGTGCTCCCTCCCTGTGCAACGCTCCAGACTACACCCTGACCCATGGAGCAAAGCAGGGAAGGAATGTGTGATGTGAAAGACTGAGGAAAGGTGACATGAAGAAGGAAGTATAAAAAGTCAGCATACACTACAATTAGGCACCTTTTCTCAATTAAAGTCTGTTCCACATAACTTTAGGCATAAATTGAAAGAATTTTTATGGACAGCAAGCCGAGAGTACGATAATTATATATCAGATCAGTGCAAAAATCACAATCTTTCAACTATTGCCGGAGATCGTTTTTAAAATTTATGCCCAAACTTGTGTGAAAACACTATAGATTAAAGCAAAATTATCGTCGAATGAAGGGAACTGACCAAACTAAGTTACGAGAGGAACGAAACGGCAGAAAAATATAGCATTCCAGGCCAAAAGCATGCCGCAAAACGCAGGAAGTAAGGCAGCGAGGAATGAGTCATTATGCATTACATTGATTTTCACAAACCTACGTATGTACATATACTTGTACCTGCCCAACAGGCCAAACGAAAAACTCATTAGCATATTACATTTTTATTTATGTGAAGAAATAAAAAGCTTCTAAGAGGCATCAGCCAGCATGTACATATGTACATGTATTGCTAAGAACGCCAAGGAGGCAAGGCAACACGTAGGTACATACATACACATATACCGTACCATTAACGGACGTACGTACCTACGTATTCTGTTGCCATCACAGGCATCAAATGCTCGACGACTTTCATCACTTATGGAACGCTAGAACAGAAGAACTAAATTAAGAACTTAGTTCATACGGAAAGCCAGGAGGCTCAAATGATTAAAAACGTTAAAGAATAGGAGAACAACGTAATTTTTCAAATTGAAGAAAGTTAACGACGTATTATTTCAAATTTGAATCTTCATCAACGTATTTTTTCAAAGAAAGATCAACGTAATTTTTCAAAAAAATGAACCTCCTGGTTTGAAAAAAAACGTTAAACAACTTCCAGTATATTCGCTTTACTCAGCAGATAATCGTCGATAACGACGTAAAAATTCAAATATTCGTGTATCTTAACAGTAAAATTCTTGAAAAAGAAAAGTTAAAAATTTCAATATAGTGATCCTCTTGGTTTGAAATTTTGGGTCGTTATAGTCAACTGTTTGAATTTTTACGTTAACCAAATGTATGAAAAAGAACATCGTCCTTTACAATGCATAACGTTTTTAATCATTTGAGCCCCGACAGTAACAACAATTCAAACAACATTAACGTAATTTTTCAAAACTCGTTGATTAACGTAATTTTTCAAAACTCGTTGATTAACGTAATTTTTCAAAACTCGTTGATTAACGTAATTTTTCAAAACTCGTTGATTAACGTGATTTTTCAAAACTCGTTGATTAACGTAATTTTTCAAAACTCGTTGATTAACGTAATTTTTCAAAGGACTTTGAAGCGAAAACACTGTTGTAGACACCAATATAACCTGCTTTCCGATTGTATTATATACTGTAGCTGCTCAAAAAAGCGCAATCAATGAAAACATCAGCGCTACACTTATGTAGATTTTGCAGCGCTGTATAGGACTGCAAAATCTACATAAAAATCGCCGACCGTCCCGCCTGGCCGACTAGACACAACACTAAACGGCATGCAGTGGGCTTAGGGAAATGTTGATTTAGGGTAACGGTACCTTTGGTGAGACAGGGGTGACCCTGACTGGGGGTGATCCACTTATGCAACTAAAACTAAAATATCTTAGGAACCAGCGGACCGATTGAGTTGAAAAATTTGGGTAAGGAACGGATAAGTACTAGCCACACGCGTATGGTACTCTCTAGGATAATTGACTTTAGATGGGTGCTTCCTGAGAGGGGTGACCCTGAATGAACTAAAAATCAAAAATATTTTACGAAACCAGTGTTTGTACCAACTGAGCGGAAATTCCGGATTTAGAACGAATATTTTCTAGTCATAGGTAGAGAATCAATTAGGAGTCCCTTTGAGCCGAGCAGCTTCTTTTAATTCTGTTTGGCCGACCAGACCCTGCCCCAGCACCGACCGATCGTGACATCTGGCCGACTAGAATCATTGAAGAAGCCATTTGTGCAGTGAAAACCTGATACAGTAATAAGACTTTTATCGAAAATGGATCGTTTGGAAAGGAATAGACTATAGTAGGAATCCTTTTAAGCCGACCAGATTTTTGAGATATTTTCAGACTGACATCACCACATCGCCGACCATCCCACCTGGCCGACTAGATCAAAATCTTTGTAACAGAAGATTTATGAGCAGTAGGAATCCCTCTAAGCACACCAGATTTTCGAAATTTTTTGAGAATGACATCGCCGCATCGCCGACCGTCCCGCCTGGCCGACTAGACCCAATGTTATATAACAGAAAGCCTATAACTGGTATAGTCCCCTTTAAGCCAACCAAATTTTTGAAATTTTGTTTGACCGACTATACCACATCACCGACCATCCCATCTTGCCGACTAGAGTCAAATTATTCTAATAAAAAATTAATGAGCAGTGGGAATCCTTCTAAGCCGACCAGATTTTTGAGATATTTTCAAACTGACATCACCACATCGCCGACCATCCCACCTGGCCGACTAGATCCAAATCTTTGTAGCAGAAGATTTATGAGCAGTAGGAATCCCTCTAAGCTGCACCAGATTTTCGAAATTTTTTGAGAATGACATCGCCGCATCGCCGACCATCCCGCCTGGCCGATTAGACCCAATTTTATATAACGGAAAGCCTATAAATGGTATAGTACCCTTTAAGCCAGCTAGATTTTTGAAATTTTAATCTTCTCGATTATACCACATCACCGACCGTCCCATCTTGCCGACTAGAGTCAAATTTTTCTTAGTAGAAAATTCATTAGGAGTGGGAATCATTCTAAGCTGACCAGTTCCTTTAAGCCAACCTTGGGTGTCAGCCTAGCTCAATGCATACAACATACAGTGCCGCTCAAAAGTTTAAGGCCACCCACGATTTCAACGCAGTGTCTGTTTGAATCGTAAATTCTTAACTAATTATTGTTCAAGAGTTACAAAATTGAACAGAACCACAACTAACAAATATCATCAATTAAGAATCAACAAAAAATAATCGACTAAAAGGAAATCTGATAGCCTTTAGCTTGAATTGATGCTTGTCAGGCCCAGTCTTAGGCATTTGGGGGCCCTGTGCGAGGTACCTTTTTGGGGGCCCCGGGTATTTAACAGTGTAAAACCTTTAAATTTAAGTTATACGTAGCTACCACACATGCACATGGGGGCGGGGGGTGAGGGCCGATGGAGTATTACTCCCACTTGAAGGATCAGCCAGCCAGATACTGTCCAGCGATTTTGAAATGACTTTTATTCATTTTTTAGCTGGCTTGAAAGAAATTAGACCAGTTTTTTGCATAAAATATCAAAAATTTTTGAAATTTTCTATAATAATTCAGCAGTAAAATGGAAAAGTGATTTTGAATGAAAGTCGACTGTTTTTGGAAAAGTTGGGAACCGCTCATAGGTGAGCAGCACGGAAATTCTCGGGGGGGGGGTGCAAGATTATTCCACAGCCAAAAATGGTCTGAAAAGTGATGGAAGGGCAAAAACACCATTTTTGACGCATCTCGTTGAACTCTATCCCTTGACGTCAAAAAATCGCGAAAAAACAAAAAATTGTTCAAAATCGAATTCTGGGGGTATTTCGATTTCTGGGAGTTATTCGGCAGG
The DNA here is from genome assembly GCA_036768485.1 of Mermis nigrescens. Taxonomy (NCBI): domain Eukaryota; kingdom Metazoa; phylum Nematoda; class Enoplea; order Mermithida; family Mermithidae; genus Mermis; species Mermis nigrescens. The sequence goes on along the minus strand of JAVLUZ010000771.1, from coordinate 1,557,362 downwards.
CTCGAGGTGTATATCCCCCACCCACCCACGCCCCCTATAACAAAATCCTATATCCGCCACTGTGCCCATGTATGTCTCAGGTTGAAGCAAATAGTTTTATCTTGATCTGATCCCCAGATCGGGCAGGCCCCTTTAACGTGAGTAGCGCTAAGATCGGAATATTAATTAATGCCATGTCTATAATCCACAGAGTAATATGCAGAAAGATAAAACGAAAAATAATTATGAAAAATGTGAATCTATGATTCTTTAGCAATTTTTAAAAATTGATGTTTCACTTCAAATTAATTTGTGAAAAAGCGTGTTTTTAGCATCTGACTGAGAATATCACAAAACAAAGCTTTTCGCGCCAAATTTCTTTGAAAAATGGAAAATTTGTGAAAAAAAAACAACCTAGCAACACTATTCATAATAACGCATTTGAATCTGGAACTTCAACAAGCATTGCGTAGTAAATAGCTATAAACAGCATGCATCAGATAATAAAAGCTGACTACAATTTTTAGTAATTTAAGCAAGCCAATAAGCTTATTTTTCATAATCACAGTCAAAATCCAGCGTTAAAAGACTATTAGAAGCACTTGCATAGTGCATTGTGGCGGGGCCCCCTGGAGGTCCCTTAGGGGCCCCGGGGCCCTGTGCGGCCGCACACTCCGCACATGCCTAAGACCGGGCCTGAATGCTTGTATACAAAGTGTTAACGAATTGATCAATTTGACGCATTTTTTCTTTGGCGTTGAACCCAAGATTTCCTTCATTTTTCAGTCATTTTTGCTCGTGAAATGCACTTTGGAATTCTGTTTCTGAAGTCTCTCATTCATAATTCGTCAAATATTTTTATTTGGACCGAGTTCCTGGGACTGTAGGGGTCAGACAAATAAAGGCTATCCCTACCCCACAAAATATGCTTCACCCTTCTGGAAAAAAATGTCTTGGATGTTTTTTTTTGAGGCAGTCACCAAAGAAGGAACCAAGTGCTCCTTAGTTAAACAAATATATGAAGTGGTTGTAAATTTTGGGTTGGAAGGTAATAAAACCAAATCACAACATCATGGCTCCAAATAGACTCCAGACCAAAACGCTGCATTCTCTTCTGTGTTTGACGCTTCCGGCCATGCATTTGACATTTTATTTTTTGTCTGAAGGTCTGCGGACTAAACCCCTTAATCTCGAAGTCAAATAATCAAATATGACTCTCCGAGAAAAAGAAACCTTTGAACAATCGAGGAAAGTCCAAAACGAAATTTCGAGCAAAAATCAATACGTTTTTTCTGTTAAACTCGATCGCAGAAAGACTTTTTATGACGATCCAATTATACAGCAAAGACACCGACCAACAGGGCCGTGCTTAGAGGTTTAGCGGCCCTGGGCGAAACTTATTTTGGCGGCCCCCATAATTTTTAAAACTGGTATTATAGGCATCATAATTATCACTTATGTATATCCTTTACATATGTACCTATATGTTCGCAGTTAGCATCTTTCTGTAAATTTACTAACAAAATATTGTGCTACATTATTTTTAGTAGGTATCGTATGTTTTTTCTCAAATAATTTACCTATTTCGTGAATGATGACGTGCTTTATTACAAAATAACTTGCCTAGCTTTCTGAGCGGCAAACTGGTCAATCAATTGCAAAAAATCTAACAAAGATGATAAATCCTTTTCAATTGAAATAATCGCTAGTGCACTTAGACGAGAATCAGTCATAGTTGACCGCAAATATGTCTTTATTAATTTCAGTTCCGAGAAGGAACGTTCTGCTGAGGCCACAGCAATAGGTATTGTAAGTAAAATTCTGAAATCAATTATAAGGTTCGGGAAAACATCCTGGAAGTCATTTGATAGATATTTAAGAGTAGCTAGTGGCGAAGTTAATTTATTTGGACTTGATCGAGCAAGAACTTCTAGCTCAGTGTACATGTCTGGTCCATGTGCATGACTTGAGCGATTCATCATCTTCCCATGTTTTTAAAGCTGGTATTCGTGGGTAGTGCTCAATGAGAAACCTTGAAAACGGTATTTCTTAGCCATACCATCATTTTTAAGACCATTTTTCGACCTCTTAAAAACCTTGCACCTACACCCCGGGATTTTGTTGCTGCCCACATATGCTGCGGGGGTCTTAGGTGGCGCGGTCAAGCGTTCCCTGCGGGGTCCGGGACAGAGTCCCTACAAATTTTGTAAAAAAGCATTTTAATGTCAAATAATAACGTTAAAATTTTCGCAAAAACGGCCGAATTTCGGTCCTGAATGGAGCCCAAAAACACTCAAAATCGATGAACTCTTACATCTCACAAAACTTCTGAGCTGAAATGCGTTTTTCGACCTCTGCTAATTACATAGCGCAGCAACGGGTCGCTGCCAATAAGATATAGAAAAATGTATAAATTGAAGTTTTTGTTCTTACCCTTTTCAGGCCCATTTGTGGCCTTCTTATTAAGAAGATGCACTTCAGAAAACAAGAAATGCACAAAAACATAAGAAAATTCGGCCATTTCTTTCATTTAAAATAGGATTGTGTCCTTGTAAAGAAAGACAAAAAAGCAAAGAATAGACAAACTGGTACACAATCATTTTCGCACTTTTAGTTTTATGCTCATCAAGCGTGCGCACTTTCATTCAATGAACTAATAGTGCATTAAATTACTAGTGGTGTGAAGTGCTAGATTATTTCGGCTGATTCAAGCTTTTAAATTCATTTGATCTATGGCTCAGTGCAAAGCGCCGGAAAATTTTGACATTTTAGCCTTTTTGAACTCAATTTTCTGGACAAACATTATTGCAACAGAAAAATCAACAATATGTCTGAAAAACGAGAACAAGTATAGCTCAGTCAGCGTTCTCTTAAAAATGCAAGTAAAGATTTTTAACTGACTGTGTTTGCATTAGAACGTCGAAAAATCGATCCTTTTGAACGTATGTATCGAATTATTGTAAGAGGGCCGCCAAAAAATGAATTCTATACGGCAGGCGCTACAACTTTTTTAGCGGCCCATAATTTTAGCGGACCTGTGCGGCCGCACAGTTCGCACCCCCTAGGCACGGCTATGCCGACCAATTGTCTGCCTCAAAAGCAATGGTCCACAATAAATAGACAATTCACCCTGCATGTCAGGAGCGGTCAGACGCCAATTTTTAAAGAAGTTCGCTTTGACCACATAGTTCTTCAGTGGCCAATTTAGAGGACCGCCCCGGGCCGAGGAAGATCAGTGAAGGAATCTAATTGCTTGTGTCTCTTATCTTTGTTTTGTATGACATATTAAATTTTCTTTAAACATCCGGCTATCACTCTTTAGAATAGTTTAGTATTCTTAAACATATACGCGATTTTTGACCAAAATACCAGCAAAATGGAGCGGAATTCACCGTAATAAATCAGCCAGCAGTTAACATAATTAAAAATGACTAAACTTCCTGAAATCAGCGGAGAAAACTAATCTAGAAACTTTTTCAAAGTGAAATTTAGGCTTTTAGTTTCACAGTTAAAAGCGATTTGAAAACCCAATCGATTTTGGAGTAATCAATCAGAGCGGCCTTAAACTTTTGAGCGGCACTGTATATCATATGTGTAATTCATTCTGGAAACACGGGCATCCCTCCCTTTTGGGAATGTAGCCCTATTTTGCAAGTATCCCGGAGCCTGAGAATGGCCTCTTATGTTCCTTATACACAAGGCAAGTTCTATATAGTTAATGTTATTATTTTGTTCATAGTAGATTGAAAGCATAGGTTTTTATTTGGCAAATATGACTTAAAGCGTGAGTTGATACCAATTGTTTCTGGTCTTCATTTACAGTTTGAGTCACTTTGGCTCTGTACGTCGCAATTAGAGAAAAGTTGTTAGTTTTAATTTGATAGGAATTTTAGGGGAATAAAAAAAGTGGAATAAGACGTGCTTTAAACAACGGTACATAAAATTGCATGCCAAATCTTAATGTCAAAATTAAGAAATATACCTGAAGACTTATGAGCACAAAATTCCATAATTATTTATAAAAACATTGCCAATCACTTAAAAATCAATCTTTGAAGAAAAACATTTAAGAATCTGGTCGGCTTAAAGGGCTCTCTTATAAAAATTTGGGTCTAGTCGGACAGATGGCACGGTCAGTGATGTGGTGTTGTCGGTCCAAAAACAAATTAAAAATATGATATTTGGCATGGCCGGTCAAACAAAATTATAAAAATCTGGATGGCTTAAAGGGATTCCCATTGATCATAAATTTTCTGTTGCAAAAATTTGAATTTAGCCGGCCATATGGGATGGTCAGTGATGTGGTATGGTCGGTCAAACAAAAATTAAAAAATCTGGTCGGCTTAAAGGGATTCCCACTGCTCATGTGTTTTCTATTTCAAAAATTTGAATTTAGTCGACCAGATGGAACGGTCAGTGATGTGGTATGGTCGGTTAAACAGAACTCCAAAAATCTGGTTGGCTAAAAGGGGACTATACCAGTTAAAGGCTTTCTGTTATATAAAATTGGTTCTAGTCGGTCAGGTGGGATGGTCAATGATGTGGTAAACTTCATCGGAAAAAATTCCAGAAATCTGGCTGTATAAAAGTGGACTATACCAGTTATAGGTTTTCCATTATACAAAATTGGGTCTAGTCGACCGGGCAGGACGGTCGGCGATGCAGCGATGTCATTCTAAAAAATTTCGAAAATCTGGTCTGCTTAGAGGGATTCCTACTGCTCATAAATCTTATGTTACAAAGATTTGGATCTAGTCGGCCAGTTGGGACGATCGGTGATGAGGTAAACTTCGTCCAACAAAATTTAAGAAATCTGGTCGGCTTAGAGGGTTTCCCGCTGCTAATTAATTTTTCATTAGGAAAATTTGAATCTAGTCGGCCAGATGGGACGGTCGGTGATGTAGTATGGTCGGTCAAACAAAATTTCAAAAATCTGGTTGGCTAAAAGGGGACTATACCAGTTATAGGCTTTCTGTTATATAACATTGGGTCTAGTCGGCCAGGCAGGACGGTCGGCGATGCGGCGATGTCATTCTAAAAAAATTTCGAAAATCTGGTCAGCTAAGAGGGATTCCTACAGCTCATAAATCTTCTGCTACAAAAATTTGGATCTAGTCGACCAGATGGGACGGTCGGTGATGTGGTAAACTCCATCAAACAAAATTTAAGAAATCTGGTCGGCTCAGAAGGATTCCCACTGCTCGTTAATTTTTTATTAGAAAAATTTTAATCCAGTCGGTCAGATGGGACGGTCGCTGATGTGGTAGGCTTCATCCAACAAAATTTCAGAAATCTAATCGGCTTAGAGGGATTCCCACTGCTCATTAATTTTCTATTAGAAAAATTTGACTCTAGTCGGCAAGATGGGATGGTCGGTAATGTGGTATAGTCGGTCAAACAACTTTTCAAAAATTTGGTTGGCTTAAAGGGGACTATACCAGTAATAGGCTTTCTGTTATATAACATTGGGTCTAGTCGGCCAGGCAGGACGGTCGGCGATGCGGCGATGTCATTCTAAAAAAATTTCGAAAATCTGGTCAACTTCGAGGGATTCCTACTGCTCATAAATCTTCTGTTACAAAAATTTGAATCTAGTCGGCCAGATGGGACGGTCGGTGATGTGGTGGGCTTCATTCAACAAAATTTCAGAAATCTGGTCGGCTCAGAGGGATTCCCACTGCTCGTTAATTTTTTATTAGAAAAATTTTAATCCAGTCGGTCAGATGGGACGGTCGGTGATGTGGTAGGCTTCATCCAACAAAATTTCAGAAATCTGGTCGGCTTAGAGGGATTCCCACTGCTCATTAATTTTTTATTAGAAAAATTTGACTCTAGTCGGCAAGATGGGATGGTCGGTGATGTGGTATAGTCGGTCAAACAAAATTTCAAAAATTTGGTTGGCTTAAAGGGGAATATACCAGTTATAGGCTGTCTGTTATATAACATTGGGTCTAGTCGGCCAGGCGGGACGATCGGCGATGCGGCGATGTCATTCTCAAAAAATTTCGAAAATCTGGTCTGCTTAGAGGGATCCTACTGCTCATAAATCTTCTGTTACAAAGATTTTGATCCAGTCGGCCAGGTGGGACGGTCGGCGATGTGGTGATGTCAGTCTGAAAATATCTCGAAAATCTGGTCGGCTTAAAAGGATTCCTACTATAGTCTATTCCTTTCCAAACGATCCATTTTCGATAAAAGTCTTATTACTGTATCAGGTTTTCACTGCACAAATGGCTTCTTCAATGATTCTAGTCGGCCAGATGTCACGATCGGTCGGTGCTGGGGCATGGTCTGGTCGGCCAAACAGAATTAAAAGACGCTGCTCGGCTCAAAGGGACTCCTAATTGATTCTCTACCCATGACTAGAAAATATTCGTTCTAAATCTGGAATTTCCGCTCAGTTGGTACAAACACTGGTTTCGTAAAATATTTTGATTTTTAGTTCATTCAGGGTCACCCCCTCTCAGGAAGCACCCATCTAAAGTCAATCATCCTAGAGAGTACCATACGCGTGTGGCTAGTACTTATCCGTTCCTTACCCAAATTTTTCAACTCAATCGGTCCGCTGGTTCCTAAGATATTTTAGTTTTAGTTGCATAACTGGATCACCCCCAGTTAGGGTCACCCCTGTCTTACCAAAGGTACCGTTACCCTAAATCAGCATTTCCCTAAGCCCACTGCATGCCGTTTAGTGTTGTGTAGTGCCCTATACAGCGCTGCAAAATCTACATAAGTGTAGCGCTGATATTTTCATTGATTGCGCTTTTTTGAGCAGCTACAGTATATAATACAATCGGAAAGCAGGCTATATTGGTGTCTACAACAGTGTTTTCGCTTCAAAGTCCTTTGAAAAATTACGTTAATCAACGAGTTTTGAAAAATTACGTTAATCAACGAGTTTTGAAAAATTACGTTAATCAAAGAGTTTTGAAAAATTACGTTAATCAACGAGTTTTGAAAAATTACGTTAATCAACGAGTTTTGAAAAATTACGTTAATCAACGAGTTTTGAAAAATTATGTTAATGTTGTTTGAATTGTTGTTACTGTTGGGGCTCAAATGATTAAAAACGTTATGCATTGTAAAGGACGATGTTCTTTTTCATACATTTGGTTAAGGTAAAAATTCAAACAGTTGACTATAACGACCCAAAATTTCAAACCAAGAGGATCTCTATATTGAAATTTTTAACTTTTCTTTTTCAAGAATTTTACTGTTAAGATACACGAATATTTGAATTTTTACGTCGTTATCGACGATTATCTGCTGAGTAAAGCGAATATACTGGAAGTTGTTTAACGCTTTTTTCAAACCAGGAGGCTCATTTTTTGAAAAATTACGTTGATCTTTCTTTGAAAAAATACGTTGATGAAGATTCAAGTTTGAAATAATACGTCGTTAACTTTCTTTAATTTGAAAAATTACGTTGTTCTCCTATTCTTTAACGTTTTTAATCATTTGAGCCTCTTGGCTTTCCGTAAGTTCAACTAGAAATGAACTAGTTTTTTTTCGAACTAAATTTCTGAAAAAAGAACTAAAACTAGGAACTAAGAACTAAGAACTAGTAGTTCTAACTTAGTTCTTTCTTAGTTCTTAGTTAACTATTGCCAACTATATGCCCACCTATGCATACGACGACCACTAGTGTTATTTTGATATACCAAAAATAAATTTTGGTATGATTTTGGTAGGCACTTGTTGGACTACCAATATCATATTTTAATTCTGAGAATTTTGGTATATCATATTCTTATTACCTATATATTAAAACTCCGGAAAATGTGAAAATATTTTTGATATAATTTTGGTATAAAGTGGTAGCACTTTTTTTCCTTCTTTCGCTCTATACCTGCAACTTTCGAAGCATGATTCAGTAGGTATTGTAACTACGAGAGTTACACGTTTTGGCGAACTTGCCTTAGCAGTTCGCGGTAGCCACTAACATAGCCAATAATAGTAGCTATCTACGATAGTGTACTGTGGGCTATGCCTTCGGTCTTCCCACTTTTCCCCCAATTTTCAATAATAAAAAACAATAAGATACTTGTCCGGTAACATAGAGCTAAGTATATGATAATAGTAATTACTTTATGTATAACCGCTTATTGTAGTCTAGAACATTCGTTGTGATTTAAAATAATTCCAGTATTATGCTATTTTGACGTTTGTTTCTTTTACTGTAATGGTCCCATGAGGCCATCGTAGTTAGTCTCGTTGGCAGTTGTACGTCTGTACAGTGGAGTACGTTTCGTTTTCTTTTGGCGTATTTTGTTGTCCGGCAGCTAGGCCGTGTATTTAGTGTTCGAATAAATTGGAAAACCTACCCAGGGGTTTCGGATATACCGAGGGTTAGGTCGGAGCATCCCAACGTCGAGGATTCCGGGACTCTGAGTGGACGGATAGGTAAATTCCATATGATTACTTATTTTGTTCAAAAATCTTAATCTTTTTCTCAAACCAAAAATTTATCAAAAACATTATTTAATCTTTAAGGATGATTGATCAGTATAGAGCTCGTTGGTGTTGTTTTCAAATTTCATTGTGCTACGTACACTAGGAACCCAAAAACATTTCCGATCGAATCGAACCAAGAAAATAAGTTAAACAATCAACTTGAGCTTGAGAGGTCAACTGACCTCCGCGACAATTTCGAGATTTAGGTAGGTAGCCTTAGGTCTTAGGGCGTAGCTGCTGAGATCACCCGACGAGAAGCGGTTAGCAATATTAGGACCGAGAAGCCGTAAGGTTTGTAAGGGTCCAAAGATCGAAGCGATCCCAGGCTAAGCGATCGGGGCCAGCGCTAAGTGCAGATCTCAGTACCTACGTGCCTAAGTGAGTCTCGAAGGCAAATACACCCGTCCTATGTTGATTCCTTGTATACATAGGGCGGCCTTGTATTTACAGTATTTTCCAGGTCATATCTTCATAATACATACTTATGTACATGTACATGCTGTATAAATACTTAAGTATGTACCTACGTATACGGAACCGAGCCACCTCATCTCGTAAATAATGTACATATGTATGTATGTTGTATAGTCCAAGGTTTGTGTCACCTGCGTTAATCGTGTGTATGTATGTACTTGCATACAATCAGGCACGTAGCTGTGGGGGGGACTGGGGGGGGTCCGGACCCCCCAAAATTCAGAAAAAACCGGAAAAATAGGACTTTTTACACGTTAGTCTGTGCTATTTTTGGCTTAGACCCCCCTCCAAAATTGGTGTTGGTCCCCCTAAAATAGGAGGGCCAGCTACGTGCCTGCATACAATTAGCGCAGTGTAGTATGAGTGAGTGACATCCTGTTGATGTTGATAAATGCGTAACTTACGGTGAGCTCAGCTGCTACATATGTACGTGGGCAGCACCAAAATTATAGGGGTGGGAGTGCAAGAGTTTTCAAAAATCAAAAAATGGCCTCAAAAATGGTAGCATGGCGAAAAAACACCATTTTTCAACGTATCTCATTAGGCACTGTCCATTGGCATCAAAAAATTGCCAAAAAACAAAAAAAAATTCAAAAATTGAAATGATATTGACCCATCAAATTACTTGTTTTCTTGATTCTTGTTTGCCACCTGTATTGTGGACCGTTGTGATTCGCTAATAGTGATCATAGGTGCACAGCATGGCCGATATGGGGGAGGGGTCAAGAATTCAGCTTTCTGGGCCAAAATGACCTTAAAAACTTGCATAAGCGCTTAAATAGCGTTAAAACTACGATATTGTATGGTTTGTGGTTAATTTGAAGCACTTTTGATGATTTGCATCCGGTTTCGGCCTCTATTTTGCCTCATTTTCCCTACAAAATTTCCCATATTTTGATTCTGGGTGTTCTAGACCCCCACATCCCCACGTGCATGTCTGATCGCTATTCCGAAATTTTGTTATTTGACGAGAAGTGAAAGGAATTTATGTAATTTTGTAACTTAATTTCATAAATCTTGACTTTTTAAATAAATGAAAATTTTTTAAACAGCGTCTTAAAATATATAGTCTGTTTCCTTTATTCGAGAGCTTTTTAGTTAATTCTTATAAATGCTACAGTAAGCGAAACAAGACGAATTACTGTAATTCGGCAGATCAGCTCAGTGAGGGCGTCCGCAGACATGAAATGTGTCAAAAGTTGGAATATAATAGCTAAAAAACCGACAAAATTAAGACTTGTAATTGTCACATGCATACGATATGACAATAAGATAAAATATTTTTGATCGTCTCGAGTTTTTCTTAATACATACTCGACTAATGATATTCATCGTCGATATGCGCTCAAAAAGTACCTACCTACATTTATTTTCAGGATCGAATCCAAGATTCGGTCAAGAAGGGGGCGCAGTGTTTTTTTTGTACAAGGTCCGTTTGTACATGTACAAAAATGGTCCCAAAAGTCTTTGCACATTTTGTACATGAAAATTTTTCTGTACTATTATATGGTACAGTAGCGATTTTAGTGTGGTAAAAAAAGGGTTTTCGACCTTTGGCAGTGTATTTTAGCTAATTTCTGGGTTTCTGACGTCAAAAATTACTAAAAATTGTCTCAAAACAGCGCAAAGCGCCGGAAAATTCGACATTTTTACATTCTAAATGCAAATTCCGCTATTTTAAAGATATATGGGACAAACAATTACTCATTTCGGTGAGAAGCGCCGAAAATTTTTTGGGAATTTTACACCTTTTTACAGTTTTTGTCTGCCCAAAAATCTTTGTACATGTACAAAGACGGTCCTGAAAAGTCTTTGTACATCGGGAAAAATCTTTGCCGAATAAATAAAAACACTGGGGGCGGACCCAAAGTAAATTGGTTAATATATCGTTAATCTCGTAGGAATAGCTCGTAAAAATCGCATTAGCTAACGTTTTTTAACATGCTCTATCCATTGAGCTAATAAAATTCAAAATTCTTGAAAAAATTTCCCTCTTCTAAATAGGCTGTAAAAGGTGTCATTTTTTGGGCCCAAAACACCGAAGATTTGATGATTTTCTGGCTAGCAGGTGCAATTTTTCATCTTTCCGTGCATCATTACCTATTGAAATTTTTTTACGGCCCACCATCTCCGCTAGAGACGGTCACTCCTGTCTGTCTACATAATGTCTGATGTTTGAGAACATCACATGTGTATGAATCATCGCTACGACGTACATGCTTTAAAGCCTCATATTCAAAGGAGTAATAAATAAATAGAGAACAAAATATGTACTATCGAAACGGCAAGCATCGCCTTCACGTGCTCAGGTAAGCAGCTGAGGGGGACTAACCAGAGTAGAAGTCCCACAGAATTCTAGACGATTCTTTTTTACTAGGAAAAATTGAAAATTCCTGAAGTACATTTGAATGACCATCAGAATATATTTTTAGCACTCTTGAGTTAATAAGCCCAAAATTGTTAGACGCTCAACATCGGATTTGTCTTTTCGCATAATTTCTGCCTTTCAGACAGCCCATGTTTGAGTAACACATGGTGACCCCTCCGATGAGCAGCCACTTTATCGTAGTGGAGGGGTTTGAGTGCCTCAATGAAGTTAACTGAGAGGCCAGACTAAGAGCTGCTCCCCAGGGCTTGAGTGGCTACTGGGCATGTCTGGCGGTTGGTGGCCGTTAGAAGTTGGCAGGGTGAGCCCATTAAGGGATCACTAGGGGCCCTGCTGGGACCCTAACTGTCAACTTGCTGAGTTTGTCAGCCATGAACCAACTCACTGTTCTATAACCATGATGGAGTTATTAGAGACCAGCCCTCAGTATCCAGCAGACGAGGGTTCTAAAATCTCCGGAGACCCAGCCAGCACTGTGTCGTTGCAAGGCAATGTTGGCGGTCATGCTACTTGCAGCCCAACTAGTGGTGTGTTGTCACAGGGCATCACTGGTGGTCGAGCTACTTGTGGCCACACATGGGCGTGGGGGGTTTGGGGGGTATGCACCCCAGAAGTTGAAATACCCCCCCAGAAATCAAAATACCCCCCAGAAAAAATTTTTTTTTGCTTTTTTAGCTATTTTTTCGTGCCATTGGATAGAGCTTGATGAGAAACGTCGAAAAATGGTGTTTTGTCGCCGTACCACCATTTTTAAGGCCATTTTTGACCTTTAAAAATTTTTTCACCCCCCCAGAAATTTTTTCACCCCCCAGAATTTCGGTGCTGCCCACCTATGCTTGTGGCTCCTCAGTTGCCATAGGGAACCAGGTGGCAGTTGAGGGCGATGCTACTGGAACACCTGCGAAAGGGACTCCTTTGGAGAACCTTTCGGAGAAACTGGGCTCCATAAATTTGCGCAAGCAACTCAGTGGGGCCCAGAAACGAAAACTTCGTAAGCAGGCTCGTGCTGCCAGAGCCCTCCAGGGATCTGGCACTAACCTGCCCGAAGTTACAGGTTCTGACTTCGAGCAAGGGCACTGGGCAGAATACTGCTCAGGAGGACCCAGCTCCCTCAGAATCTAGGGCACATTAGTAGTAGGGGAGCACAGCAAGCAATTGCTGTTGCACACCCAACTCCTAAGCCCAACAAACAGGCCAAGCGGCGACATCCTAAGGATGACACGCCCACTAGCCTGACACAGCCAGCTAAAAGGTCTAAAAGACCTTCTAGTTATAAAGCAGCAGTTGAGGAATCACTGAAAGTTAGTATTGTCGACTTCAGCAGCGAAGGTGGCATTCCAGCTGATAAGCTTGATACACTCACTGCTGTCTTAACTACAGCCTTGGATCAGGTCGCAAGCACTAGCAAATACCTCCAAGGTTTCACTCTTCTGGCCTGTCACATGGCGTTTTTTATATGACATGTGCAGATCAGTTCACTCTGGATTGGCTGAAGAATACCTTAGCTAATCTCGATCCACCCTGGGAAGGAGCTGATCTGCGCGTTTGCAGCAAATCAGAACTTCCCAAGTTGACCAAGTTCACAGTGTTTTTCCCTGGCTTAGCTGACAGGGACTCTGTGTTTTCCAGACTGCAGAATCAGAACCCTGGTTTGTGCACTGGCCTTTGGAGAATCTACAAACGGGAGGAAAAAGAAGGTCAAACCTTCTTTGTCCTGGGAGTGGACCATCCATCGGTCCAGGTGCTTAAGCAGCTGGACTTCAGGCCTTATTTCAAACTTGGGCGTGTCACTTTGATGACACATACCAAGTTGGAATAAGCGCATAATTTGTACATAGATTAGGATGGTTGGTACTAGTACTCTCCCATCCCAATCAGTACTGGAATTATTCCAGATCAACTTGCAGCATAGCCAAGGTGCGACTGGTGTACTTAGTCGCTGCCTAGCAAAACTGCAGACAAAACTAGCGTTGATCCAGGAGCCTTGGATCTATAAGAACAAGGTATGTGGATTAAATGATAAACTATATACTGTGTTAGTAGGGACTGTGGTACAAGGACCAAGGGCTTGCGTGCTTGTCTCACGGAAACTTAACCCAGTGCTCCTCCAACAATTCAGCAACCGTGACATGGTGTCTGTTGAGTTAAGTTATAAAAGTGCAGGGCACTGGCGTAACATCATTGTTACATCAGCATACCTGCCTTTTGACTCTCCTCATTTACCTCCAGGTAGAGCTTTTTCTCTTCTGGTTGACTACTGCAGTAAAAAGCAGATACCACTAATTATTGGGTGTGACGCCAATGCTCACCACACCTTGTGGGGCAGCAGCGATACCAATAAACGTGGGACTGCACTTGCTGAATATTTAGCCTCAACCAATTTAATTTTATTAAATAGGGGAAGCGAACCTACATTTGTTGTGGCAAAGAGACAGGAGGTTATTGATCTAACCTTATGTTCTCTCGACCTCACTAATGATATTAGAAACTGGCATGTCTCACAAGAGGAGTCTCTATCTGACCACAGACAGATACGCTTCTCTTTACATGCTGATTCCTTTTCTTCTAGGTTGTACAGGAATCCAAGGTCCACTAATTGGGCTCTTTTTAAGCAGCACCTTAGTAGTCGCTTGGGTTCTTGGGCTCCTAGTTGCTCAACAAAAGAGGACGTAGAGGGTGCTGTTGACTTTGTACAGCAAGCACTTACATCCTCATATGAGAACTCCTGCACATTACAGAGGGAAAAGAGCAAACCTATTCCCTGGTGGAATAGGGAGCTCCAAGACCTCCGTAAGAAAAGTAGGAGAGCTTGGAATCAAGCAAAATTATCTCAATCAATTTCCGATTGGGCTGATTACCGCAAGGTTCGACAGGAGTATAAGCATCTTATACGCATTAGAAAGCAATTGTGCTGGCAGGACTACTGCTCCAACATTGGAAAAATGTCGGATGCTGCTAGGCTTCGCCGCATTTTATGTAAACCACAAGTAGGTGAAGTTGGCTCATTAAAACTACCTTCGGGTCAGTATACACTCAACCGAAGGGAAACCCTGCTTCACCTTCTTGACACTCACTTTCCTGGCAGCTTTGCAGTTGGAAATGAGGCATATCCGGACACATTGGGCCCAACCAGTTTTTATGGCTTTAGTGACCAAGTTATGGCCTGCAGGGTGATAACACCTGATAAGGTTCGCTGGGCTGTAAAGTCCTTCGAACCCTACAAGACTCCAGGGGTTGATGGCATTTTTCCAGCTCTTTTGCAGGAAGGACTGGACATGCTGGTGAGACCCCTAGTGAATATTTATCGAAGATGCCTAGCACTTGGCTATGTTCCAATAGCCTGGCGACAAGTAAAGGTCATCTTTATCCCTAAGCCAGGGCGTAGTTCCTATGACCTGGCAAAATCCTTCAGACCAATTAGTCTTTCCTCCTTCTTACTGAAGTGTATGGAAAGATTAATTGATCGCTTTATAAGAGATGGTCCCTTGCTGGAACATCCTTTACATGTTACACAACATGCGTATCAGTGTGGAAAGTCTGTTGATACGGCCCTTCATGAACTAGTTTCTAGAATTGAACGGGCATTAGACAACAAACAATTCACACTGGGCGTTTTTCTGGACATTGAAGGGGCATTTGACAATACAACCTTCAATGCTATCTGCAAAGCAGCATCCAATCATGGCATACATCAGACCATTGTTAAATGGATTGATGCTATGCTAAGATTTCGCCATATCATGACTGACTCTTATGGAGACAGCATGATCTTTACTACCACAAAAGGCTGTCCACAAGGAGGTGTACTATCTCCTTTGCTGTGGTGCCTTGTGGTAGACGAACTTTGCAGAAATTGCAAAGGTCTGGCCTCTACAGTCAAGGATATGCTGATGATTTGGCAATCCTTGTTACTGGAAGGTTCCTTGACACCATTTCCTCACTTATGGAAAGTGGTTTAGCCAAGGTGGAACAGTGGTGTCACCATAATGGTCTATCTGTGAACCCACAGAAAACCGAAATGGTGCTATTCACTCATAAACGGAAACTTGATGGGTTTAAACCACCAATTTTCCATGGTATGCCACTACAACGTGCATACCAGGTCAAATTTTGGGACTTATTTTGGACCAAAAATTAAACTGGCGCAATCATGTAGAGGTCAAATGTCAGAAGGCTGTTAATGCATTCTGGCAATGTCGTAGAGCTGTAGGGAAATCCTGGGGTCTATCACCACAGGTCATGCGATGGCTTTTCGTGTCTGTGATTAGACCCATGATCACCTATGCTTCACTAATCTGGTGGCCTCGTGCACACTTGTCTACTGTGAAATGTCAGCTTAATCATTTACATAGAATGGCTTGCCTCAGCATTTGTAGTGCCATGTGCACCACACCGACTGCAGCCATGGAAGTCTTGCTGGACCTGCCTCCCCTGCATATCTTTGTGGAGGGTTGTGCAAGGGCAGCGGCATATCGACTAAACATAGCTGGCAGTTGGAATGCAAAAGGCAAGGTTGTAGGTCACAATGCTGTTTGGGCTACGGCCATTAGGCCAGTGCTCAAAATGCCAAGTGACTTTATTGTACCAAAATTTATTTTTGGTAGACTTTATACCATTCAGTTTCCCACTAGGGATGACTGGGAAAAATCTAGAGTGGATATTCTCTCGCCTCCTGGAATTGTCTGCTACACTGATGGATCACGCTTTGTGAATACCTCAGGCGCGGGCATCTATTTCCAGAACTTAAAACAGATGCGGTATTTTACCTTAGGCAGTATGTGTACTGTCTGTCAGGCAGAAATACTTGCTATTTTACAATGCTGCCGTAGCAGAGAATTGATGGCCCTCAGAAATGAGAACATCTGTATTTGCTCTGACAGTCAATCTGCTCTGAAGTCACTTCTATCTCCAAAAGTGTCTTCAAAGTTAGTTCTCGAGTGTGTTCTTGCTTTGCAAGAACTCTCGCAGGATAACAATGTCAAATTATTATGGGTCCCAGGTCACTGCGGCATTGAGGGCAATGAATTTGCGGATCATGCTGCAAAAATGGGATCAGCACGTAAACATGTTGGCCCAGAACCGGTAGTTGCTGTCTCCAGAGCTGTTGCTAAGGCTGACATCAACAGCTGGGTCAGGGAACAACATGTTCAATATTGGAGTGAGCAAAAGACTTGTCGTCAGGCCAGATCCTTTATGGAGAGGCCATGCAAGAAAATAGCTAGCTCCTTGATCAGCTTAGGTCGTAAGCTGCTTAAGACAGTAATTGGTCTCTTAACTGGACACTGTCCCCTCAACAGACACCTATGTACTATTGGGGTTTCTGACAACCCCAAATGCGCTAAATGTCTGCTCACAGAAGAGGATTCTATCCACTTCCTTTGTCACTGCCCTGGGTTTGATAAGTTGAGAGCTAGGTTCTTCCATGCTCCACATATTGAACCCTCGGCAGTTTTACAGGAGCCTGTTGCTCAACTTTTGGGGTTTATTAAAGCCTCAAAACGTTTGTGCGACTAGCTCTCAAAAGTTTCCGTGGGGTACACAATGGGCTTCTTAGCCTGCGTGAAGGGCTTTCGCCCACCCCTTTATCACTATCACTAACACATGGTGAATATTAGAGCTTCACCAGGGCAGCCTTTTTCGCTGGGATCTAGAAACATATAATATGCATGTGTGGCTATATAGCATCCCTTTGCTGGCATTTTTCATGTATGTATGTAATATATTTACCCAGCTCTTATTCGTCAATCGTCATAAATTGTATCCCAATAAGTGACAAAAAATATAATAACAAAATAAGAATAACAATGATAATAATAATAATAGACTAATGATAATTTTTCAAAATTTCCGTTCCCCTTATTCAAAAGGTCAGCTAAATATGTGACTGCACTAGATACGTAGCTGGCCGTCCTATTTTGGGGGGACCAACACCAATTTTGCGGGGTCCAAGCCCAAAAAGGCAAAAAATAACGTTTAAAAAGTCCTATTTTTCCGGTTTTTCGGAATTTTGGGGGTCCGGAACGGACCCCCATTCCCCCAGAGCAACGTGCCTAGACTGCACATTTTGTGTCAAAAGGTTTATATATATATATATATATATATATATATATATATATATATATATATATATATATATATATATATATATATATATATATATATATATATATATATATATATATATATATATATATATATATATATATATATATATAATAAGAGAAACGCTTCTTTCTATGTACAAATTCATGAAAAATCGAGTTTAATTTATTTACATAATTTTAAATTCACTAACCTTCAACTCTAATCTTCTCTTCTGACCGCAACTTATCGAAGGTCAAGCAACCACTACTCTACAACATCCATCTGTGCGTGCGAAAAGTGCATTCAACATTGGAAATACTAAACAATCCGATGAGAAGTAAAAGCTATAGTCCTGTGATCACATTGAAAAATAATATCAATACAAATGAATGAAAAATGGCGAGAATTAAAATGATAACTTCCAACATATTTACGACCATACATAGATGCTGAGCATAGTCGATCTGGAAAAAGGAGTTCAGCCGATCTGACGGGGTCAAAAATGGAATTTTTTGGACCAAATTGACCTCAAAAAGTGGCATAACATGCTAAAATAGCGTTAAAAATAAGTATGTGCGTTATTTTACAGTTTCTGGTCAATTTCAAGCACTTTTGAAGGAAATTTTCAATTTTCATCCGTTTTTGACCTTCATTTTGCCTCACTTTCACCAGAAATTTTCTCAAGGTCTAGATCCCCAACGATGCATTAGCAGCGAGCAAATTCTGGGGTCTGGGTGGTGTAAAACTGACAAAAATGCCAAGAACCATGCAGAACATTCAATTCTGGGAATCTATCGATGTTTGGGGGTCTACATACCGTATTCTGGGGGGTCTAACCCCAACAACCATACATATGTGCCCCTAACCCCACGTGCATTTCGATTACGGCCAAAGTGGCAGAACCTGCGTAGCTAGTCACATTCCTTGAACTTTGCGGATGTTGCATTTTGAATTATAGCAGTGACGCTTCGAAATTACGGTGCAATTTTCAAAACAAAGCGGTTTGGTCATTTGTACTCTAAATTCTGCATCTTGGAAATAAACATAAAAGTAAATAGCAAATTAAGACGAAATCAGCTACAATAATACTAATTGCGGAACAGAAAAACTATAAAGTATTTGTATGACACATATAAAGGGTTATAGGGAGAGACCCCTAACGGCTGAAGACCAAAATTGGTTTAAGCCATTACAAAGATTCTTGCACACCTGCGGATATTTCCTATATGTTAGGTTACATAAGATTTTATCTATAGCAATCTATCGTACGCAGCTATGATCTGCGATGAAGTTACGAGATTCAAATAGGCTAATGAGTCCTTCATTTCTCTTGTTTAGTTTTCCGTATTAGTTTACTGAATAAGCAATCACAGAAATGTCTTGAGCCTACAGAAATTGTTCCACCCCTCCCTAGAATTCGCAATTTTGCAAAGAATGGTAGAAAAAGTACTTTTTCTGAGCGTTTTTAGTCAATCATTTTCTGAAAAGTGTCTAATTTTTGGCAGTTACTCATTATTCATGCAACTATATTTTGTTCAATTTGCTCATTTTTCTGATATTTTTCGTTTTTACGATGTTGAAAGATAGAGCATCGTCAGAAACATCGAAAAATAATGTTTCTGACGCGTAATCCATCGTTTTTGAGCCAAAAACACTTTAAATTCCCCATAATTTCCACATTTTTCTTCCAGTCAGTCTGATAATTCTATGCGTACATTAGATGAAAATTTATTCGGAAATAAATTTTAAAAATGAAAGCTATTAATTAAAAAAGATGTAGTAACCCATGTATAGTAATGAGAAACAGACATTTGAAAATATCACAAGCCGAGTTTGAATTCAATATCACTGCATGGAGAAAACAATAAATTATTGTGGATTTTTTGGTAAGCATTCATATTAATGTGTGTACAAACAAAGAGATAAACTAGATAGCGCTATGGGAGCACTAATAATGTAAATACAGAGCCGCCCTATGTTTACGGAGTCAACATAGGACACGGGTGTATTCACCTTCGGGACTTACTTAGGTACCTAGGTACATAAATCTGCTCTTAGCGCTGGCCCCAATCGCGTAGTTAAAGAAACTTCGATCTTCTGGACCCTTGTAGACCTACGGCTTCGACTCCCTCAGTCCTAATATTGCTGACTGCTTCTTGTCGGGAGTCTTAGCAGCTACGCCCTAGATCCTACAAGTACCTACCTAATCCCGGTATTGCCGCAAGGTCAGTTGACCTATCTCAATCCCGCTCAAGTTGATGATTTAACTTATTTTCGAGGTTCGAATCGATCAGAAATGTTTTTGGTTCCTAATGTACGAAGCACAATGAAATTTGAAAACAACACCAACGAGCTCTAAGCTGATCAGTCATCATAAAAGATTAAATAATATTTTTGACCAATTTTGGGATTTAGAAAAGAATATTGAATTTTGAACGAAATAAATAATCACACGAAATTTACCTATTCCTTCCACCAAATATCAAGAAGTCCTCGACGACAGGAGCACCGACCTCACCCTCGGTATAAAGAGACCCCTGGGTGGGTTTTTATCTTTTATTCGCTATATACACACGGCCTATAGCCGGGAAAGAAGAAACAAAAATTCACAACGAATAAAACGAGCAACGAGATTAAATCGTCCAAAACCAACTAGACTGATATCCCATCAGGGGATCGTTACAGTAAAACATAAGTTTACGACAAACTAACATTAAACGAGATTACTTTTAATTCACATCGAATCTTCTAGAATACGATTATGCGGTAACGAGTAAAACAATTACTATTAGCATACACTTAATTCTGATTTACCGGACAAGTATCTTATTGATTTTTATATTGAAAATTTGGGAATAGTTGAGAAACTGAAGGCATGGCCACAAGTACACTATCGCGCAATAGCTACTCGTATTTGGCTATGTTAACCGATACAGAACCAAGCTGTTTTCGGCATGGCTACCGCGAACTGCTAAAACTAGTTCGCCACGTGTAACTCTCGCAGTTACAATAATATACGTCCTGGAAGAATGTTGCCAAGGACTTTTTTAGGATAAAACATTTAAAAGGAACTCTGTTTCAAAAAACGCACGATAGTAACATGAAAAACTCAATGAAATCGAATAAAATACAGTCCAAGAAATGGCTACTTGGCGCGAAGCGCGGGAGTATTAGTACTACTTTTATCTAAAGGATCGCAAAAAACGCATAGAGCAGGACATTTTCTATGATTTTTTCAAAGGAAAACCGAAAATTCGACGAAAAGGGCAGAATTTTTCTTTGGGTTAAAAAACTTTTGCAAGAAAACCCCCCAAGATCATAGATAAATCGATTATTAAATACGTCGAATAATTTGATTAAAAACATTAATTGGTTACTTATTTTCCTTTGGTTAAAATTTGTCCGGGCCGGGCAACCGAAATTCCGATCTGGTGCCCGGCTTATCTCTAGTTTAAACTCTTTCTATAGAAGATGTTTCTACAATCATCCGACGGAGCCTTGTGTGATTGAGAGCCCACGTTGAAAAAGTAATTTTCATATTAATTTTCGTTTTGCCACGGCAACACGGCTTTGCTTTAATGAACTTTTTCGCTAACCGAGTACTATGCAAACTCGCTTGATTTTTCTTTCGGTTTAAACAAAAATTTTATTCATTTTACATCAATTTGACAATTACCAAGTTACATTACATATCATACAAATACGAAATACATACTTCCAATATTTCACCTAGCTGACAACAGAGAATCACCAACATGAATCGCAATAAAACATAACGTAAGAAGAAGCATTCGTCGTGAAATAACCGGTTATAAGCGGCAGGATGTAGTATAGTAAACAATTTTTATAAAACGAGATGAAAAAAGCATTTTACAAAGGAAAAAATTTACTACAAATGTCTAATATTCGCGACATCAATTAGTTTGATATTTAAATTCATAAGCTGCATGCCAGTACGGTGTCAGCATGAGTCAGATCTTATCCAGGCCACGGTTTGAATTAAATCCGCCGATCAGCATGAATAGAATGCCAGCGGAAAAAGCCAATATAAGGCAGACCACGATGACGTTCCTATGCCTCTTGGCTGCAAAAAATTGCAATAATTAAGTACACGTTAATTTTTGATCACTAAATATACCTTCGGTCAGGCCCGTATCCAGGATTAGACAAAGGAGGAAGGGCGGGGAGACTCAGCATAAATTGGGCTATACTTCAAAAAAATTCGTCGGGACAGCCCGCAAAAATCACATTTTTCGATGTTTTTTGATATGCTCTATCTTAAAAACATAAAATTCGGACTTTTCAAAAATTTATTTCTCCTTTACAACCGGGGTAGAGTCATTATTAACATTTACTGACTTTCTTGGCACTCTAGACAGGCACGTAGCTGGCCGTCTCCTGTTTTGGGGGGACCAACACCAATTTTAGAGGGGACCAACGCAAAAAAGGCAAAAAATAGCACAAAATGACGTTTAAAAAGTCCGATTTTTCCGATTTTTTGAATTTAAAGGGGAGTCCAGCCGGACCTCCCCCAATTTTCCCCAGAGCTATGTGTTTGACTCTAGAAACCTTATTTTTACGTCAAAAGGTTAGTTTTTGTAAGGAACGAAGATTTTTAAAAGTTATTACAATGATTTATCGAGTATATGTTGGTCCTTTGTATTAATTTATGCATTATTTTAAGAGCTTTTAATAAAAACTCGAAAATTCTTGAAAATAGAAATGATTCCGCTTATCAGAAGACGGAAAAAAAACCGCTAAGCACAACGGACGAATTTTTCGGAGGTTTTCGATTATCTGGGAAGTTTGGGATTTTCCGTTCCCCTCCTCTCCCCTTAAAAAATCCTGAATCCACCACTGGGTTCAAGTACAAAATACAAACAACCTCGTTTTTCTTTTGCGTTTTTAAAAGCTACGAGCGGTAATAAAAGTTTCTTTAATTGATTTTGACATTCCAGTAGTGTAATTCAAAGGATGTCGTGCCTTTTATTTCAATTCGATGATTTCAATAGTGCACTGCCAACGGGATTGCAGAACGATTGAATCTGTGCCAAACGAAATTAGCTAGCAATATGAAGCTTAGCCGGCGGCTCACTAGATGGGCCTATTAAAGTTTATGTGTGCAGGGTACACAAATACTACGTGTACTGTCCAATGTGAGCAGATTTTGACTTTTGGCACAGCGTTCTTACAATGTAGTACATACAATAATCGGATGAATTCGTTAGAGTAACACAATGTGTGACCAACGGACTGTAACTGGTTCCTAGAACATCACATTATCTTCCCTTTGTGTCACGTCATTGAACAATATTAATGTAGACAGAAAATTAGATGCTACTGAATGGTGAAAAGAGCACGCTAATGTACGAAATTTCGGAATGATCTACGTTGCAAGGGAAAGTAATCCATATACCAGACTACTATGTCCATAACCTTGTGGATTAGCATTTAAATTAAGTAGGTTTGTACTATGTACTCGTTGTACAAAAGTCTATTGAATTTTCGATGCATGCTTTGCACGATTAGGGTTCAAACCGGATGCCGCCTATCATCTACTGTACTATAATATGCTGAATTTTATTTTTCGTTCATATATTCAAATATGCATATCAGTTTCCATAAGACGACGTACGTATGTACGTCTTCTTGGAGGAATTGACCCCTCAGAATGGCTACTGACCACACCTGGGCGTGGGGGGTTTGGGAGTATGCACCCCCCCCCGAGAAACCAAAATACCCCCCCAGAAATCAAAATACCTTCCCCCAGAATTCAATTTTTTGAAAATTTTTCCTTTTTTCTTGCAATTTTTTGATGCCAATGGATAGTGCTCGATGTGAAACGTCGAAAACTGGTGTTTTTTCGCCATACCACCATTTTTATGGCCATTTTTTGACCTTCAAAAAATCTTGCACCCCCCCCCCCCCCCCCCAATTTTCTTGCTGCCCACGTATGCTACTGACTCCCGAAAATGGCTGCGATCCTCAGAATTATAAATTTGCCGAAAAATCAGGTGCTTTAGGTGTTTCTAGCTTGATTTGGGCTCAAACCAAAAGTGTAGAATGTTGGCGCATCGCGCCATATATTTCATTTTCTGACTACATTTTGTTTAATATACGAATTTTTCTATTTTTTAATTTTTTAGCTTTTAGAAAAACGAACATCTGTGATGTCAAAACATGGTGTTTTTGACGTGTATGTATCCATCGTTTTTCAGCCCAAAAAATCACTTTTTAGCAATTTTGGGACTAAACCCCAGATGTTATGCTTACAATATATTTTAACAAATGAAATATGAAAAATCAAAAGGGTTTTTTGAATATATTGTTTTATTTTTTAACAAAATTAAATTCTTAAAGATTTATTTTTCACTTTCTTGATCTAAAAATAAGAAATTGGTACAAGAGCAGGCCCGAGTGGCATGTGTGAAAGTTTGAGGCTGGTCATAGATTCGGGGATCCCGAGGGTTCTATTACGCAGAATTTAGTCGATGACTGCCGATCAATATATGTATGTATTCGTTAGAGCTTGTATTTTTACGATTTCTATCCTTCAAGGAATTCTACGTTTTCATATTCTGCACGATTGAAATTACATTAATCAGTAGAAGTTTTTATTAATTTTCAATTAATTCAACGTTAATTTATTTTAAATCATTTAGAAGCCTTTGTTCGTTATATCATACTGCACGTTTGTTTTATTGTTCCTGCTATTCGCTGGAAATAATTTAAAAATCGCAAACTTTCTGTAATCAAACTATTTTTCTAAATAATATTCAAAGAATGTTCATAGGCGTGAAACTAGTCTACTGACTACGAGACGGATTTACTTTTCCATTTCGGCCAGTTAGACGTATGTAGGTCTACCACTTTAGATGATGTTATTAGTTAGCAATCGATCTACGCCATCCGCCAAATTTTTTTTGTCCGACGTTAGGTTACCGCCGCATGATTTATTGTACGTGAAAAAAATTTTCACATAGTCTCTCATTTTTCTTCGGCATTGTTAAAAAAGGCTTCGTCGACGAAAAAAGATTAGAGGTCATATTTGATTTGTTTGGCTACGATGGCTATTTTTACCTACAGTCTACCTTATAATGCGATTTACAAATAATATGGTAAGCAGCAGCAGCAGCTGTTTGCGCAGTTGAAAACGTGACTTGTACATTTTGTTGAAAAAAGGAAATGCAGGTAGGTACCTATATAGTATGCATGCGTATTTTTGACTAATCCTCATTTTTTAAATCGCTCAAATAAAAGGTTACCTCGTGTTGTGTTGGGTATACTCATTATTTATGTATTTTTTCATGACTGACCGAACCTTAAGTCTTTGCATGCTACCGAGTCAAGCTAGACGAAGCTCTTGTTCCATTTGGCGCCTTTCTATTACAGCTTCTTGAATTCTGACCATCTATATCGTGAAAAGGGTTGTTTTTAGGCAGAAAAACATGTACACGAATATTTTTTACCTATGTCTGCATTTTGTTCTTCAGTGATCGTTTTTGACAGAACCGTGTCCATAATCTATCCGCTTTGAATGTGATCAGACCATGTGTACTAATTGCCTACTTCTATTCATATGTTGAAAAAATATGTGAATATATTTGCAGGTTCTTAAATTTTTGTCAGCATTAACGCGGAATGAATTAATATTTTCTCTATATGCTAGAATCCTAACAATCATAGAGTACCTATAGTATTTATACAGGACGAGGTGTACACTTTTTGATAAAAAATGTGTCATTTTATCATGCTGATCTAGCATACGGATCAGAGGAAAAGCACCGACTTTTGTATCATAAGCAAGCATAAAAACGTCCTACGCAATCGGAAACTTGTGTGCATTTGTGCAAAGGCTCTTAGACGATAAAGAAGATATTTTAGCTCATTTAAAGTGTTTTTTAAGTGGATTATTTAAAGAATTTTTCGAAAATGTACACTTTTTCTTTTCCCACAACATGTCTTTTGTTTCATCATTATTTGTTCTATCACACCTATTTAGCTTTGTATGCTCTTCCTTAAATTCAGCTCCGGTTTTCTGCACTACTTTTCACGTTAGTTCAGTACATTACTATCTATTATACGTGACTTCTCACTGTGCAAAAATGCTGGATAATGGATTATTGCACACAGATTTAATCGAAATTCATAACAGAATAAAAACGATGCATAGTGAATGAAATTTAAGCTTTGACATGAGAATAATTGATGAATTTTGAATGAGGTTACATTTTGCAGTGCAGATGTATTTCCGGGAAATCAGATAAGTACATTTTATGATTTGAAGCAATTTGAAATCTAAAATCGATCGCCCTATTTTCAGCGCGCTAATGAGTGGATCCGGGCGCAAATCTCGCTGCTGAACATTATCAGTCGCGCTAATCGGGAAAGCACCCTGGGCAAAATATGTTTATGAGATAAGAAATGAAGTTTTCTTTTCTAGCAGCGGCCCTAATGCTCATCTTTTTTTGGATATGGCCTATAAGAATGTTCAATGGTTTTTGAACATAAAAATAATTTTTAAATAAAAATTGAACATTTTTAATTAATTAGATTAGCAAAAAATGACTTAGAAGTATTTTCTATATTGATTACAAAGACTATTAAGCATCTTAATTTGCTTTTGACTCAAGATTGTCGCACAAAGTACCTAAAGATAAAATTTATTTCATATGCCTTATTTGAGGACAATCAAATTTATATTCTGCCATTTTTTATACAAAAATATCTTTAACCTCGAATTATCATCCACTTCTTCCATTCCTGATTCATTTTCTATAATGTATGAAAATTGGAATGCGTCTTCAATTTTTTACACACTGGAATATTTAGGCGAAAATTGCAAGCTGATTCTACTAAATTGGTCTTAAACTACGCATTCCCTGTTTATAAGCATCCCTTAAATACTGAAGCAATAAAGAAAGCATACAACTTTGATTATAGAATTATTTTTGGGCCACCACTTTCCGATTAGCCCATCGAATCCATTTTGAGCGAAATCGATACAAAATGCTTTAGTTCTTCTTATGTAAGGCTCTACGTAAGACTTGCGTGTCACTTTGTCCGGAAAAACTAATGGAAATTGAGGGAACATAATATGCAGGGCGCGTAGGCTAACAATCGGATGCTTCCGGTCAATGAATCGTTTATGCTACATTTTGAACGTCTTCCAGTCGCATTATATCTTTTCGAAACTAGTCTCATTTGTGGTGATCGCCTAACCGGCTTTTGTCCTTATTAACTTACAATAAGCAACCGAACATGACGAATTATCGTTTGCCTGGCTGAGAGCCAACAGTACTAATACTGTAAGTAGTTTTTATTTTAGTTGACCGGAAAAATTGCTACATATGGCAGGCTGATCGATATTGGATTCGTATTCGTAAAAATATTTAATTATTCATGAAAAGCCTTAAACGAAGAAGCTAATTAGGCGGAGTGAGCCTTCCAAAATATGGTTTTGTGAAGGAGCACTGCATCTGACGACTGAAATGTCACTGCAATGAAAATCGGGAATTTGGCTCCGTCTCTTTGGAGCCACTTCAACTTAGAACAACCTTCTTAGTGGACCCAATCACAGATGCATAGCACGGTCGATCTGGGGGGTTAGCCCATCTAGTACGTCGTAAATTGAGTTTTTTTTGTCAAAATGACCTGAAAAGCTGGTGTTAGCGTTAAAGCTACATTATTCCACACTTTCTGGTTAATTTCAAGCACTTTTTGAGAAAATTTTCAATGTTCATCAATTTTCGGCCTTCATTTTGCCTCATTTTCTCCAGAAAATTTCCCATTTTTCATTCTAGGAGACCACAACCCCCACTTGCCCGTCTCGACCCAATATCTCAATATACCTACCGCAAAAATATCGCGTTAAAACCACTATTTTGCTAAACCTCTAAATTTGAATCGCTTTTAAAACATACACAGTCCCATTCTCAAACACCCCACCCAATATTTTCGCTAAGATGTGCTCTGATTATAATTTGCATAGATAATCTAACCTCATCATGCGTCACACCTCTTCGAACGCATCCATCTTCCTCAGGCACGTAGCTGGCCGTCCTATTTTGGTGGGGGCAACATCAATTTCGGGGGACTAAGCCCAAAAATGCCAAAAATAGCACAAAATAACGTTTAAAAGTCCTGTTTTCGATTTTTCTGAATTTTGGGGGGTCCAGACCCCCAATTCCCCTACAGCTACGTGCCTGCTCTTTCTGGAACGCCCCATTTCACTGAGAGTCCCACATGCTCGATAAATGTCATTAAGAATATTCATCGCGAAAAACCGTGTGCTCAGTCTCTCGCGAATCACTTCGATACATTACGTACGTAACTGGAAACGCACTCATGTTAGCAGTCAATTTAATCTTGGAGATTGGTATTAGGTCCATTGTATACAACATGTGTTTTCGCGTCAGCTGAACACTATGAAGTTAGGTTTTAGCGATGTGTCGAGGTCGCCCTTTTAAAGATTATGGGAAAACTTTCTCCTTCTTTATAGTTTTTTTCGGGAACACTCTTAATCTATTGCTTACATGATCGTACAAAAGCTAATTAGTAGGTATTTAAAAATTTGAGAACCTAGACAAATCGAATGTTAAAAAAATATATTCATCCCCTATCTCGCCAACTATGTTGGACCAGTGGCATAGCGATCGCCCCTCCTCCATAATCCTGGGGAGGGCCGTCCCACATTCTCTAATGTCTCAGATATTAGCAAAGTGATGTAATATGAAAATTAATCAAACAGAAAGTACCGCCTCTTCGAATATCCAACCTTTTCGACTGTCGGATTTGTCACCTCTTCGAATGTCCCACTATTTCAACAAAATAATCTGAAAAACGTATAAATTTGCTATAAAAATACCACCTCCGCGCTTGATAAGTCCAGTCTGCTGTGTGCCATAAAGAGCGGTATTGCATGCAAATTATTACACGGCACTCTCTATTCTCTGTAGTGATTTTTCATATTCCTGGTAAGGTCATAAAAGCTTGTTGTACTGTGAGAAAAATTGCAAATGTTTTTCAAAGATAATCATTTCATACATATTGTCACGCAACTGTTTTTTTTCAAAAAACATCCTTTTCACAACAGAAAGTTTGCATACAAAAAACGATAAGACTAAAGTATGCAATAGCTTATAGACAAGCCCTTATGCAGGATCCGGCCAGGTGAACCTATCAAAAACTGGTCTGTATCGCGAAAAATTGGTCAGGAAAGCTAGCAAAAACTGCATTTTTAGACGTTTGTTGATATCCTCTATCCTTTATGATCATATAAATCCGAAGTTTTTGACAAACAATTTTTCCTCACCCAAAAGGCTATAAAAAAAGTGTCGTTTTTAGGCGCGCTTGAGTCAAAATTATGGAAAATAAAATTATTTCTAAGCATACCAGATTTTCGAACAGAAATTTGCTCAAATAGAACGTTCGAAGTGAAGGGATGTTCGAAGAGGTGATAACAGTTTTATGAAGCATTTATAATTTTCCATCATGTTTTTTCTAATGGTAAGCAAGCATATCGTTTTTCATTTGCTTTTGTTGTCAGTAAAAAATAGGTACTTTGTTTATGTACTTAGGTGACTTTACTGATCTGATTTGCGGATAGTTCCTCCCGACAATTCGCCCCCCCAACAATTCGCCCCCCCCACAAATCGCCCTTACACAACTTGCCCCCCCCATAACTCGCTCCCAATCGCAACACGCCCCCACACAACTCGCCCCTCCACAGCTCGCCCTTCCCCCGCAAAACTCGCCCCCGCGTAGCTCGCCGCCCACAACTCGTCCCCCCCACAAACTCGTTCCCACACAACTCGCCTCCCCCCACAACTAGCCCCAAAGGAATCACAATTACAATCAAATTATGAAGGGTATTATTGGACCCCCAGAAGCAAAAAAATCCCATAGAGTTCAATTTTTTAAATTTGTTTTATGATTTTTCGATGCTGATGGATGGAAAAAATTTAACAAAATATATTTATTATCCATTACACTATTTTTCTCTCCTGCATTTTTTGTCTTGCCTGCGTATGGTCAGTTTCAATCATAGGTGTGCAGCACCTAAATTCTAGGAGGTGGGGGAGTTGCAAGATTTTTCAAAGGTCAAAAAGTTGTCTTTCACCGTTTCAACCCATAGCATATGCAAATACATGATCCATTGCTTGCTTGCTCCCCACAAACATGCACCCACAAACATGCAAGTGGGGGTTGCGTACAGGCATACAAGGGCAGCAGCTAAACTTTGAGGGGTCAGATAGCGCACAATTGGCAGAAATAGCACCAAAAATTCAATTCTGGGGTTCATCGGCTGGGGTTTTCGGAAACCGGGAGTAATGTGTGCGGTTGTGTGTGTGTGGTTGCAGGTTGTGTGCGGTTGCAGAGCCTCTAGACCCCCAAAATGGATAAATGGGACATTTTTGAGGACAATGAACAAAATAAAAGCTAAAATCGATGAAAACGAGAAAAAGTTGTCCGCAGATCAGCTGTTTCCACCGACCATGCTTTGCATTTATCCCACCACTGACTTCAAAAAACAGCATAAGCAATACTTACATTGAACATATAAAAAATAGACTCGTTATGCTGGTAGGAGCAGTGTAAAAACGCCGCGAAAATTCGTAATTACATAAGTACAATTTTCACCATAGATAAGATTTTTCGTGAGCTCCTACATATACTTATTAGCAATCATGAACCCTAAGCTTGAAGTTCCAAGGGCCAGTTGTGAGTGGGGTGAGTTATACGAGAGTGAGGGGGAAGTTGCATGGGGGAGAGTTGTGGGGCGGGAGTTAGTGGGGGCGAGTTATGCGGGGCAGTTGTGGGTGAGCGAGTTGTGTGGGGGCGAGTTGTGGAGGGAGCGAGTTGTGTCGGGGCGAGATGTGATTGGGGGAGAGTTGTGAGGGCGAACTGTGTGTGGGGGGGGGGTGAAATGTGGGGGGAACGAGTTATCCATATACCACTGATCTAATGGATAAATAAATATTAATAATTTAACTACTATTGATTTTTCCATCGCATTTGCTGAATGGCCGATTTTAATTCCCTTATCTATTTATGTTTACTAAAGTTTTTAGTCGTTTGCCTCATGAGGTACCCACGCATTTCTAAAGTCGATGATTAATACGCGATAGTACGTATCAAAATGCATAAACGAACAGTGTTGCATTGGTTGTAAAATATGTAGGTAATGAATTAACGCATCTGTGGTGGTCTGAAATAATTTAAAATTCGGAAGGGCTAGTTCTTCAACACAGTATTGACTATCGACTTCTACCTATGATTGAAAAAATATCGCAGTCCTAAAACGTATCCTATGACTCCTTGTTATTCATCCTATGGTGATGCACAAGACGTAAAAAGTTAAATCAAACCCAAAACGTTTATTAAGCTAACGTAGTAAGCTGGGCGCGTTTATATTTATATCTGCTTGCTTACATAACGCACTACGTCGTTCGAAGCTGAATGAGATGAGTTTTCCAGAATAGAAAACTTTCTCTTCACCCGAAATAACGTGTTATACAACTTTGTGTGCCTTATAGTGTTGTTTCTTCATCGAAAAATTTTTAAAAACATCATGTGAAACAACGCAGTGCCACTCAATCAACGTCGTATGCCGTAACTCCAAACGCTGACTTTATGTCGTACTTTATATGTGAAAACTTTTGTTTGACCGATTCGGCCATATGGTGTCATAAAAGTTAGTTTATTTTCTCTTATGCGACTGCGACATGTCTTTTGGGCCATTTGCTTCCTAGCTTATTACGTTGTTTGATTGGAATTTTGCATTTGATATCGAAATTATTTTATTTCCGTCTCAATTGACTCGTGTTGCCTTCGAATTTCCCACCGTTGTATAGCTAAAATGTCATTAAAAAGGTTGATTTTATTTTTTGGCATTTTTATTAATTTTTGGCGAATTTGAAGCTTTGTGCCTAATTCGAATTTGTATATTCGTATACCATTTCCATAAATAATGTTTATTAGGGTCAATATTTACTTTCCGCTATACACATATTGTACGTAAAGTCACTCTTTTCGATTTTAAATTCTAGCGTTCCATTTACATGAAGCCTTGAATTGCGTTATGTCAATTGCTTACATACTTTCGTATGTATGCACAGCTAAATTCAAATTTAGATGAAAAAAGTTTTCTTTTTAATTTTAGGACGAAAATCTGGCGCTCATTTTGTTAAAGTTTGAACTTTGGGATGTTTCGCTGGTGCTCTTTTTGACTAATCAATTTTGGCTGCATCGACAAATTTACTCTGCCAAAGTGTTACTGATTGATATTGTCATGGATCGTTACCGATTTTCAATGATGAACATTCAAGGTAAAACGTGCGACAAAATAAAAATTTCCTTTTTTGTCTAAAGCCGAGGCGTAGATTTTGGTTCGGGGGAGCCATACATAAAAAATTTTAAAGACTACTTTTACATTGAATGTCAGTAACTTTATGCATAGCAAAACTGAGTTTTTCGACCTTTAGTAGTGTAGCCTAGCTAATTTATGTGTTCCTGACTATCAGAAATAAAAAAGTGTTAAACGGTGCTAAGCGCCCACAATTTTTGAAATTTGTATTGTTTTCATGTAGAATTTACTGCCTTTTTATTGACAAACAGTTCGAAAGTCATAAGTGGCGCAAAGCACCAAAAAATTAGTCATTTTTTACCGCCCTTAACACCTTAACATTTTGTAGCTCTGTGAATACTAATAGTCTGACAGAGCAGAAAATTATCAAATTTGTACAAAACAATTTTGACAATTCGAGCTTTCTAACAAGAAAACTGCTAATTACTAACTTAGTATAAAGATATATATATATATATATATATATATATACTGATATCAGGCTTTTTATAGATACATATGTATAGAGCTTTACATAAATAGAAAGATATAGAGGCATGCGCATACGCGCCTGATATATATATATATATATACGCTATATATGTATCTATATGTATACTATATATATATATATACTACATATATATCGACTGATTCAGACACAAACCGGAAATTTTTGAAAATTCCCAACCCTTTAACCTTTTTTGTCCTCCGTAAAATCTCGTTGTACATGTACAACGAGATGTTACAGCTGGGGGAGTCTGGAGTGGCGCGCTAAAGCGCCCTCAGCGGTGTACGGGGCAGAGCCCGGAAAATTTTGTGAAGAAAGCACTTTATTGTTAAATAGGAACATTAAATTTTCGCAAAATCGGCCAAATCTCGTTTCTGAATTAAGCCCAAAACACTTAAAATTGATGAACTCCTACATTGCACAAAACTTCTTAGCTGAAAAGCGTTTTTCGACCTCTACCAATTATATAGCACTGCAACGGGTTGCTGCCAATAAGGTATAGAAAGATGTATCAATAAAAATTTTGTTCTTACCGTTTTAAGGCCCATTTGTGGCCTTCTAATTAACAAGATGTAGTTCAGAAGACCTAAAATGCGCAGAAACAATAAAATTTGGCTATTCTTTTCATCTAAAATAGGATTGTGTCATTGTAAAGAAATACAAACAAAGCAAAGAATAAACAAAATGGTACGCAATCATTTACGCACTTTTACTATTGTGCTCTCATTGGATCTATATAACAATGAATAATAATGACTAATTTTGACGTTTTTGCCTTTTTTGAAGTCAATTTTCTGGACACAGTTATTGCACCAGAAAAATCAACAAAATTTCCGGAGGGGGCATGTGCCCCCAATGCCCCCTGGCTACGCGTCCAAAGTACGCAAATTCCAATGTTTTTAAACGGTGTCAATCCAAATAAAAGTAAATAATAGACAATATAATTCAGATAATAGCCATAATTATTAACATGTTTGAAAAATTCTGAAATTAATAACCCTGTCTACGTAGATAAATTACCTAAAGTAATGCTAAGTGATATTATAAATAAACTTTTTGCTTATAGATTTTATAGCAATTCCTCTTTTGCGTCCTTATCTCATTTTTTAATTATCTGAAAACTTTTAGGAGCATTAGACTGACAAGTTATTTATTTCACTCAACTTATTGCATAATAAAAAAACAAATAAAACATTAACTACTGTGTATTCGCTTTCGATTTTCGCTGTCCTAACTAAATCTGAATGTGACTCGCCAGTTTGATGAATGATAATCGCTGTGAATGATATTTGAGAGGATTTGATTAGCTATAAGCTATTCCCCAATATAATTCACCGAAATTTTCGAGGCTTTTTATGGAAAAATGACTGCGCTTGAACCGACTGAATAAAACCAGATACCGAAAATGATGAAAAAACATATTTCGCGCGAGAAAAGGTAGATTTTTGGTACTATTTTCAACTAACCGAAGACAACTTGCATTCAAATTGCAAAATTAGCCCCATACGAAGATCCTTGATTCTTTACTGCTTGGACTGTTTGATCACGTATCGCTTGTTAACGAATTCAACGAAATTTCAATAAATAAAATCTCTATGCCCGAAATTTTTCTTTCATGACTCCACTGTAGCAGTAGCTCAGCGATTTTTTTACTGAGTTTTTGAGTGATTGAACGAACATCGGTCGAAGTGGCAACTTTGAAAAGGCTGTTTTTAAGTTCTAACTGGCTTATTTTTCACTCTTCTAGCTGCCGCTACAGAAGCGCGAATACAATCTCCTCTTATTACCGCGCATAAATAAATAAATTATCGACTTTCCTTGTGTTTCCATATAAACGTTTGCTACATACAACGTTGTGACATATAAAATGGTGCAATGGCTAACGTACGCAGACCAAACAAAGTGATAGTGTTTCAACCAGAAGGGGTTCTAGCTTCTCCTCTGAGCTCGATTTAGCTAATTATTGATATGCGCTGAGATAGCGCAGTTGAGTTTTGACCATTGTACCGATTGGCTAAATAGAAATATTGTAATATGATAGCTTGCTGCCTGCTTTTACTCACTTTCTCGCTTTCTATGTGGCTTGCTTCATGTTGCAGTAACGTTTGAAGTTCAACTGTTCTGACTATGAGTTTGTGAAGCTAAAAATAAACCATGATTATTCGCTGTTGTATTATATTTCCTTAAATGCTCTCCTTTTAAGTTCAAGTTATGTTTTCTGAGTGTAATAAACTGTAATATTTTCCTGATTTTTTTCCAAAATTATCATTCTTACTTCCTTTTCTTGATTCCTGCTTAACGCGTGGAATGGTTCATTTTAAAATTTTCACAATTTAAAGGGTTAATGACGTTATCAAACACACAGGTTTAGAAATGCAAATATTCGTCTTGTGAACACCGTAACCTGCTCGCAGGATTCTAGTATTTCGAGTTTTGACGAGCCTTACTTTTTCTTAATCGTTGTTCGTCATGTTTTTTTACACCGCTTCTCGGTAGTCAAAAAGTGCTAAAAATAATCATTATTTTTACGTGATCTTATTAATTAGAATGTGTTTTGGCTTACCCCTGTAGGTATCGCTGTTTTCCTTTATTTTAGATGTAGCTTACTGATATTACACATACTATATTCATAAAATACATGCAGATTTTTTGTTTTTCTTGAAAGCTTACCGCTACATCATATAATGTTATTACCTCAAAAATTATACCGCATTCATTATTTGATTTTTTCGCTCAGTTTCCATTCTAATTCACATTTGTTCCTTAAAAAAGCTTAGTCTACCTCCTGAGTTCTCTTGAAAATTTGATTAAGTTTATTTATTTTTCCAGGAACTCTGTTGATCTATTACTAAGTACCTACCTACAAGCGCGAAGTAATTGTAATTAGCGTTGGAAATTTTGAGAACTTGCTACAATCAGGATGTTTAAAGAATACATGCATCTTTATTCATTATCTCGAAAAGTACGAGTGTGTTGGGCAAGTGGCGTGGTGGCCGCTCCTCCGTCTTAAATATACCCTTGGAGAATATCCCATTTTATTTCTTGGATTTTTTGGCCTTAGAAGATCCTACTTTACTAAGTTTAAAAATTCTACACTTAGATCGATAAAACACAGAAAAATGTGATATCCGTCGATGCAATTGCATCTATTTATCCTTCGGAAAGCGACCCATACCAAATTGAAATCACTTTACCAGGTGCCTTTGATGTGGTCAATCCAATCTCTAATGCCATAATTATTTAAATTTACATGGAACATTTTTTGAAGCAACTGTATTTAAGGATCCATCTAGTGACGCATATCTCTGAGTCATGACGAACTGCTTTACTTGTTATTTATTTTGTCAGATAGCACCGAAGTAGACTTAGACGCCTTACTGTTCGAATTGTGCGCGTTGGAAAATCAATTGAAAGAGGAGAATTGTATGTCTCAGTCGAACTTTTTTGGACAAGATACGCTGCGGAAGCACGAAGCGCGGAGTGAAAACCGACCTTTTTTGCAACAAACCGATGAATTGTCGCCGATTGTCGATGCTTCAACGCTTCCTAGAAAGGAGAATCAACCTTCGATGGCAAGCTTTTTTGTCTTCGGTTTTGATGTTTCGTGCATTTTAATTCAACGGTTATTTTTTGTTATTTTTGCACTATATCGATAGAATTTGAAATAGCGGCTTTCGACTTCAGTAATTGTCGGTGTGGTTGGCAATCAAAATGGACATTAAGCTTTAAGTTCTCTTTAATCTATTGCGAGTCATGTTTGAGTTGATTTTTGGGGGACACGCCGCCTATCGTGAAATCGGTCCGATAGGAACGCCAGTCGGACTTAACTACATTTAAATGGGCGATTGGTTGACCTCAGCATCGCTTTGTTTACTAATTCTTTCGTCACCGCAAACTACCCAACTAGCAATTCAGACTTTGAAATACTAAGTTTCTGAGTTACATTTTTTAAAATAACCTAGTGATTTCCAAACTCGTCGTAAAATTTCGAGTCGAAACTTGTAATCTTACAGGATTTATCTCCAGTGGCGGATCTAGGATTTTCCTGAGGGGGGGGGGGGGGGGGCGGAACCCTGACTTGGGCGGAAAAATTAGCCGTTTTAACCCTAAAATCGCTAAAAATCGCTCAAAAATGCTTAATTTTGCGCACTATTTTGGGCCCCCCGTCCCCCCTAAATCCGCCCCTGTTTATCTCAGTTTTAGTCTGATCAGATGCCTTGAAAATTAATTGCACTTCGTGCTTCCAATGTATTAATTTTTAGCTTACTTCTTCCAACAATGATCTTTAATGTGCTTGATCCTTACTTCTTTTTAGACTTAGTGCCAAAAAGGGCAAATTATGGGCGAAATGTTATTTATGATCCATATGTTAGGTTTTTGATTTTGAAGCTTCTGGCATAATAAGACATATGTCGCGTCGCTCCGAGCATTTTGAGAATACGTGAAGTGTGTAAATCATCCTTGTGAATGAGAAATCGCAAATTAATTTATGAAATAGGCAGAATATATTTATGACATGTTATTTGAATATTCCGATCTGGTCCCTTTCATCATTCTCATTTGCTAAAAATTATAAAAATGTTCAGGGAGGCTTTTTGTAAATTATCAGAAAAATTTAGAAAATTCAGAGCTATAAAGGAGCTAGTTCAGTTTCAAAAATTTTTTGCTTCCATCAAAGTCATGAATCTTTCACCAAATCATAATCAATCCTAATATTTTATTGCGCATACGTTATCTCAGCTAAGTGCATTTTATTTTTGCTACGATGAAAAAATTTGAAGCTCGCAATAAATTTTCAAAGCTATTTTTTATGGGCTAAAAATAAACGGCAGCTTTATCATTTTTGACGCGCGTTTTTCAGCCGAAACTCATAAAAAATTTGAGTCTTTGTGCTGACGACTAATTAGCTCCAAATGCGTAATCAAAAGGTTCTTATAAAAAACAGTACTTCGATAAGATTCCATCTGTGGAATAAAAAATTTCGTATTATTTCTTATCTCGGCTAATGTTACGTATTGTATCCGTTGCATATGTATTCTCAATCTGATGCACCCATCTCATTTCCTTCACTAATTTTCGCAATCGATAGCTGATCTTGCGGCTCAAAAAGCCGAAAAAAATTATTGAGCACTCGACTGTTTCATTTTTGAATTACAAAATTTCCAAGGTAATGAACTAACTCCATACATTATTTTTCTCCGATTGCAGCTTCATCAAATGTTTGATGCATACTTTTTATGAAGACAAAATAGTAAATAGTGTCAACTTCGCCAATAAAAATGGCTTACTGTATTCAATATTAACACCCGTTGAGAGCCGTTAAAAGCAGCTTCGCCCATCCGCTAAAACCCCAAAGACGGATCTGCCTAGATAAAAAAATTTTACCGACGAAGCAATTTCTATGAAAATTTCCAAGTTTATGAATACTTTTATTACTTTAGGTAACTCGTCAAATACGTACTTTTAGCCGGAATTTCGAGCATTATTTATTCCTGCCTCCTCAACAAAAATTCATCCTAGACTATTATTACTTGACTAATCAATAGAAAATAGAAGTAAATACGTCTAGAGAAGTGTAAGACAGCACATGAAAAAGCTATTCAAATGATAATGTGAATTTTATTTATGTCAACGTGTGTATTTACAATATCGAGTCAAGAATTGAGAAAATTCGTTCGATCCGTTTGCGTGGGAATGAAACAGAAAGAGAAGAATTGTAGCAAAATTCGACACGATTTTGCAAGTAATCTACTGCCTTACTGTGTCGACCTCTGTCTCGAAATTGATACCACTAAATTGCATTTAAATTACAAATAAGATGCATAATTTTTGGTTTAAAAGTTGTGAACATGATATATCTAAAAATATAAGAAAGATGACTTTCAGGCAAGAAATTAGGTCTGAATCTTGTAATGAAAAATGCTGAAAAAATAGTTTTGGGAGAAAGTAAAAAATGCATCTTCACGTTTTCAGGACAACACCGTTAAAGAAGAATATTTACCATCATTCTGAATCCGTTTTTAGATGACGTGTGAAGTTAAATCCTATCATTTATCGATGAATAATACCTCTATTGTCAAAGCTTAATCGATATTTTTTCCTGTTTATATCGATATCAGCTGATCTTTTGAATGTAAAACATTGAAAATTACATGTTATAGGATTTTTATTAGAAATCTTCAGCGTTTGTGTTCATGCTTCCCGCTGAACTTCAGTGCGGTCGTATGCTCTAGTTTATTAGATTGCTTGTGATTTGAGATTATTTAAAAATTTTTTATAGTTTGCGGAAATGTCGAGCCGTATAACTGCGCCCCTAACTTTGACAAATTGCCAATCAAGGCAAATAAATGGAAAAACCGATGTTACGCCCTTGAATAATTGCCAAGCGGTCGGAAGAATTAGCGCCGAGTGTATTTTAAATAGTGAAGCCAATATTCAGAGCAAGACGAAGCATGGTGGGAATCACAGTCCCGATAACGACTCGGCGTTTTGCGACAATTTGAGCGTAATGTCCATTGAGTCGCTTTCTCTCAATGGGAGAAGTAATCAGAATAATGGTTCCACGGTCGGGCAAGGTGTAAATAATCGCAAAAGCATTGGTTTGTCAGTGGACAGCAGCAATCGTGGCTCCATGGCCACACCTTCGCCAATCCAGGTACAATTTTTAGAGGAAAACATTTCAAACAGCTTGAGTCATCACTGTTCTTTACAGAAGTGTTGTGGGTCCAGATGCGTAGCCAGGATTTTGGTTTGGGGGGAGGCATAAACAAAACTTTTTAAGACTACTTTTGCATTGAATGCTAGTATAACGTTAAGTATAGTAAAACTGAGTTTTTCGACCTTTAGTAGTGTAGCCTAGCTAATTTATGGGTTTCTGACGATCAAAAATACAAAAAGTGTAAAGCGGCGTGAAGTGCCGAAATTTTTTTGAATTTCTACCGTTTTCATGTAGAATTTACGGCCTTTCTATTGACAAACACTTCGGAAATCATAAGTGGCGCAAAGTGCCAAGAAATTTAGTCATTTTTTACCGCCCTTAACATTTTGTAGCTATATGAATACTAATAGTCTGACAAAGCAGAAACTTATCAAATTCGTGCAAAACAATTTTGACAGTTCAAGCCTCTAACAAGAAAACTGCGGATTACTAAGTTTGTCTGAAGATATTTTGAGAGATTCAGGCTTTTAAACGCAATGCTGGAGCTTTACAAAAAAGAAAGAACAATAACTGGCGGCGCTTTGCGCCGGAAAATTTTTGACGTTTTTGCACTTTAAACTCAAGTTATACCGCTTAAATCATACAAAAAATATAAATTAATGCCGGCGCGAAATGTCGGAAATTTTTTGGAATTCCGAGCCCTTTTACCTGGCTTGTTCTCCCTGAAATCTCGTTGCACATGTACAACGAGATTTTACGGCTGCGGGGAGGTCTGGGCTGGTGCGCTCAAGCGTTCCCAGTGGGGTCCGAGGCAGAGTCCCGGAAAATTTTGTAAAAAAAACATTTTAATGTTAAATAGTAACGTTAAAATTTTCGCAAAATGGGCCAAATCTCGGTTCTGAATCAAGCCCAAAAACACTAAAAATTGATGAACTCCTACATTGCACAAAACATCTGAGCTGAAATACGTTTTTCGATCGATCTAGCGCAGCAACGGGTAGCTGCCAATAAGATATAGAAAAATGCATCAATGAAAATTGCGCTCTTGCCGTTTTCTGGCCCATTTGTGACCTTCTTATTAACAAGATGCAGTTCGGAAAACAGGAAATGCGCAAAAACATAAGAAAATTTGGCCATTCCTTTCATTTAAAATAGGATTATGTGTCCATGTTAGAAAGACAAACAAAGCAAAGAATAGACAAATTGGTAACAATCATTTTCGCACTTTTACCATTATGCTCAACAAGCATGCGCAGTTTCATTCAACGAACAAATAGTGCATTAAATTACTAAAGGGATGTGAAGTGCTGAATTATTTTAGCTGATTCAAGCTTTTAAATTCATTGGATCTATATAACAATAAATAATAATGACTTGGCGCGAAGCGCCGGAAAATTTTGACGTTTTTGCCTTTTGAACGCAGTTTTGTGGACACACATTATTGCAATAGAAAAATCAACAATATTTCTGAAAATTTTCGGGGGGGATGTGCCCCCAATGCCCCCCTGGCTACGCCTATGTGTCGGTCTGTATGAACTTTGGTTTTCTGGACTAGTTTGTCTTGTTTTTTATTAACTTTGTCGTAACCGTGAAATATGTTGAATTTCTTATCCATACGGTTTCTTAGATAGTTATTATGGAACTGTGATCCGTTCAAACCGTTCAAATGAATGCTGACCCCCAGAAGTTTGAGTCTTCAGGAAAGCCTCAAAAAACATTCTGTTTGAGGCGTTATCTTTGAATATTTTAAAATTTTTATGTTTTATACTCTAGAAAGAACCACCGTTGTCAGAAACTTCAAAAATGGTGTTTTTACTGCAAATCAATCGCCTCTAAGCCTAAGACGGCACTTCATAAGAAAAATTTCAGCTGACGGACCTCACACAAAAATCTCATGCTGTATGTAAATATATGCTCACGGCTGAGAGGTTTTCCGTGAAGTTAATTAGCTCTCGGGGTCTTAAATATGTTTTAATGAGCCAGATTACTTTCCCACTTTTAGCATCTCAGCAAACTTAAAAAATTTAGTTGAATGGTCATAATTTCTTGCGCTTTACGCAGTATTTCTGCTAGTTCCCATGAGAAAATAAATGCGCATTTTGTATATCGACGGCTGTTTTTTAATCCGCAGAACGAGCCTTTCTTTCTGAAATCGTTACCCACGAACTATTATCACAGTGAGCTCCATCGTTTCTTCACTTCTTCTACCATCCAGATTTTGGTCCTAATCGTTTTTGGCTTTTTAGGCGTCTGCGGTAGCGCGGATTAAAAAACTATTCGCGAGAAATTTCCGGCAACAATTTATGCAGTTATGAATAATTTATTAGTTGAGAGTGAAATGTATCAGAAATCGATATGCGGGGCTAATTATGCAAAAGACGGGTCGGCGGATAATAATCTTTCGCTCACAAGGATCTTGACTATAAACTGCCATTTTGTATCAGTTTCTCTCGCAATTGCGTACATTTTGTTTATGCTGAAATTTGAGTTAGTTTTGCGTATTTTTCGACCAGCCGCACGACGTTCCTTCAATTACGGATCAATTCTTGGACCTTAGCGATAACCAAACTTCGACCGTAACCAATTGTATGAGCACAATAAAAGCGGAAAAAATCAGAATCGCTTTGGAAAAAATGAAGGAAGCTAGTATTCGAAAGGTAAATACAAGACATGCACAGCATGGGAATTCTGGGGGTTGTGAAATTTAAAGTGCCTTTTTCAAACCCAAAAATGGTGGATATGCGTCAAAAACATCGTTTGTTAAAAGCATAAAAGAAATTTTGAAAAAATCAAATAACTTGAACAAATTGAACAATTATAGCTTAAAACATAAGTATAAGGTGCGAAGCGCCTGAAATTTGACACTTTTGAGAAAGTAGAAAGCTAAAAACGCTTTAAAAAAGCACCTTTTTCTTCGAATTTTCAGAAAAATTGTGGAAACTTTTGAAAAATCGCCAGTTCTGGGGGGTGAAAGAATTTCCGTAGGAGTGAAATCCCCCAAATCTTATCCTTCTAAGCTCATATAAGGTAAATACAACGCTTATTACATGATGAAATAGTAACCTTAAAATTAAGCGAATATTAGTACTTTTTTCTACTTTACCCACTCTTCAAATACAGATGCGTGGGCGATTATGTCGCTCCAAATTATTGCTTGCCAGAAAGAGATTTAAAATAAAAAATCGCATGATTTGTGCCTGTTGTTGTTTATGCTTTTAAGAATAGGTACTTTGACAAATTTGCTTTATTTACTCGTAAGTTTATCATCGTCAACCTGAAGATCGCTTCTAACGTATGTTCTCATATTTTTATTCTATTATATCGAGTTACATGATTGCTAGAATTAAAAAACATCGCGCTTCTGCGAGATTTTCGTAAGATTTGTCTAAAGACACATATCAGACTTGTACGAATATCTAGAATTGTTAGATGATGATCAGACTCTAGATGTTGTGCTCTAGTAACCATTTCTTTAACTAAAGCTGCACGTTTTCATTAATCTTTATCCATAAAGACCGTAAAAGACTTTTTTCGAATTTAAAAATTTAAATTTGAAAATTTATATCAGCTGTAAAAGTTAGCTATACAAAAATTTTGTATAGCTCTTAGTTGATAATTAGCCATAAAACAATATAACGCATCGAAATTCTTCATATCCCAAGAGGAATGATTCATTTTACACTTAGTTTATGAAACACTAACGCCGAATGCTTCGAAATCATTGTTGGAGATTATCGATCAGATGTCCCACACTTTTAGGATAAAATGATGACTTTTGCGCCTCTAAAAATTTAAAAATTACAAATTACAAAACTTGTGTTTTTTCTAGGTTCTATCCGTGACTCCTGGCTGTTTTTACTGGCTCTTAAGAAGAAGGGATGAAAAAAGAGAAAGTAGTCATCGAAATAATCGGCGCAGCACTGAATTCAAAAGTTTTTTCATTAGTTCCTGCTCTACTTTCATGTTTTTTTCCGGCATTTATTCTATGTACTTCAAACAAAAATGTTTTCTTATTTGTTTCTAGCTTTGAATTAAAAACTCTGGCACTTATTCTTAAGGTTTATTCCACTTTTGCCATAAAAAAGTTTTTTACCTCTGAACGAATCTCAATCAAATCATAACATGCAGACCTTCTATCTGTTATTCAAGATTGATTTGCTTCTGCTTTCATCAGGACACAGACGTTTTTTCAATAACTTTTTATATATTACTACATCATAGATAGCGCGATAGCGCTACCTCTAATATACTTGGCCATCCTTTTTTCTCATATGTTATTCACAGCGAGTCCGAATTTTGTGTCCCCCTCACAGGAACAACGGCACACACCTGGGAGGTGTGGTTTTTTAATCGATAGATATTTAAAAAACTCGATGTTGATTTTTTTATTTGTTCACACTCAATACTGAGTTAGCAATGAGTGTGCAAAGTGTAAAGCGAAAAATCAAATAATTTGCGGAGGACCAATTTTTTTAAATGTTGCTCCTAAGTTGTAAATTACGAATCTGACCTTAAAATTTCTTTACACTCAATAGTTGTTGCACAAAAGTGTAAACTATACGTGTTTTTTACTCTTTGCTTGTCCTAAAGCTTACCTAACTCAATTTTGGTTTCTTTGCAGTCTAATTGGTTTTACAATGTAGAGGATTACAACATCTCAAAACCAAAAATTTTTCTTTTTCAAGGCAATATTTCTTGATCT
Organism: Mermis nigrescens; assembly: GCA_036768485.1. NCBI lineage: Eukaryota > Metazoa > Nematoda > Enoplea > Mermithida > Mermithidae > Mermis > Mermis nigrescens. Next base: position 1,513,767 of record JAVLUZ010000771.1, on the reverse strand, counting down.
GTGATCGTTTTAGTGTAAAGAAATCGAGACGGAAAAAGAAAATTTCTTTGCTACTCCGCTAAGTTGGCGGAACATTATGCTTAAAATGTGCCCTGACCTAAGCGTTACACTTCCTAGTTTATTCTGTTTCTAAACGCCCAATATTGCGTTATTAGCGCAAGTGTAAAGCTTACACTGAGAAGCTCTTTTCCGCCCAGAGCATTAGGTATGGTCATTCTTTTTTTGAAAATCTCCGTGACGAAGAATAACGAATCTGACTTTTGAACTTTTCTACAGCCGGAGGTTGTTGAACTGTGAAGAGGTGAAGTTTGAATTATGCACATGTTTGCTAATGCCAATATTTAAATCCGTATAGCATATTTTTTGATCAGTTTTTTATTTCAAAGATTTTTGACTCATCTTTAATCATTTTTATTCACAAACATGCACTGTTTTGAAGATTAACTGGAATGAGAAACATTTTTCAAAATACTACCTGCAAATTATTTCATAATAATAATAACTCTTAGGCGCTGTCTTTATTAAACCGATTCCAATATTTTGTTCTTGTTAAAATCCATGCAAATTTATGTCTGTCCATTTTTAGAATGTATGCGGTTCATAAATTTTCTTAAATTGCTTTGCATTTGCTGACGCCTCGACTGGATTGTTGATTTGTGGCCGGAATCGTTCATGTTGTCTTGCTCGACTACTAATTTTTGTTGCTTTCTCGTGCATTGCTCAATTGCCTGCGATTTTTAGCGGCCGACACATCATTGTGTTGGTTTACACACTGATGTGTTTGTTGCCCCATGTCTGGCTTTCGCTTGCTGTTTCTTTCAATGCAGGATTTTACTTTAATTAGGTTAGTAACGTCTTTGGCGTAAATTTTAATCCAATAAATTTTCTGACTACCGTTGTTATCTTTCTTTCAATGTCAACACTTGATATTGAAGCTATAAACTGTCGGAGAAAAAGTAAAAACTGTTGCTGAAGCTCTGGATTTAAGTTTCCGAGAACATTTATGCTTTAAAATACATTAAGAAAATATTTACGCTAAATTTTAAATCGATGCAAACGGGACTTTTACGTAGGTTTTTTCCTCTGATTAAGGTTAGTTAGACTGCCTTTTTTGTAATGAGAATGCAGTATTTAGGGACAGAATTCTGCTAAGAAAAAGTAGAATGATAGCAAGAAAAAATGCTCCGATGGAGCAAAAAAGGTGAATATTCTTGAATTTCTTCATTGTTAAGGATGTAAAAGGACGGGACTATGGAAAATTTTCCTTTATGCGCAGGAGCCATAGGAATGTGCGAAACAGTTAGACTTCCTCTAAACAACGCAAAAATCGAAGTATATTCTGCGGCCTGTGAAAAATCAGGGTGTAGTCACAAAACGTTTTCACTGTTTCGCAAAGAGCATTGAAGACACTTTCATGACTATTAAATGATCAATGTATTATTTATTTCATGAAATCTTGTCTTTCCACAATGCTCTGGCGTAAAAGATAATATTGTAAACTTTACCCCTCCGCGGCCAACTCAATAGTTTGCATGAAAAGCCACAAAAATTTACTATAAATTTTTTAAAATAAAGTTATCAAAATACTCGCCATCGTAATCGAAATTACTACAGAAATTCTGCAGAAACGCGCATAGGCCGCAGAATATGCTTCGATTTGTGCGTTGTTTAGAGGAAGTCTAACTGTTTCGCACATTCTTATGGCTTCTGCGCATATAGGGAAATTTTCCCTAGTCCCCTCCTTTTATATCCTTAACATTGAAAAAATTCGAGTATATTAACCTTTTTTGCTCCATCGGAGCATTTTTTCTTGCTAGTGTGCGAATGACTTGACCTTGTTTTTGAATTTTTTTATATTACCTAAAATTTTCCTCCGACTCACTTCCATTCAACTTGCTCATTATTTTTGACCCCAAAATTAGAAGGACTATAAGTGCGTTAAATTCAAATTGAGTCTTTTTTGGCAGCTTTACATTAAAATTTTTACTCGGGACGAAAATAGCAAAAGTATTCTAATAGACGAACGGATGACCGTGGCGAACGTGCTCAAGCTGTTGGCTGTCAAAAATCATATTTGCCTGACTCCGTATCACACGCTCTCGGAATACAATCCTGATCTCTACATGGGTATTGTTTTACTGTTTTTTACGTATTTTAGTTTCAGTGCTCCAGTTGTTTAATTTTAAGATTTCCTCGATCATTCCATGTTCTCACTTATTTCAAATCTTTTTAAAGTCTCCAGTATTTAGTAAATAGCGATGAAATGGCAAGACCACTAATATCGTTTGGTTTGCTTCTAAGTTCAGTATTTACGAAGAATTGTGGCTAGGTTGTAAGATTAGACTATCTATTAAATATTTGGGTACAGTAAACATTCGTGTGCAAGCCTAACGATGCTTGTCTTAACTTATCTTACTCCTTTTCATACATGGGCAAGTTAGAGGTGGCCAGAGGAAGGTGAAATCCAGGAATGGTCATACAGTAAATTTTGGTCATTGTTTCTGTGCAAGGTTATTTTGTTCATGTACAAAGACGGTCCCCAAAAATCAGGACATATACATTTTACGCTATTATAATATGGTACAGTAACACCTTAGGCGCGCTAAACTGTATTTCTTGACCCTTGTTAGTGAGGTTTAGCCAATTTATGGGTTTCTAGCGATAAAAAATACAAAAAAATTTATCAACACAGAGCGAATCGGGAAATCTTTAGTACTTTTGCTGTATTTAGGTTGAATTTTCGGCCTTTTTTCAGCACTATGCTCAAAAATTGTCTTGCCGCACCTTTCATTTTTTCAAAATCGCCTGACAGTACCTGATTTTCCAAAACCTTATGTAGGGGCAATACCCCCTCTCACCCCCTTTATGCCCATGTGTGCTCCTTTTTCTAAGAAAATCATCTTATTCTTTTAATTCGTATGCATTTAGGCGCAGCTTCAAAAAATTTAAAAAGCGATATTTAAGTAGACGACCAGGTTCTGTATGCTTATCGTTTTAGCAGAGCTTTTCTTTTTCACTAGTCGTGATTCCGGATTAAATGATATTTCTACCTTCGTAATTTATATTGTTCTACGCATTTAATTATGTAATGTTCTTTCTTTAGAACGTTGCTACGAAGATCATGAGCATCTTGTGGAGAATATTTTAATGTGGTCTAAAGATTCCAAAAATAAGCTATACTTCTTCGAAAAAAGATCCAAAGTCGATCCAGTTATATTGGTAAGTTTTTAAATTTTGTGCTGCAAACTTGGATCGCTACTATAACCATTGTGGCGAAGTGACCATAGCTAAACAGATTGGTCAGTCTGGGGGCTCAGCTACAAAGCTTTTTGACCTAAACTGGACCTCAACTTGTTATAAACGTCAAAATAGTATGAAAATTGCCTTAATTAACATTTTTTGTTAAATTTCAAGCACTTTTGCAAAAGCTTTTTGATCTAAAATGAACCTCAAATTGTTATAAATGTCTAAATAGTATGAAAATTGCCTTAATTAACATTTTTTGTTAAATTTCAAGCACTTTTGCAAGCAAATTGTGAATTTTTCCTTTTAAAGCTTAATTTCGTTTCAGGTTTTCAAAAAATTACCATAGGGGTCGAGAGACCCTCTAAATCCTTCCCTCTTGTGCATTCCTAGTAGTGACGTATGCCGGGTCTAAGAAGTTAATCGGATCAGAAACTGGCCATCCAGAGAGCTCATTTGAGTTAAAATAATCATAAATATAGGTATGGATTCTAAAATAGCGTAAAACTATCCTAATTCACAGTAAGTGAATTCCAAACACATTTGCATAAAAATTTTGATTCTCTTTTAGTTTTGGCCTTAACTTCATCATACTTTCCATATATTTTTTCCTTCTGATGTGCTATCTTGATTCTAGACCCCTGCAACCCCCTGTGTGCATGTCTAATAGTGACCAGAAAGAAGATTAAAGCTTTCGATCTGGTGTTATTTATAGTCGAAAATTCATTCGATCGTAAATACTGAAGAGCTTTTAATATTATAGAATAAGGACTCCTGAGCCTTCACGGGAGCCGTAATAAGGAAATTATAAGTTATTCAGCAAAAAGACGAGAAATATTGATAGAATGAACGGAAAAACAAAATAATAAGTGGGCGATTGTCAAAAATAGCTGATTTTGTCCGAAACCTTTCAAACAATTTTGTTAGGTCTTCAATATATCTGTTAATGCAAAAAACGCATTTATCTGCATTCAAGTAACCGCAAAAAGTTGTTTGAAAGTGTCGCAAAAATTTTCAAAAGATCGGAAAATAAAAAACAAAAAACAAAAACATAAAGAAAAAGTAATAAAAACATTACACCTTTCGTTCATAAATAATGCAAATTATGCACGCTACTACAACAAATTAATAATTAATTTAGCGCTTTCGATAAGTCGAATCTTTATATTTTTGCAGAATATGGCTCAAACATCGCGAATTATTCCGCCTCAAGAGGGCACTTTGTATCTTAAACAGGAAGGAAAGAAAGCGTGGCGGAAAAGAAACTTTTTTCTGAGAGCGTCGGGCCTTTACTATTCCACGAAAAATAAGGCGAAAGTAAGCTACTCGTATTTCGCTTGCAATACTGTTTTTCCGAATGTTTCAAAGTATTGATTTGCTCCCATCCATTCACGGACAGCAACGAAATTCTGGGGGTCTGATGGGGCCAGATTGCCAAAAATAGCACCAAAAATTTAATTTTGGGGTCTTCAAGATTCTGGGAGTCCAAACCCCTTCAGACCCCTCCACGCCCCTGTGGCAGAATATAATGTTTCCAAGCTAAGATATTGATACTTTATATTTTGCTCAATCACTTGACTTGAATAAAAACTCATTTAACGAATTTAGCTAACTCTCAGATTGGATTGCGTTTTTAAAAAAAATTTTCAGTAGTGTTTAATTAATTCACAATAATTACTTTCTAGTACATGCAAAGCAACTGTCAATTTATTCTGTCTTTAAACATCCTTACGTGAAAGTGCAAATTTGTTTTATAAACACGACTGTTGCATGACATTTCAAGATTTTTGATTGTTGGAAATCTTTACTATATAAAATAATCATGAAAAGTAAAAAAGAGCTGCATGTGGATCTTACTGAGATGTGCATTGCACTAGATTTGGATATTCGTCTGTTTTATTGCCATTTCGCGAAATTGCTTCGCGAATCAGACAAGAAAAGAAAGAAAATAATCTTGATGCGAAATACTAATTAGAACATTTTCGCGAAAGGTCGCATTGGTAATAGGAACCAAAGTGTTTACATAATGAAAATTAGGTGGCCGAGAAGTTCGTGGATCTAATTTTTTAGTGAATCGCTGAATTCGTAGCAAAAATTACTAGCACTGTTTTTTTTTGTACGAGCCTCTTTGTACATGTACAAAGATCTCCGGAAAAGTCTTTGTACGAGCGAAAATTTTTTTGTACATATAACGTATAGATATGCAATTGAATGTACACATTTTTACATACTACTAGATTGTTATCCGTGACCCGCACGCTTCGCAGAAGGTGTAACTTTGTCCTAAATTCAGCTGGTTATATTAGTTCGGCCCGAAACGATAAAAATTTTCATGAGTCTTAGGTTGAAATTACACATAAAATTCGACTCAGTAAGTTAAAATGACTTGTGTTACACAATTATAAATAATAAGCGGTTGCAATGTGCTGACTGAATCTCATAATAGTCACCAATTTGCTTATGAATTTAATGCAACGCAAAGATAAAAGAGTCAATTTTATCTTCAAACGGCATAAAACAGTGCAAAGTTGTTTAATAGTTCTTTTTTTCTGCATAAAATCTTTATAAAACAGTGGAAATAGATGTAAAAGATGCTTCAATCTGTACAAAGATGCTTACAGATAGATTTTGGAGTGTTAAATGCCCGCGCTTGGAGCTAAATAGAATGTAATTATGATACTCGGCGCGAAGCGCCGAAAATTTTTAGAAATTTTGCTAAAAAATACTCAAAAAACGTTAAAATTATCATTACTTTGCCCCAAAAAGTCTTTGTACATTGTACAAAGATGGCTCCGAAAATCTTTGTACGAGCCTCAAAATCTTTGTCTCGTACAAAAAAAAAACAGTGATTACTAGTTTTGCTAATTAGGCCGGAATTTATAGAAAAACAAAATTCGTATGCTGAATTGTTTTCAAAGCATGAATTCTTAACTCATATACTAATCAAATTTGAATATTAATCAGTGATTAAAATTTTCTTCGTTTGTTCTGCACATGCAAATTCACATTTATCTCTGTAAACGTTTTAAATTAATGCGTTTTCAGAATCATGACACGCATTAGTCTACCATATAATCAGCGAATGTAAATGCAGAAATTGATGGTATGCCGGCAAGCTTGGTTTGCCTGTTAAAGCTATTATTACTGGTTTTTAATGAATTCTTTCTTTTGTATTTGGAAAAGTTTTCACGCATGTTCTATGCAATCACGAGCAATTATTTTTAATTATTACTCATCAATTCTATCCGACGATCTTCTTAGGCGTTGTCCTGCTGATATACTTACTCGTACTACCTGCTATAGTTTATCTTTTAAATATTTTTTTGCTTATTAAGTCATGACATTTTTAGTCTTCAAAGGACCTAATCTGCCTTACACAGTTAGATCCCGTTCAAATATACACCGGCGTAGAATGGAAAAGAAAGTATAAGGCCCCGACTAATTATGGATTTGCTTTGAAGGTAATGAATTTATTGAAATTAGACTCAGTGCTTCTTGTAGATGTCGATATTTAATGTCATATTACATTTTTACTCTTAGCATCCTCAAATTCAAGTCAAAGCCTCCAAGTACATAAAGTACATGTGCGCCGAAGATGAGCTAACCTATCGTCATTGGATGGCTGCCTTGCGAATCTCAAAGGTAATGAATGACCAGACAGGCACGTGTGGGATTGGAGGGTCTCTAGACCCGCCAAATGAAAAATGGAAAATTTTCTCGGGAAAATGAGGCAAAGTGAAAGCAAAAAAACTGATGAAAATTTAAAATTTTCTTCAAAAGTGCTCTAAATTGACCAGAAACTGTGTAATAGAGTGTTTTTAACGCTATTTTGGCGCTTTTACCAGTTTTTGAGGTCATTTCGGGCCCAAAAAAGCTCAATTCTTGGCCCCTCCCCTAAATCGGCTGACCTCCCCCAGATCGGCCATGCTATGCATCTATGGTCTGACCATATATGAACCTGAATGATTGATGTCTAATTCCTAAACAGACAAAAAAGAACATTTTTTTGTATAAGTTAAGGCTAAGAACGGACAAAATTCACAACTTTCTTGCAAAAGTGCAGTGCTTGAAATCGACCATGAACTTACAATTAAGATACTCAGTTTTTACGCTGTTTTAAGGTGATCCAATTTGTAAGATTATTTCAGCATGAAAAATCTCCGTTTAACCCAAAACCCACTATGCTGTTCAATGATTATGATTACAGATGAAAAGCACGGTCGGTCTGGGGGTCAGTTAATGAGTTTTTGGTACCAAAACGGCCTTGTGTATATGCTAATAAAGCATCAATCCATAGTTTTTGGTCAATATCAAACAAGTTTGATGAAAATCCTAGTTTTCATCCAGTTTTTGCCTTAATCTTGCCTAATTTTTCCAAGAAAAGTTCCAATTTTTCTATTCTAGAGGGTCTAGAAAAAAACCTTCCTCTCAACGTATGGTCATAAAATGATGAAACATGTATATGGGAGCTATACCGACCCCGGTGTGAAAAAATGGTAAATTTTCTGGGAAAAATAAGGCAAAAAATTGTCAAAAGCATATGAAAATCAAAAATTGTCTGCAAAATTGCTTGGAATTGACAATAAACTAATGTATTTACATTGCTTTCACGCTATTTTAACATTTATTACAGTTTTTGATGCCACTCTGGTCCAAAAAATTCTCTGGCTAACTTAGAGACCGGCTTACCCCCTCCACTCAGATCGGCCAAGCTGTGCATTATTTTTGGTCATCATTATTTTTCTGGAGGGGGTCAAAAATTGAGCTTTTTTGGGCCAAAATGACCTCAAAAACTGGTTTAAGCGCTAAAATTGCCTTAAGACTACGTTATTATACAGTTTCTGATTAATTTAAAGTGCTTTTGTAGAAAATTTTCAACTTTGATCCGTTTTGGCATTCATTTTGCCTCATTTTCCCCACAAAATTTTTCATTTTTCAATTCTGGGGTCTAGACCCCCCAATCCCAACGGGCATGTCTGGTCATGTATTACTCATTTTGACCATAGGTGGGCGGCACCAAAATCTGGGGGGTGCAAGATGTTTTCAAAGGTCAAAAAATGGCCTTAAGAATGGTGGTATGGCGAAAAATTTTTTTACGTTTCTCATCGAGCTCTATTTATTGGCATCAAAAAATTGCGAAAAGAAACAAAAAAATCCAAAAATTGAATTCTGGTGGGGAGAATTTTGGTTTCTGGGGGTAGCATACACACCTGGGCGTGGGGGGTTTGGGGGTATGCACCCCCCAGAAACCAAAATACCCCCTAGAAATCAAAATACCCCCCCAGAATTCAATTTTTGAAATTTTTTTTCGTTTTTTTCGCAATTTTTTGATGCCAATGGATAGTGCTTGATGACGAAAAATGATGTTTTTATCGCCATACCACCATTTTTAAGGCCATTTTTTGACCTTTAAAAAATCTTGCACCCCCCCCCAGAATTTTCTTGCTGCCCACGTATGGTAGCATACCCCCAAACCCCCCACGCCCAGGTATGATTATGACTCGTAGGTCAACAGCTCAGGAAAATAAATAGACTGCTTAAAAATTTTTAAAGATGTAATTGTGTATTTCTGGTGTATTGTTGCAACGAGTGGATTCAGAACGAACAAAGGCTTAATTATTCTCTGGAAACGAATCAGTATAATGCACTCTTGCACACTTGATAGTTTTATGAGCGATTTATTCATTTTCATATTATAATAATTAGTTCTTTTTTTAATATTTCTGCGATGATATTTTGATATGTAAATGACTCAGACACAGTAGCATACTTCAAATGAAGTAGTAAAATTGCTAAAATTTTCATTTAATTAAAGCAGACAAACGAATGTTTCATCGGACATAATTTCCTGGTAGTTTTGTTACATTCAAAACACCCTTGAGCGGCTAAACGTACCAACGTTACTGAACTATTGTTTTCAGGAACCATTTTCAATTGTTTCAAATTTGAAAAATTTCTTTACGATCAAGTGAATCAATAAAATTAGCTATATTAATTCGACTTGTCTGAGTTCAGTCAACCAATTATTAATTAATTAATTAATTATTCAATTAACCATCAGATGTAATTCTATATTTTACAAAAATTAAATATTAATTCAAAATATGAAAGCTAAATCGTGCAACTAGATTATATTCGAAAAATAGATGATACTTTCTGCGTGCACGATCCGTATGTAACTAAATGAAACAAAGTAAGCGAGAACATTATAATATTTTTTTAAATAGCAAGCGTTCGGCATATTCTGTAGGAAAAAGAGAAGTAGGTAAGTCTTTTTTCCATTCAATCATTAATGACTATATTTTACAAGAAAGTTCGTAATTAAGTGATTGATTTATTATTTAATAATCAATTGATTAATTGATTCAATGATAAATCGTTGTCTATTTCAGAGTGGGAGCAAGATATTCGAAAACCACAGAGCCTTAGAATCCAGTATTGCTGCGCAGATCGAAGGCCGCGTTATTTTGCCGTCACTGAAATCGTCTACTTCGCTTGAAAGTTTGGCATATTACAAAGACTCGGTCGTTGTTCGACCGAAAATTAGCTACGCTCAGAATGCGTGTGAAGACAAAGTTCAAACGTCGCCAGCGGATGGTCGCTTGTCTATTCACAGATTAAACCCGTCTTGTGATGTTACGAACTCGGACAAAAACTTGTCAAAAGAGTTTTGCAACCGACGTCGCATACCATCTCGCAGTGTCAGTATAAGCCGGCCATTAGAAAATCCTCAAATTAAACATTATGCGAATGGCTGTTGCCGAAGAAGCTCCCAAAATAGTCCAGCGATTTCTCACGAGACTAATTTATCATCTGACGACCGGCTGTCCGCCGCCAATTTGGCATCCAATTTGCCTGCTAATCAGCCGATATCGAAATCATTCACAGAAAGTCATTCGGCGGCCAATTTGTCATGCTCTAACGGAGGACCGACTTTGCTATTGGATAGTCCGAATTCTGCAGACCATTCAGGAAAAAAATCGGTCATGTCGACGTCATTTGTGCGAAAAGGCGCCCTCCTGCCACTCACGGAGCAAACGCGGCACCTTCACAGCGTTATAACAGATAAAACGGAAATCCACGACGATTCTCGTTACATCACTGGTATCACACCTGCTCCTTCATTGCACGATTCGTCAAATTATACCACGCAGAACGACGATCTTTCGAATAGTGACGATTTGATCGAAGCCGACAGTGATGAGGAATGCAACTATGCCCTTGCGTCACATGAGATAAATGACACAGTGCCCAACTGTGAAATTAGGTCTGGCAGTGTTTCCACCAGCGTCGTATGCTCAGATCCTATGAACGCATGGGATCAGTCCGCCGAAACTGATTTTCCACCTCCTCCTTCTCCGCTTCCCAATCCAGAACCTGAACTGTCGCCGCTCAAATACGCGATATCGTCGCCATCGATGGCAGCTTTGGAGGCCCTGTTGCACGGCTGTTCTAAATCAGTAATCACTCTTCACTCTTGCGCAAAACATGACTCTTGCACTTGCACACTTTCGTCACTTAATAATAGTGTGCCGGACTATTGCACTTGCAGCTGTTCGATGAATTCGTCCAGTTACCGCAGAACTTTGTCCGAAACTGATAGCTTATGCACATGTGGTGACCATGCTCCTGCTTCATCGCAATCCACTTCAAAGCGTTTAGATTATGTGTCACCATCGAAGGATGAGACCAAGAACTTGTTGCGTTCATCTTCTCCTATTTGTGACGATCAATTCTCTGTTTCTCAGACGTCATTCCCCATTGAAAGCAACCACAATAAACCCATCAAACCTCCACCTCCTTTGCCGCCCAAAAGACACGATAGCACTCGACTAACCGTCACTAATGTCGGAAATCAAGATGTAGCATGTTTTCCGTCGCTTGTGACAAATCAGCAATTTCCCCAAAATGTCACGCGAGAACCTTCATGCGATTACTACGCCGTATTTTCGTCAGATAGCAAAATTAGCCGTTAGCTTTAATCGTTTGATGTCGTATGTACATCTCCGTATTGCTTATGTTATGAATCAATCAAAATGATCGTTCGCATGTATTTTATTCTTATGCATTTAAAATTTTTTCATATAGGTGCCTAACCTTGAAGTTGTGAATTTTTACCGACACCAAGCTAAAAGCTTTCGGTAATAATGGGTCGATAACGAAATTGAAGAAAACATGTTGGGCCAATTTTGGAATTCTTGAGTAAACAGCTCAACCTTATGTGTGTGACGCAGTTTAGTTTATATCGAATATGATTTTGTTGATTAATTAGAAGTTGTTATTAGACATTCTAGAAGCCACGGAGAAGAGGATCTTTGTTTATTTCAAAAACAATTTTTCCATTTAAACCTCCAAAATATATTTTTTCATGCTTCTTCGTATGACATCAGAATTCATGATAAAGAATTTTTTTAATCTTGAAGCGGTTTTTAATACTGATAAGCCTGATGCAAGGTAAAAAATAAATTTTTATAAGAACTTCGAATTTTAAAACTTAAAAAACTTGAAACTATTTATTAGAATTTTTAAAAACTTCCTTGCGCGCTTATTATATATCACGTAGGTAGGTACGCAATTTTTAAAAAAGTGTATTCTGAATACGTAACGTAAACTTGGTATTATAGCTTGGCCTTAGAAGTTTACCTACCATGCGTGAAACATCTGTCATTGTGTAAATACTTGTAATTTTTAATCGTTCTGTCAAAAACGGTGCTTATAGCCTGGACAGAAAATTTATTTTAAATACGAAGTTCCAGCCTACACCTTGTGTAGAATGACAAACAAAGGGATGATTAGAATGAAAAAAATCGAAAGTAGAATTTGATCAAGCTTGTGACACAAAATTTGCTAGTTCGCCTTCTAATTTTTCACATTCTGCAGCAGTAATGTCCTTACTACCGTATAACATTTCAAAACTGATTATTTTACTATGATATGTTAAGATGCCTTTCAGAAAATGGGTAGGTTTGTACTTTCCCTTCCACCTTCATTGCTTCTATTACGAAACGCGAAATCAAACGTTTTTAGGTGTTGCTGATGTTCCTGGGTTACGCAGCGGCCAAATTCAGGGATGGTTGAAAAACCGGCAAAAATCTCAGACCCCCAATAGAATTTTCAGTCTTTTCAGGGAAAAGCATAGGGAGATAAACAGCCATAATTCATTTTTAGGTAAAAAAAATTGTGTTCAATGTTCAATTATTTCTTAAAAGCTTTCATTTTTTGTGATTTTGTATAACTAGAGATCTAATCGTGGAAATGCCGAAAAATTGTAAAATTCTGTAACCCACCCAAATCATGCTCCTTATATCTGCCTGTTCATATTTTCAAGATTTTGACATTATTTATGAGACCCTAAAATTAATATTATGCGAAAAACGTAAATAAGTCAACACGGACTGAGGTGGTCCTTTTTCAATTTCCGCGCTATTTTTACCTACGCCATACATTTCGCTGTCTTTATCTCATAATCGGAATTTAATCTCGTGCACAATTCCGTAATAAAGATTTGTGGAAATTTTTTCCATGAGTGCCTATAGTCTGTTTCATTTAAGCTTGCGGTTTTCTCTTGAATTTAATCAGCAAGTATCAGGCTACAAAAGTGGTTTACAATTTAGATGCATTAATGCGCTTTTACAATGGCAAACATCTCCCCATAGCTTATTATACTGTAGAATATCAAAACTATGGCGTTAGTTAAACACACTTTTGTAGGCACTTTAAATTTTTTCAAAAACCTTAAAGTTAAATGGGACTATAAGATTTAAGAATTAAAAGGAGGATAATTGTCTTTGTCCTTATGCGCACGAATGCAATCACATTTACCAATTGAGTGTGTATTTTCAAAAAAATTGCAGCATTTGTTTGACCACCGAATATGATATTCATCAAATCAGCGAATAAAGTTCTTCAAAAGTTTTTATGGTACGCCGCACGAAGCCGAAAATTAAACTTAAAATAATTCAAAATTATTTTAAATAAAGGGAATTTGTTTAGAAAATATAGAAAAAAATAGTCGACACACGCAATGAGGCTTATGTTTTTCGTAAAGTTGCAAAGGCTAGTACTTTTTTCTGAGCTGTATATGGAGAATCAGCGTCGTTTATATTTGAAAAGTTTTTGAATAGCAGCTGAGACACTGTGCGTGCGTATCATCGCTTTGTTTGGTACCTACTTATATAATGCCATAGCGCAGTAAAAGCTACTCTTATTGAAACGAAACGATAAAATTAAAGGTCTTCTGACATAAAATGCACGTGAAATCAGTTGCAATTCTGGTCATTTCTACTTTTATCAGAAAACTTTGTGTTTCAACGCACTTTTTTTAATTTGCGATCATAGCTTTCAACCTCTGTAAGTTTTCTTTGCACCAGTAATTGTGTAAAGTTTACACTGAAAATTAATTTTGGTTTCAGAGCGTGGCAGATGCTTAATTTTTTTCAGTTTTCCCTAATTCTAGACTACGAATCTGACTGAAGCTTTTCTTTACACCCGGCAGTATCTCTACACCTAACTATGTACGAAGCTGTACAATATGTACCGTAGGCAGGGCCTTATTTAAGGGGGTGGAGGAAGGGTGGCTGCCATAGGTGGGCAGCACCAAAATTCTGGGGGGTGAAAAGTTTTTAAAAGAAAAAACTGGTCTTAAAAACGGTGGTACGGCAAAAAAACACCATTTGTTCAATGTTTCTCATCGAGCACTACCATTAGCATAAAAAAATCGTGAAAGGGAGGGGGATATTTTGGTTACTGGGGTCGGCTTGATGGGCGGAGGTGCGAAACCCAAACCCCCACCCCCCCCCCACCTCACGCCCATATGTGGCGGCCGCACCGCCCTCCCTCCCTTGGTCGAAAAAATTTTGAAAGGAAAGATAATACACGAAAAGATAGAAAAATTGCATTGTAGCTCAAGCGCGACCAAAAAACGACACTTTTTATAGTCGTATAAAGGAATGAATAAATTTTTGAAAAGTCAGAATTTTATGTTTTTATTGGACAGAGCATATCGAAAAGCATCTAAAAATGTGATTTTTACCAGCTGTCCCGACGAATTTTTTTCGAGGCATAATCCAATTTATGCTTCTCCCCCTTCCTCCTTGGCCGAATCCTGGATACGGGCCTGACCGTAGGTATACTTAGTGATCAAAATTAACGTAGGTATACTATTTGTTGCAATTTTGTAGTTAGAAAGCACAGCTATGACGTCAACATCATTGGTACAACATGGTTAATGATAGCCGTTTTTCTTATGGCAGTCGATCGATTATTTTGAAATTGTTTAATGTTTTCATGTATTTACAAATTCGCTTCTTATTACTCATGTTATTTACAATTTTACGAGATTTCATGCCTAATCTATCTTTAGCGTTTCGTGTTCGTTATTTCGATTGTGATTTTTAGTTGAAAGTAAACATTGACCAATAAACATTGACACTAATAAAACAAATTTACCTTTTAAACGAAACGGCGGAGGCAACTAATAGGTTCGCGTTTTAGTCTCTTAACAACGAAAAAATCGGACGATTCCATCTCTTTCATTAACTTTTTATATCCTAAATCGGTGGGAGGGTTTCATTCTTGCTTCTGATTGGTCACATTTATCATTTTAGTTTTATAATGAAGCTTTATCTGTAACCACTAGGATACGTTAAATTCTATATGTTATATTAGCGCGTGCCTATAATATAATTGGGTACCCCCAACATATGAATGAGCCTCCTACAGCTACACCGGGACACATTTGGAAGGTGCGGTTTTTTAAAATGATAGATAATAAAAAAATTCGCTGCCGTAAATTTTGTTTTTCTTTACACTCATTGCCCAGCTTGTACTGAGCGTGTAAAGTTTACACCACAAATTTAAATCTCTACCTATAGCTTGCGGAGGGCCAATTTTTTCAAAATGTTGCTCATACTCTGCAGGTCACGAACCTGTGCTTAAAATTTTTTTACAGTAACTCGTTCTAGCCCTACAGGAAGAGTAAGCTTGATTCATCTCGAATAATCCAATCATTTTAGTAATTTAATGCTCTATTTGTTCCTTGAATGAAACTGTGCATGCTTGTTGAGCATAATAATAAAAGTACGAAAATGATTGCTTTCCAGTTTGTCTATTCTCCGCATTCTTTGTCTTTTTTACAAGGACACATAATTCTATTTTAAATGAAAGGAACGGCCAAATTCTCTTGTTTTTTTGCGCTTTCTGTTTTCTGAACTACATCTTAGGAATAAAGAAGGCCGCAAATGGGCCTGAAAAAAGTAAGAACAAAATTTATATTGATACATTTTTCTATATCTTATTGGCAGCGACCCGTTGCTGCGCTATACACTCAGGTTGAATAACGCATTTCAGCTCAGAAATTTAGTGCAATGTAAGAGTTCATCAATTTTAAGTGATTTTTGGCTTCATTTAGAACCGAGATTCGGCCGATTTTGCGAAAATTTTAATGTTACTCTTTAACATTAGAGTGCTTTTTTACAAAATTTTCCGGGGTTCTGCCCTTAACCCCGCTGGTTTGGTTGCTTGAGTGCACCACCCCAGACTCCCCAGCTGTAAAATCTTGTTTTACACGTGCAACGAGATTTTTGAGAGGAAAAAGAAGGAAAAAGGATTAGGAATTTGAGTTTAAAGAGCAAAAACTTAAAAATTTTATGTTGCATAGCGCCGCCGGTTACTGTTCTTTCTTTTTATAAAGTTCCAGTATTGCGTTTAAAAGCCTGAATAAGTCAAAATATTCCCATACTAAGTTAGTAATTCGTAGGTATCTTGTTCTGCTCTGACAGATTATTAGTATTCACAGAGCTACAAAATGTCAAGGGCAGTAAAAAAATGACTAAATTTCTTGTTGTTTTGCGCTACTTGTGATTTCCGAACTGTCAAGAATAAGGCCGTGAATTCTACATGAAAACAGTAAAAATTCAAAAATGTTCCTTTTCACTTTTGTATTTTCGATCGTCAAAAACCAATAAATTATCTAGGCTGCACTACTAAAGGTCTAAAAACTCCGTTTTACTATTCGTAACGTTACTGGCATTCAATGCAATAGAGTCTTGAAAATTTTCTGTGTATCTACCCCCGAACCGAAATTCTGGCTACGCCTCTGCAGGCTTTCGCCTGTAAATAACTCAGTTCAAACTATTGATGGGCTCTAATGCATTTATAATGCAGAGCATGAATTCCTCTGAATTAATTTTTTCGTTTTTTGAAATTTGCGCTGGTTATTGAGCCACAGTACGCTAAGTTTGAAGAACGGGTTGAAAAACACGTTTACGTTTTGCCGGTTTTTGGACTACCCTCTTATCTGGTTATAAGTCGCGCTATATAAATTATAGGTAAAATAAAGTAGGTTTTATAGGATACACGTTGAACTTGACCGCTTTTAAATAAAACCAATACGGAGTTAGTTATAGGGGTTTGAAGTTTACACTCTAGGTAGACAAAAAATGCGTTTTTAACTCTTAAACTAGTTTACATGCTTCTTCGGTTATTAATCGGGATATGCAAGGTATTATGAAAATAGATTACTCTAAGAAGATACATACAACACTTGGACGCATTTCTCTAAACTCAATATAGAGTTAGCTATGGACGTATAAAGTTCAGACTCTACGTTAAAAAAACACGTTTTGCCTATTTTTGTCTGTCAACTACTCTAGTTATGAATTGAATAGTGCGAGCTATTTTAAAAATTAGATACATGCCAATGGTATGCTGGCTTATTTTTGGAGGTGTAAAGTTCCAACTTTGGGGGTAAAAAACAGACATATTCAATAGGTTTTTGTCAGTCAACTTCTCCGGTTATGACTCTGAACTTGATTGCAAGTCTAAAAATGTACCAGGAATCTAAAGTGATGCGCCAGTTGGGCGCAATTATTAACACTTAACAGTGGTGTAAAGTGGTGTAAAGTGAATAAAATATTTATTTGTCTTTAGGACATTTAGGAAACTTATTTTTTTCATAAATATTAATCATAATATCAGAGTAATATCAGGATTCCTAGTCCGACTAAAATCTTCTTTACACTCGGTCATTGTTTAAAGTTTACACTGCAAATAAGCTTTAGTTCTAGAGTCTTTTATTTTTTTCAAAATGTTCTGTGTAACTTAAGAATTACGAATCTGACTGTTAGTTTTCTCTACACCCAGCAGTTGTGTGAAGTTTGCGCTATTTATTTATCGTTGATGTGTAAAGTTTACACTACGCATTTATCTCACTTTCACAGCGTTGCAAAACGTTAATTTTTTTCCAAAATAAGTTTCATTAGGTCAGGATTCCGAATCTGACTGTAAGTTTTCTTTACGCTCAGCAGTTTTGTAAAGGTTACACTGAAAATTAATTGCGTTATAGAAGCTAATTTTTTCAAAATGTTCCATGTAACGTAAGGATTACGAATTTGAGTGTAAGTGTTCTTCACATTCAGTAGTTGCGTAAAGTTTGTGCTGAAGAGAATTGATGTGTTTAAATAAGGTAACGTTGTCTTGTATAAAAAAGATAGTGCTAATGTTTATAACAATACTGTTTTCCGCGTTCTTAATGAACTGGGCTTGAAAAAACATGTTTCGCCGGTTTTTGGAATACTATCTTATCTGGTTATAAGTCGCGCCCTAAAAATTATAGTTCAAATAATGTAGATTTCAAAGGCTACACGTAGAACTTGACCGCGTTCAAATAAAATCAATACGGACTTACTTATAGGAGTTTAAAGTTTAATCTCCGAGGTAGACAAAAAATGCGTTTTTACTACCTCTTATTTTACTTTACTTGTTACTTCGGTTATGAATCAGACATGCAAAGTATTACAAAAATACATTACTCTAAGAAGATATACATCACACTTGGACGCATATCTTTAAACTCAATATAGAGTTAGATATGGACGTGTAAAGTTTAAACTCTGCGTTAAAAAAACACGTTTTGTCCTATTTTGTGCCTGTCAACTACTTTAGTTATAAATTGAATGGTGCAAACTATTTTAAAAATAAGGTACATGTTAATGGTTACACATCGCATTTGACCGCGTTTCTTTACACTAAATGTTGAGTTATATTTGGTGGGGTAAAGTTCCAGCTTTGGGGTAAAAAATACATTTTTAGTAGATTTTTGTTAGTGAATTTCTCTGGTTATGAGTGTGAACATGATCTCAGGTTTAAAAATGTACCAAGAATCCAACGTGATACGCCACTTGGGAGCGATAATTTACATTCAACAGTGGTGTAAAGTGCTTTACATCTAATATTTGTTTGTCTTCAGTTCATTGTGGAACCTTATTTTTTATAAATCTTAATCGTAATAACAGAGTAATATCAGGATTCTTAACCTGATATTCCTAACCGACTAAAATCTTCTTTACACTCGGGGGTTTTTTAAAGTTTTCAACGCTGCGAATGAACTTTAGTTCTAGAGCCTTGCGTAAGCTTAATTTTTTAAATGTTTTCATGTAACTTTAAAACTACGAATCTGACTGTCAGTTTTCTCTACATCCAGTAGTTGTGTGAACTTTTCGCTATTTATTTATTGATAATGTGTTGACTTTACACTAAAAATTTATTTCACTTCCGGAGCGTTGCGAAACATTGATGTAACCCAAAATATGTATCCTTAGGTCAGGATTACGAATCTGACTTTATGTTTTTTACACCCAGCAGTTCTGTAAAGTTTACACTGAAACTTTAGTTTCAGAGCGTTGCAGAAGCTTAATTTTTTCAAAATGTTCCATGTAAAGTTAAGATTACGATGTGAGTGAAAGTGTTCTACACACCCAGTAGTTGCGTAAAGTTTACGCTGAAAAGAATTGTCTGTTTAAATAAGGTCAAGTTGAGACTGCTGTCATTATTGTGGCATGTTCCCGTATGCGTTTATTGACTGATTTACTCGAATCGTGCTAATTAAAAGTAGGTAACTTGCAAATAAAAACGCTCCGATGGAACAAAAAGACGAATGTACTTGGGATTACGGATTATTAAGGGTGTAAAAGGAGGGGACTAGGAAAAAGCTACCTGAATATGCACATATATGCCTAGAATCGCAAGATCTGTTAGAAATCAGACTTTCACTAAGCAGCGCAAAAATCGGAAGTACCTATATGAATATAGATCGTATTTATTTTAATAAAGTAAAAGACCTCGAGGGTCTACGTACAGAAATTCGGGATCTGAGAACGATAGTCGAAAACAAAATTAATCAGGCCAAGTACGGCCAAATTTACAATAAAAGCAATCATTCGACAGTTCAATGTCGATTTGCTATAAGGCCGATTGGAAAAGTTTTTGGGCAACGTCCATCGTCGACACCTCTACGATTTATGAATCCCAGCCCGCTAAATCGTACTGGCTATTGTCTTCATTGTGACCGAGCTGGACATCGTTGGCTCAAATTATTTTCGAATCCACAACGAGAAGCGCCGATAATAATAAATCCATACCGTATGCTGCTTGCCAAAAATCAATGGCAAATATCGCGAGATTGGTTTACACCATCGAATTACAAGGGACCACGGCCGTGGATATAAAGTTGGTGTTCGAATCCCCCGAAGCTATTTCACGAGCCGGTAAACGAAGTAAAAGCTTGGAAGAGGTAAAAGGTGAGCAAACTACAAATGTTAAAACAGAATGGTAAAGCAGAATTGTATATTTGATAATGTTAAAGAAATTAACGGTCCTAATTCTCACATTTCATTTAACAATGAATGCATGAATAAACAAGATGATGCTCTACATAATAATAAAATTGAAATAGCAGTAAAATCGATGATAATTAATGATATTGAAATAAACGAAATAAACACTGCTGAAAATAAAGATATAAAAATAAATACAACATACTGAAGGATAAAATGCGATATTATGAAGGCTAACGAAATAAAATATTCACTGATATGCATGTTCTTGTGACATACCCATCGTTGTTTAGTTTAGCACCCTCCTATAATTAATTTCCTTGTCGTACATGCCATATGTACCCACCTAACCATTCCTGCCTCCCAAACACTCGACTCTCCCTCCACTCCGAAGCATAAAATTGCTTTTTCAGACCATTTTTATAGCCAGAATTATAGCCACTCACTCACATCCTTTTTGAAAATATAATTGACCTTTCGAGTCGTTACCAGGCATTCACATAGGGGTTCAGGAGTCTAGAACTCAGAATGGAAAATGGGAAATTTTCTTGGAAAAATGAGGCAATCTCAAGGTAAAAACAGATAAAAATTGAAAAATTTTAAACAAGCTTCATATTGATCAGAAATTGGTGATAAAGTAGTTTTGTCGCTATTTTAGCGCCTACACCAGTTTAGGTCATTCTAGTCTAAAAAATTCAATTCTTGACCCCCAGACCGGTTCAACCCCCAGACCGGCCTTGCTGTGCTGCTCTGCATCTATGGTCGTTGCATGTACCTTTGCATGTTGTTATAGGCATGAAGAAATGGACCAAAAAGCTGACTTCAAATAAACTTATTCATCGGATTCGCTAAGATGAGATATCACGATTTTTTCATTACAGCCAAACATGCACATCAGCGTAGATTCTGAGCAGTCAATAGAAAAATTATTCTAAAGCGTCTATCGCGGGCTTAAAACGCTCGGTAGTTGTCACAAAAAAATAGAATTTTTCGACTTATCAGGCAATGCTAATGCAAAAAAATTAATTTTTTGAAATCAGATTTCATGTAATTCATAATTATTTGTTAACTCAAATTGTCGAAAAACTTATAATCTTGAGCCAATAAATCGCGAAAAAATTAGTTTTTGCGAGACCAAAATTTATCCGGAGATCAACAATATTTTGCCGAGGTCCATCACCATTCTAGGGGGTCGAAATGCCCTCTGGATCCTCCTTCGATCATAAATTTGAAAACTACTTCCGACAATAAGCTGACAGCTTGCGATTATAGCATTGATCTGATATATAATTATCGTAACCCTTGGCTTGCTGTCGATGAAAATTCTTAGAATTTATGCACGAAGTCAAATGAAACAGACTATAATTAATGAGCGAGAAAATGAATATATCGATTTTATTCACAACAAAAATAGGGTTTTCAGACTTTTCTCTGAGGCTTAGTTGTCCGGTGACAAGACGTTTAGGTGATTTGTGTAAAAATAAGTATAAATCTGTTCAAAAAATTTTAGGGCACAAAATGGTGATGGCGTCAACGTTTTTCGGCGGTTTGAGTAGCATACTATAATTTTCTGATTATTTGCCTTTCTTTATCTGCTAAATTGTAATTAAGATTGTATGTACAGTAAATCTTATTCAAAAGGTAAAAGATGTCGCTCGGCATGGAAACAAACATTTTGTGATAATTAAAAGCTCTTTCACTAGCACAAAAAATCTACAAAAGACAAAACAATGTTAAAAAATTCAATTTACACTACCATCCATTGCGTGCTTTTTATCCCTTAATTTTCCACAATTCCTGTGCCTTATAAAGCTTGGTGGGAAGTCATAAATTTTTCAGCTCTTTCATCGAATCCAGTAACTTATTGCTTTTTCAGAATCGGCTTGCCCAATACCCTTGTAAGATCGTAGTTATACTCGTACTTATCCAAAGCTTTATGTACCTACATACGTATGAATTTTTTATTTTTTGACATTTTATGAGGGATCGGTTCTTTTGTTCGTGAAAAATGACTTTTTTGTGTGGCTTGTGTGCGAATAAATTCAAGAACAAATATAGTCAGTTTCATTCAATTGCGGTATCTGAAAATGATTTAAATGACTAACACAAAAGAGTACTAACTTAATGGTACCGATTACGTACCACATCAGCGCTAAAACTCGAGCGGTATCTGCGAAACAGCCATTTCACTCATTCTATCATGGAAAAAATGGCCATATTGTCCTTATTCGCGTCTTGGGCGCTATTCCACTTATTTGTAATGCATAAATTTGCTCATCTCCATTTGTTAGTCTGTGTGTTAATTTTATGTCGGCTATTTTCGACAGCAAAAGCTCTTCAAGTGAACCTCAAACATAAAATGTGCTTTTGAGGATGTTTTCGCACAAGCCGGTCAGATATATATATATATATATATATATATATATATATATATATATATATATATATATATATATATATATATAAATTAAGAATTATGAAGAGAAAATGAAAAAAATTTCTGAGATAAAAAACAGAAAGCTATGTTATTTGATATTTACCTTCCTTCACTTCATCATTAGTCACAAATTCCACAATCGATTCCTTTGAGTAGTCCTTAAGCATACGATTGCATTTAAATTCAAGGCTGTTGGTTCCTGCGAGTCGCATCAACATGATAAAACGATATTTCCACTAGAGATTTTAGTACCATAAGTATCCTTATTTTTTAACATAATACTCGTATAAAACGTTAACGTGAGATTGCGGTTTTCATTTGCGAATTTGGAGCAAATAAAACGATATCTTGTAATTTAATTCAATCCAATTGAAGGTTGCTGATTCAATATTTCTGGTCGCATTCTGCGAAAACTGTTCATCGTTTTCATTTTTATTTGCTCCATCGCTATGTAGATTGCCACTATTATTCCAGTAATGTTGAAACTGCAGCTCGTGACAAGTGAAGATAATTAGAAACTAATACAGAATTTATCCAGTCGTTTTCTATGCATTTTCCCAATAAATTTGAATCAGCTCAGAACATTCTTGCGCTAAGAAAACCTTCGATATTCTACCCTAAATTTGCGTATAAGCATTTCAGTGGTGGGACCACGCATTTACATGCGGACAGACATGTGTCATGTGAGAAAAAGCTTGTACTCAATAATGAGCTTGCTTTGTAGGTTCATATCTCACTGTGAACAACTTACTCGGCGCTTCTTTGTATTTAACGGCAGCAAATATGATGACCGGGTTTCCACCAATATATTCGTAAGTTCCATTAAATGTAACTTCTTTGTCAATTATGCAATCTAAGTAATATGACGTATGACGAAATATGTAGGTACGTAGGCACTCGTATAGACGATTACATCCCGATTCTCCGACTTTCCCCGGTCTCCGACTATACGTTCAAATGTGACATAGGGCACTAACCACACGTCAAACGCTGAAGGGTAGCATGCATACCTGGGCGTGGGGGTTTCGGGGGTATGCACCCCCTCAGAAACCAAAATACCCTCCAGAATTCAATTTTTGAAATTTTTTTTGTACGTTTCCGCAATTTTTGATGCCAATGGATAGTGCTCGATGAGAAACGGTGAAAAATTGTGTTTTTCGCCATACCACTATTTTTAAGGCCATTTTTTGACCTTTTGAACAAAATCTTGCACCCCCAGAACTTTGGTGCCGTCCACCTATGGTAGCATGTAGGTGGTCTTGATGAGTAGGTATAAAGAAACGGCATAGGGTTTATTTAATGCGTATATTATTATACTACCTGCTTACTTGTATACTCGAATTTTAGACATTAGTATCTCTTCTAAAGAATCTAGTGATACATAATAACCAAGCTTAACTTTATAATCCCTGTTGTGAAAAAATCATAAACTATGTCGAATTGAATACGCGCACAGAGCCTAACTAAAATTCTCATTACTTACCTAGCTCGAGCTCTGGGTACTCGTAATTAAATCAGGCACATAATCGTATTAAACGTCGGGAAGCCGAAGCCAAATATGTTCTAATGTGATATCTAGATAAGCACTTTTTATTTTTTTCTTTCTATTTTTGTAAGCTGGAGCAGAGTTTCGTCGTATTTGTTACATCATATTTGTTATATTTATTTATTTGTTACATCCTACATCACGCATCTGTGCATGTACGTACTATGTGTTGCGCAGTCCGGACGCATTCCCAAAAATTAAAATTTACTTGTTTCTCACGCTCGTCAATCTTTAGCATGGACGAAGAATTGGGATGGTCGGAGAATTGAGACGAACGGGGAAACAAGACGGTCGGAGAATCGGGTATTTAACTTTTAAAAATAGTATTTTATATAATTGGTCGAAGAATCGGGATGGTCGAATAAGCGAGACGGTCGGAGTAACGGGAATTTCGGTAATCTAAAAGTAACTTTTTTATCATTGACAGAAAATCGGGACAGTCGGAGAAACAGGACAGAGCAGTACAGACAAACACATAGACAATAAAAACAGAACTTAATACGGGCAACTGAACGAAGAAAAATAGGTAGGCTAGTGAGTAACAACAAGTTCAAGTTATATGTCCTTACAACTTTGCTGGACTAAAATTTTTTACGTAGAATCTGTAATTGAATGACACTAAGGGGTCGGTCTACTTACCATACAACATGAGGAAAACATCACTCACATTTGAAGAGTTCCGTTCCATTTTTGCATTCCAGAACGGCGTTATCGTTCACATATATGTTAAGCTGATTTGCGATACTGCTACAATGTATATGTTCACCAGATCCTTCAGAGACAGTGGAAACAAATAAAAATACAAAATAGAACATTTTATGCCCTTGGTTAGGGTTAGTATGATAGCTTAAACTTTAATAAATGCTTTATAGCTCAAAAGCAATATTATGGAAAACTCAAGAGGTCTTCGGAGAGTTTCACTCGATCTTGGTACACATGAACTTACCGGGAGTTATTTTGTGCTTAATGACGGCAAGTGCA
The DNA here is from genome assembly GCA_036768485.1 of Mermis nigrescens. Taxonomy (NCBI): domain Eukaryota; kingdom Metazoa; phylum Nematoda; class Enoplea; order Mermithida; family Mermithidae; genus Mermis; species Mermis nigrescens. The sequence goes on along the minus strand of JAVLUZ010000771.1, from coordinate 1,488,947 downwards.
AATATTAGCTTATTTGAAGTTGCATTACGAGAAAAGCTGAAAGTTTGTCATCAAAAATATAAATGTTTTAATGGATTACAAAAATGAATCTAACACATTTCATACGATCTTCCCGCAGAGTACCTGCTTTTTGCTCGGAGTCTCGCCTGAGTCCTGACCCAATTCCTCAGGTTATTTCAGCATGGCTTGCGGTTTTCGTTAGAAATTTTTACTCCATTCCATACCACTTGCTAAAGATCTTTTAAAATTGCAATGTCTCGATTCACAGTTACCGTAAGCTGTCAATTTCTGTCGGTAAGAATTCTTAGAAGGAAACGCAAGGTATCCTTGAAACACTATAAAAGTTGGTATGCACAAAGCGGTACAAAAACACCATCGCCGGTTTAATCTAAGCTTTTGTTCTACATATATTCTCTCGAAATAAATAAAGTCTTACTAAAAGATTAAAAGCACAAGAAATGATGAAAATCTGATGAAGGTGAAAAGTTGCAAAAACTGATACGCTAATTATTTTGCTCGGCTTCCCTTTAGAGGCTTATTGGCTCCATCAAGGTCAATTGTTTACAGCATGTAGGCCGGGAGCTATCCTAAGGAATCCATTGATTATTTTTTCATATTTAAAAAATTGTGCTTTTTCCAATTGATCAGATTTTTAATAATAAGAATGCTGGTCGATTAAGTCAAACAAGTTGTCTGATTCCTTTCAGTGGCAATCAAGACAAATTTATAATTAGCAAGCTACTTTCCAATTCATTAGAAATCTTATCAATAATGACGTGTCCGTTTATAAAAATTTTCAAAATTTTAACAAATTTTATAATTTCTTAAAGTCCATTCCTTCCATTCATTTCCATTACATTACGTTCTACTGTTGCATCAGTAGACATACAAATTGTTTTTGCTCTCGTCTTTCGCATAGTTTTCTAAATCGTAAGCTCATTCTGTTAAATTCACTGCACCTTAATCGAATAATCATTATCTCCGCCAGCTAATTAGTTGCAGTACACAAGTAAACTGACATTAATTTAATCACTGCTGCACCGAAAATCTTTACACTGTTGGAGACAATTATGGCTCTAACAAATTCTGGGGCCTAAAAATTTTCAAACGTCAAAAAGTGCCAGAAAAATCGATGGTAAGGGCATGAACAATTTTCGACGTTTTTGATCGAGCTGTATACATCAGCATCAAAAAAAAATCGCCAGAAACCTTAAGCTTTAAAATTTTCAGTAGTGTCGTGTTTGCTGTTTGCAGAAAAAACTAAAGCAAAGTTCGCTAATATCGAAGTCGGGCAAAACGTTGCAAAAATAAAAGACAACCTCTCAAACACTAATTTGAGCGTGTAATCGACTTAACTGGAGTCGGACAATTTTTGACAATTTTTCGAAAATCTTATCCTTTACAGACCTTTCATCTTTTTGAGGAAAAACTATTTTGCCAAGCTCATATTAGTCCTTCTATGGCTGACATTGTGCTATTTTTTAACTATTAACGAGATGCATCTAGCCGAATAAAGCAGATTAAATATGCTTCCTCAATACTAACTTTAGATTTGATTGTTATATTTTCATATTTTATTTTTATCTTTTACAGCATAATCAATGAGCAAACTGAGAACTTTAAAGAAAATTTTGAGTAAAGTGAATCACCTCTTTGTGCATAAGCGCTCTTTTAACAAATCAGCCTGCATTTCGGTTTTTTTATGCTACCCTATATTTATAAATCAATTATTATGCCCTGATAAAAATGTAGTTTCGATATTACTTTTGTGGATTTCCTAATTTTTTAAGGTTTGACTAGTCAAAAACTCCATTTTGAACTTATTATGGCTTAATATTTTAGAGCCGTGTGTCAAGTTGGAGCCAAATCTGCACAGCTTCTTTCGATTTATGTATACAATGAATGTGAATTATCCTTTGATATATTATATTTAATAATATGATTTACATGTTTAGGCATATTAATTACTAGCAAAGAAAAATGCTCCGATGGAACAAAAAAGGGGAATATACTTGGGATTGAGAATTATCGAGGATGTAAAAGGAGGGGACTAGGAAAAATCTCCCTATGTTATATGCCAAAAATCGCAAAATATGTTAAAAACCAGACTTTCTCTAAACAATGCAAAAAATCTAAGTATATTCTGCGGCCTTTGAAAAATGTAAAAGTTTAGTAAACAATTGTTGTAGACATGTGTAAAAGAGTATCTACATAAGGTCTGTTGCACGTCAGCTTCCGTGTTTCCTTACTGCTTTGAACCAACAATATCATCGATTGTCTTTAACGCATCGATATGTACTATTTCATTCAATTCGCTTAGCTACTGCATTGCTAATGCGCTGCTTTTTTCAATCAATTTTTTAGTAAATAGTTTATTTCTATTGGGAGGCCGCAGAATATACTTCGATTTTTTGCATTGTTTAGAGAAAGTCTGGTTTTTAACATATTTTGCGATTTTTGGCATATAACATAGGGAGATTTTTCCTAGTCCCCTCCTTTTACATCCTCGATAATTCTCAATCCAAGTATATTCCCTTTTTTGTTCCATCGGAGCATTTTCCTTTGCTAGTACCCTACTTTTAATTAGCAAGATTTGGAAACACAATACTAGATTTCATTTACTGTGCGGTTCTTCTAATAATTGAATGGTTTAAACTTTACAAAACTACTAGTTGTAGAAGAAACAAACATTCTGATTAGTAATTCTTGTGTTACGTAAAACATCCTGTAAAGAAAAATGCTTCCAAAACTTTCTAGAGCTAAACTTAATTTACATTTTAAACTTTACACAAGAGTGTAAAGAATTTTAGTGGAATTAATAATTTCGATATAGCTCTGATATAACGATCAGCATTTATTAAGAAACGAAACCTCTATAATGTTCTAAGAACAAATTAACATTAGGTGTTAATCAATTTACACTACTCTTCAGACGCCCCTAGCAGACGTATCACATCTGTTTCCATATATATTTTACGACTTTAGGGAAAAATAAGTTACCATGAGGCTCTAGAATGGAGCTTATTATATAGTGTAAACTTTAAACTAGCAACGAGTTTAAAGAAGATTTTAGTCGGATTTGTAAATTCGATATTACTCGGATATTACGATCAACATTCATGAAAAAATTACATATCCATAACGGTTTAAGGACAAATAGACACAGATGTAAACCACTTTACATCACTGTTGGGTGTAAACAAACGCGCCCAGCTGACGTCCTATATTTCATTCCCTGTAAATTTTTAGATCTCAGGAAAAAATTTCGGTTTTTGCAATGCTCTAGAACAAAGGCTAACATGCAGTGTAAACTTTACACAACCGCCTAGTGTGAAGAGGATTTTATTTAGATTTGTAAATCTGATATTACTCGAATATTATTACCAACATTTATGAAAAAATTGCATGTCTACAATGGTCTGAGGACAAATAAACAATGAGTGTAAACTACTTTACATCACTGTTGGATGTAAACAAACGCGCCTACGTGATGTCTCACATTTGATTCTTTGAAAATTTCTAGACTCCAGGAAAAAATTAGGTTTCTGGAATGCTCAAAAACGAAGATAAATACATATGTAGTGTAAACTTCATGTAAACACCTAGTGTAAAGAAGATTTTGGTCAGATTCGTAGTTTTGATATTGTTCCGATATTACGATTAATATTTAAGAAAAAAATTAAGTCTCCATAATGTTCTATGGGCAAACTAACAATAGGTGTAAACCACTTTACAACACTGTAGAGTGTAAACATATGCACCAGACTGGCATATCAAATTTGGTTCCTGGTCCATTTCTAGACTTGATAAACGTGTCCCTGACTCGTAACCGGAGAAGCAGGCAGAAAAAACAAGACAGAAACGCATTTTAAACACCAAATTTTTGACTTTACACCCGCTAAATATTAATGTATAGACAATTTGCTTTGACATGCACCCGATATAAAGCACTTTATTTTTATTCTATTGGACTTATCCCGACTTCTGGACGGAGAAAGTGGCGAACAAAAAACGCGACAAAAACGTATTTTCCATCATTTAGAACACTGTAAACTTTAAAATTCCGTACCGAACTCCCCATTGAGTTTAAAGAAATTCGGTTTGATACAATTTGTAGCTTTTAAATCGTAGTACATTCCTCTGTGCCAAAATTCTGTTGCAAAAATTATTTGGTATGATTTTTTAATCAAACTTCGGAAAAACGTGTTTTTTCGCTCATTTTTTACCTCTGATTTCGAACTTTACACCCCCATAAATAACTCAATATTGCGTTTTTTCAAATGCGGTTTGCTGCGATGTGTAGCCCCTGAAAGGCACTTTATTAATGCCGTCTTCAATTTACACTGACTCATAAGCGAAAAAATTTGTTAGAGAAATCTTACTTAAAATTCGTTTTTTACACCATCCACTAGAGTGTAAACTTTAAACCCCAGGATCTAACTCACCATAGAGCGTAGAAGACTTTGCTTATATGCAGAATGTAGCCCTTGATCCGCTCTACATTTATGTCGGAAAACATTTTAAAAAACTCATAACCGGAGTTAGTATCAGACATAAGCAGGTTGAAAACTCGACCAAAAAGTGCTTTTTCACCCCCAGATTTTCGCACTCTTTACACTGCCATTCAAGAACTAATGCAAATTTCAAAAAACAAAATAATGCTGTTCTGTAGAATTCATCCCTCTATAATCCTTTGCTGTTCAATTGATCGAGTCATCAATACTCAGTTGTCCACATGCCGTGACAAAAAGGTCCCAAAATTTGTCCTATGTTATAACGTTACACAAAAACTTTACACCTTCTTTACACAGTCAGTTTTGAGTTTCAAGAAAAAAACAAAAAACACGGGCAGCGATTTCTTTTATTATCTTTCTTTTTAAAAAAACCGCACCTTCCAGAAGTGTCCCGTTATAGCTGTAGGGGGGTGCACAGGTGTTAGGGATACCCAAGTATATTATAGGTACGCGCTAACGCGCTACATAAGATAAAATATATTGAAAGTTATAAGGGCGTGGGGTGAAAGCGGTGCTGAGATATATAAGATGCACGCTCAAGCGTTTTAATCTTTTATGCGTTTAAATATATGATAAAATATGCCACAGCATAAAGTAATATGCTTTAGAATGATATGCTTCTTTTTCCGCAAAGCTCAGAGGCCATAAAAATAGAGACCAATTATTACTTTTTCTCAATAAAAAGTTAAAACCGATTAAACTGACACGCGCCCAGAAGTTCGGAGATTTTCGGAAGACCCAAGGGCAATAAGAACCGGATTTTTCCGGATTAACACATGTCAACATGCATATAAGCTCGAAAAGGGCAAAAGGTGAGAAAGGTAACACAAGGTAGCGTAAAGACCATGTAAGTTCAAATAAAATAGGTAGGCGCGGTCAAAGGTTCAGCAATTCAAATAAAATGTATGCTTGGCAAGCTATACATGCATGTAAAGGATAGCAGAAATGTCCGAATTAAGCGCTCAAGACAAAGTACGTTTTACGAGCCTCTGGCCAAAACGCTACACGCAGCGCAGTATAAAACCGGAAAGATCTAAGAAAAATTGCTCAGCTTGTGATGTGCTGATGCCGAGTGTGGGGCTCAGCTTATGATGTGTTGACGCCATAGTGCGTGCTTCAGCCTTCACTACTGACGCCATGTGGCTCAGCCTTCGGTGCTGATGCCCTGAACATGTAGCTCAGCCTTTACTGCTGATGCCCTGAGCGTGTGACTCAGCTTATTAAGCTGACACTGTGATTACATCTCCGGCTCTCAAACTCTTAAGCTTATATCCTGAATTTAGGTCAGGCTCGGTATCTATAGTGTCGTTGTCATAGGTTTTAGCAACGCCTAAGCTCTTTCGCTTTTTTTACGCTTATTAACTTATTGGTTCATTATTTCAAATCTTACTTTTAATATCATATTTGTACATATGTATTTTCAAACATGTACATATTGTAAGTAAAAATTGAAGCGTTAACCCATCGATTCATCGCATAGAAGGGACCATCCCAACTCACGGCCCTTATATTAGGCGTATATCAATAGATGAGAGGAAAGCGTTGCACTTCGAACCTGACACGTGTTTGATGCCCAAATCAACACAATTTCCAGGCGAACTAGACGGAATTGAGTGCTGCCAATTTGTAAATACATATGTACATAGTGCGTGCAACAAAAATGTATTATCTCACATCAATAATTAAAAATTTTAGGAAATAAGTGCATATGATGCGTCTATTTGCTTTACTATAATGATAGTTGTCTCAAGAATATATCAAAAACCTTCATTGTGCCTTTTCGGTCGTAGGTCAATTTCGCTCCTTGTTCTTTTGAAGCAAGTAGTTCAAAGAACGAACCTGTAATATCATGAACATGTTTATTTTAAAACTGCCAACTACAGAAAATTGTTCGATAAGTTTTATAAGATTTCAGTGCAGCCACAGCTCATATAGGATTGTAGTAAAGTAAAGGTAGGTACCTAACTTATAATTTGGACAATGCAGGGCATTATGTAGTTTTAAAGGATCTGATCTTTGTGTTTGACATTTTTCAAAATCGAGAACCTTAGCTATTTGTACCAAATTTGTTTGCACCAAATAGACGTATTTTTATAGACACGTAGATTTAAAAAACATGTTAATCTTTCAATCCATGGGAGTAAATAAGCGCAATCTACCTTTCTTACATCTATTCCGCTTCAGTCGACTTTTCTGTATTTTTTGATATAGGTATTTTCAGTTATTTTTCGTCATTTTTTTATTCCTATTAAACACATGTAACTCATATATTTTTCCATTTTTATTTATTAATCTTATCGTTTGTTTTGCTGGCTCAGCGAATAGAACGTATGTTTGAAAGTCATCATGGCCTGATTTTTCAATATTATTAAATTTTAATGTTATTGTAGTCTGACGCGTTCTTGGGAAGTTGACCCCCAAAATGACTACTAGTCATCGAATAATGATTGGCCACCCCCGAAATTGTCGATTTTCAGAAAATTCGTATAAAAAGTGTGCTTTTTTTAAACATTTTTGGCTCAAAAGTCTCAAATTTTCGGCGCTCGCACCATATGCTCATTCTTCAAATTTTTGTAATGTTAGAACGTGCATTGTCTCAAATGTAAAAAACAGCGTTTTTACTTGCAACAATCGTTTTTAGTCCCCAAGGGCACTTAGAAAAATTTTTGCTGCTGAAGCGTACATGCATGCATGGTTGTAGTCAAGCCGGTTCCACTACTATGTCCCATGCTAAGATACCCACGGGTTTAGCTTGGTTTAGACTGGCTGGCAATTGTCATCATGGAGTTGTCTCGTTGATCTACATACTATATCAGGCAAGAGCCACTGGCGGCATGATCAGAAAAATTATTTTAAAAACGCCCTTACTGAAAAAAATACCAACCTTTTTTAATTTCAGCAGCAGTCGCGAATTTTGCTATCTCGAATGGTGGTATTTTCTGAACAATTGTATTGCACTTTTCTTCCAATGCTCCTTAAGTATAACTAATGCATTTGAACTGCTGCAAATTTCCGAATGCTGTAGGTTAAAGTGAAAAAAATGAAATTCCCTCCAAGCTACCAGGTCACTGTAAATTCTTGTAATAACAAAAACCTCCTAAAATAACCGTATTGAGGAGTCAATCCAATAAAATCGATAGAACTCGCGAAATAAGATATCAGGGGCCGGTTTCAGAGGCGTAGCCAGGACTTTGGTTCGAGGGGCATGAACAAAAATTTTTCAAGATCACTTTTGCATTGAATGCCAGTAACGTTATGTATAGTAAAACTGAGTTTTTCGACCTTTAGTAGTGTAGCCCAGTGTTTTCTTTTGAACAAGGTGCGTTTGTACATGTACAAAGATGGTCCCCAGAAGTCTTTGTACATTTTCAAGACACAAATTTTTGAGTACTATAACATAGAACGGTAGCCTTTTTAGTGTGGTAAAAACAGTTGTTCGACTTTTGGTAGTGTATTTTAGCTAATTTCTGGGTCTCTAAGGGCAAAAATCACTAATAATCTACCGTTTTCATGTAGAATTTACGGCCTTTCTATTGACAAACATTTCGGAAATCACAAGTGATGCAAAGTGCCGAGAAATTTAGTCATTTTTTACCACCCTTAACATTTTGTAGCTCGGTGAATACTAATAGTCTGACAGAGCAGAAAATTATCAAATTTGTACAAAACAATTTTGACAGTTCAAGCTTCCAACAAGAAAACTGCGAATTACTAACTTTGTCTGAAGATATTTTGAGTGACGCAGGCTTTTAAGCGCAATGCTGGAGCTTTACAAAAAGAAAGAACTGTAACTGGCGGCGCCATGCGCCGGAAAATTTTGACGTTTTTGCACTTTAAACTCAATTTATATCGCTTAAATCATACAAAAAAGACAAATTAATGCCGCCGCGAAACAGCGAAAATTTTTAGAAATTCCCAACTCTTTTACCAGGCTTGTTCTCCCTAAAATCTCGTTGCACATGTACAACGAGATTTTACGGTTGCGGGGGTCTGGGATGGCGCGCTCAAGCGTTCCCAGCGGGGTCCGGGGCTGAGTCCCAGAAAATTTTGTAAAAAAAGCATTTTAATGTTAAATAGTAACGGTAAAATTTTCGCAAAATCGGCAAAATCTCGGTTCTGAATCAAACAAGCCCAAAAACACTTAAAATTGATGAACTTCTACACTGCACAAAACTTCTGAGCTGAAATGCATTTTTTGACCGCTGATAATTACATAGCGCAGCAACGGGTCGCTGCCAATAAGATATAGAAAAATGTATCAATGAAAATTTTGTTCTTACCGTTTTCAGGCCCATTTCTGGCCTTTTTATTTACAGGATGCAGTTCAGAAAACAGGAAATGCGCAAAAACTTAAGAAAATTTGGCCATTTCTTTCATTTAAAATAGGATTATGCGTCCTTGTATAGAAAGACAAACAAAGCAATGAATAGACAAACTGGTACACAACAGACAAACAAAGCAGATAATAGACAAACTGGTACACAATCATTTTCACACTTTTACTATCAGGCTCAACAAGCATGCGCAGTTTCAATCAACGAACAAATAGTTCATCAAATTACTAAAGTGATGTGAAGTGCCGGATTATTTTAGCTGATTCAAGCTTTTTAATTCATTAGATCTATATAACAATAAATAATAATGTCTCGGCGCGAAGCGCCGGAAAATTTTGACGTTTTTGGCTTTTTGCACTCAGTTTTCTGGACACACCTTATTGCAACAGACAAATCAACAATATTTCTGAAAAAATTTCGGGGGGGGGCATGTGCCCCCAATGCCCCCCTGGCTACGCCTATGGCCGGTTTTAATAAAGCGACTTAAGTCTGAAATCAGCCTTGAGTTAGAAATTACAACTTTAGTCTGAAGTCAGCTGTTTTAATAAGAATTTTAAATTCTGACTTTAGAGAACGGACTTAAGTCTGAACTTAAGAATAAGCCGGTTTCAATAAAGTTACGTTAAAAATTGAGTCGTGATTTAAGTAGGCAAACAATTAAGAAAGCTACGAGCTGTCTTAAGTTAGTTGTTTAGTAGTATTTTTTTGGTTATAATGTATATTTTTATGGTTTTCGTATTTTGTATTCATTAGGATGTGGAATAACGCTTTAATATAGAAAATTCGTCTTGAATGAACATTATTTTATTCCTCATAGACTGTGAATTCAGAAATTTTTAATGGAGTAACCGCTTATCAGTAGAAACTTCAAGCATTTTGAGGCAGACATGAAGCAAATAATTGTATTCACGAAGCAGTTTATTGTTTATGCAGCATGCAATTTACGACCAGTGTGTTATAGAAGTAGACCTTTGACTACAGAACGGAAGTTCGTTTTTTTCTAAAAATGTACTCTGAAAATATAATTGCATTTGAAATTTCGCTTGCTTGTCTGGTACCTATATAATACCTATCTCGGAATGAGAGTGGCGCACTACAAGCACATGAGACCCTTGGAGGAGGGGGATGGAGGTGTAGATCAAGCCGGTATCCAGGATTTTGTTTCGGGGGGCACGACCAAAATTTTGTTAAAACATAAGGGGGACCAACCCAATGATGAATTTTAGTTCGCAAATTTTGCTACCTGGATACCTTAGATACGGTGAGAATCCAATAGAAACCATCTCCTTTAGGGCTTAGGGGTCTAAGGTTGCACGCTCAAGCTCCCCCCAGCGGGGTCCGGGGCAGAGCCCCGACGAATCTTATAAAACGAGCACTTCAATTTTGAGTCGTAACGTCAAAATTTTTACAAAATCAACCGAATCACAATGCTGAATTCATCCTAAAAATGATGAAAGTTTATCAGCGAATTCAAAATCATCGCCAAAAAATTGTTGTCATGCTTGCTTCTAGAACAAATCTCATTTTCTGTATAGAGACGTGTGATGAACAGCAGACATATATATGCGAAATACGCTTTAGGTTGCATAAAGACTTAAAATGGAGTGTTTAAACCGCGCGCTTGGAACTAAATAGACTCTAATTATAATTAAAAAATTGCGCGCGAAGCGCCGAAAATTTTTTACGATTTTTGGCTAAAAAGCAAAGGAGGAGTAAGGGGAAAAATCAATGTACCTTAAACCCCCTAGATACGGGCCTGGTTTAGATAGACCCCACCCCATAAGAATCCAGTAGACCCCTTAAAAATCGATTGATCCTCAGATTTGAATTTTTAACATGTTTTTTTGGGAACTTTACTTGTTTAATACCAACACTGCTGCTTATACTGTATTGAGTACTAAATCTGAATTTTTCAAGGTTGCAATAATCCTCAAATCGTCATAAGATCGCTTTTCTTAATAATTTGTTGGTTTAAAAAAGTATGAAAATGAGGGATGACCATGTATGATTTTGAGGGGAGTTCAGGGATTTTCTTTCACCATCCCCCTACTCCCCCAGAAAATTTTTCACCTCAGGATTGGCGATTTTTTTGAAATTCGTGGAAAAGGTGCTGTTTGAGCGTTTTTAGCCATCTGTTTGCTCCACGTTTTTCGACGATATTTCGTTACATTTATTCGATCGACCTGATTTCGATATTTTTTCAAAATCTTTTCATGTGTTTACGTTCTAGAACGATCGTCATATAATTCCAAAAATGATGTTTTCAAGAAGTATTCATCGTTTTAAAGCACTTGAGCAAAATTTTTTAGTTTCCCTGTAACCAAAAATCCTGTGATATTCACATATAAATGATTAGCGCAACTGTTTATAATGCGTGTTTATGCGCCTTTGACTGCACGCTTGTCGTACGCATAGGTGGGCAGCACCGAAATTCTGGAAGTAGGTTGAAGGTCAAAAAATGGTCTTAAAAATGGTCGTATGGCGAAAATACCACCATTTTTCGACGTTTCTCATCGAGCACTATCGAATGGCATCAAAAAATCGCTAGAAAAGAGGAAAATTTTCAAAATTTGAGTTCTGGGGGAGTATTTTGATTTCTGGGGAGTATTTCAACTTCTGAGGGTGCATACCCCCCAAACCCCCCACGTTCATGTGTGGTCGTACGTTGCGCGTATGATTTTAAGTCTGAACATTATTAAGAACTTATAGTCTGTTTCACACAACTCGGTCATAAATTTTCAAACTATTTCTGAGAGCTGACGGATTGCGATTATAGCATTGATCTAATTTTTAATTATCGTAACCCTCGGCTTACTGTCGATGAAAATTCTTAGAATTTATGCACGAATTTATGTAAAACAGACTATAAGTTAGAACTTAAGTTGTGACTTATTGAGTTTGGGCTTAAATTTTAATTTAAACCGAATTAAGTTCAGGCTTACCTAGTTCGAACTAAACGACTTATCTTCAGACTTAAGTTTAAGACGGAACTTGTCGTATTGGAACCGGCCTCAGATCGATTTTAATGTGAAGCAGCATAATATGTAATAAAGAAAATTTATAATAAGGTAAATTATATTTGCATATTATAATTTTTCTTCACTCAAAAGCAATTAAGTTTTTACCTTAAAAAGGATGCTGAATTTGCGACATAATAGATTGCTATGTTCAATCTTTCACGTGATCAATTATGGTATTGGTTTTATGTACGATTTTTTGACAAATTTAATAGAAAAAGTAGAATGTCTACCTTTTTGTGTTTTGAATTTGACGGCGTACAGTATAGTCACTGTGTCTTTCCCGATGTAATTGTATTTTCCAAACGGAACAATTGAATCAATTATACATTCTGTAAATAATAAGATCAAGATTTTCTGACTGGTATTATCATCAGAAAAATATAGTTTACGAACTAATATAGGTTTGTGTCCTGCGTTTAGAGGGTTTTTAGGCTCAGAGGGCTAATTGAAGAGACATCTTAGTGAATACTTGGACTGGAACTGAAAGTAATGTGGAAAATTCAAGCTGTCCTCTGATTATTTGGTTTCTTCCATGCCCAAATTCTTTGTTCCCTTCCGCTGTATTCTTTTCTCTTAAAAATTCGCATTTTGGAGCAATGTTTTTAGTTAAGTCTTTGTGTATCAAGAAGCACATAAAACAGTCAATTTAATCATTTAAGCGTAAGAAATGTACGAGTACACAGGAGACTCAAGTTCGTCTATACCTAAAATCATACCAAAAAGTCCACTTGTAATCCTGAAATTAAGAAAAATATGCAGAGATAGAGGCAAATATTACTTTTTGACAAGTTTGTATGGGAGAGCCTTAAATTATGGCTAGACAGTGATACTTCCTTTTCGCTACGACTTGAATCAGACTTTTCCTTTGTGGGTTTGAAAACTATACACACATAAACTTACGAGTGAAAACTTCGCTGAGATTCTCACACTCGATAACAGCTTGATCCTTCACGTAAATATCCTTATTCTCAGATTTCTTGCAATCGACGAGGGCACAGCAAATTTTTTCGAGGAATACAATGTTGAATAATACAAGGCACAATGCTCGATTCATGACAAAGTGGTTATACTCCTTCACGACTACATATCTACTTACAAATAATCAGTAAATGTAAATTCAAGTCTTACTAAAGAAGACCATTCTAGCGGTCAATACGACGTTTTTTTGGAAAACTGATAATCTCAATTATGTTTATAATTTGTCATGAAAATAAACACATAAGCTCTAAGAGAAGTAAAGTTTTAAGCAATGGCGCGGATATAGAATTTTCTGACTCTAGGGCGGGACGCTAAACTTTCCTAATAAATAGTGTCAAAATTCATTCGAAGAAACCGTACATTACTCTTTAGTGGGTTTTTGCCGTCATTAAAAAAGCAGAATCATTTCTTATGCTAAAAAATTGAAAACCAAAAGTTTTTGAAAGTATTCAATGAAAAACTCGCGAAATTAGCGCGAAAAGCAACACAAAGCGCCGGAAAAACAGTCGAGAAATCATTTTAAGAACTAGAAAATTTTTCTTCTTACAAAACTACCGAATCTTCTTACGTAAAATAAGGTTTTCAAAGTGCCAAAAAATTTATATAAATGACATTATGAATTAAAAATGACTAAAATCCTCAAGAAATACATATTTTTTCCTTATTAAGCCAAATCTTTTTTAGGGACAGGGAGCGGCGCCGGCCACCCGGTCTTCTCTAAATCCACCCTTGGTTTTAAGCTTTTGTCTGACGACTTAAATGCAATATCAGTGGCTTTAATCATTTTAATTTACCCTTTCTTTCTTGATTTATGATCCAGCAGTCTTACAACCATGAGACTACTTGCATCTTGAAGCCATAGTTTAAAATTTTAGATATTTTTATATTTAAGTTTAATTTTTATGCACAACAGAAGCACTCGGTGAAATTTAATCCTAGAATTCCTATGCTCAAGCATTATATCACGGACTCCGCGGAGACCGCGTGGACTTTTGTGATAATTGTCCAAAATTAAATGGCGGACATATGAGTTTTGAGGAATGCAAAAATTGCATAGGGCATACTGTAGAAGACAGGTTTGGCTACATTTTGACTAGTTTTTAGCTTTTAATGTCTTGTTCTTATTTGTTGTTCTGCAACATCAACGGGAAGGAGAGGGCTAATTAAATCTAGATTCAAAATAGCATCTAATTAAAAAATGTGATACATCTAAAGTGTGCAATTGCCAAATCAGAGCACATTACTAAAAATAATAAAATTTACTGACTTTTGGAAAATTAAAAATACTTGCGAGGCTCACACGAGGGGTAGGTGGTAGGTACCTACCTTTTGTTTTATGTGTAGAGCAAAAGTACTAATGCGATACTAAACAAATGTTTGCATTATCTATTATTTTTGCCTGCCTCCTACTTCATTAATAAAGATATTTATAGAAAGAAGAAAAAGTACTGTTTATATAGGAATGACGTCATACAGCGAGATGTACTTTTATACTCCATAACTTTTTCAAAAGTAAATAAAATATGTAGCAATAACTGCGTAATTTACGTAAGATTTTTATAAAGCAAGCTGGATCGTATAATATAAAATAATGCATAAATTTTTAATCAAGTGATGCACGAGTAGGTACATTATGTATGTTCAACGACTAATTTCAAAGTGCAACCAACCAATGATTCATTTGGCAAGTTAGGCTTAAAAAAGTTTATTCAAAGTGGATTTTGTTTTGAGTAAGGATTTCAGCTTTTAAATTGCATTTGTAGACTTAAACGCGGTCAGTGCATGTCAAAGCACAATTTTTTGACATTTCCGCTAATGCTTTTTCTTTCTAGACTATAAAAACGTTTAAAGTTTTCCAAAAACCTGATGAAGCTGAACAAAATATATTTGAAAATGACTAGCGCCGAAAAAATTGGTACTTTTGAGCCAAAAAAACGCTAAAAGCGATCGAAGCAGCATGTTTCATTAGCTTGTTGGATAAATTGAAAACTGGAAGCAGCATTTTATAGGGGTAAGCTCAATAGAATTATGCGAAGTGCCAATCCTCCAAGATAAATAGAAATATACATGTGACAGTGATCTAGTAGCAGATCTAGGATTTTCTAAGGGGAGGCGAGGCGGTACCCCAAGGTTTTTTAGAAACAGTTAAAGATAAGTCCAAAAATATGCTCTCCTCAAACGAAACAGTATTTTTTCGGCATTTTACGTTGTTTACTATTATATATTTGAAATTGCTTTTAGCACAACACTGTTCCGAGAAATTTCTTTAAATTTAGACAATTTCGTTAAAAAAATCATTTTTGATTTTAGCGAAAATCTGGTGCGAATCGCTGGAAAAGTTTTTAAATTTAAGCGGAATAACGTTTAGGAGCTTGAATTTATGCTCGATTTTCAGTATTTGAGCATTTGACGCGAAACGTAGAAAATTTTTGAAAGTAAGGGATTAAAACAGGATAAAACTATGCTGAAAAAAGCTGTATCTGCTCTTAAAATCATTCTAAAATCTATTCTCTGAGTAACAGGCCGCTAAGACAGTAAATAAATGTAGCATTGGAAAATTCGAGAAATTAGCATATGACGGCCAAAATCATTGTAAATTACATACATTATCCATTCTTTATCTGCCAACTATTTGGGTCAATGGGGAGCGCAACCGCTTCCCTCCGCCGCCCCTTCGAATCCGCCTATGCAGTGATCCACTTTGATAAGTTAATATAAATTTTCAATCATAGAGGAACGAATTTTTCGTGAAAAAAGCGTTGAAACTATAAAAATGTTAAAATTCATACAATTTTGCTCTGAATAATCTGTATACATGGTGCATGAACATTTTACAAAAATCACTTTAAGAATTTTGAACGAGTCATCCTTGTTCCATACTGAATAAGATGTACCTATCCGATATTATATTATCAGGTGTGCACCATATGTACGTATTCTGGCGGGGAAAGGGTTTCGACTCCCCAGAATGGCTACTGAACACCGCAAAATGGTTGCGACAGCAGCTTCGTCTTTTTATGCGTTTTTAGCACACCTGGATGTAGGGGGTTTGGGGGGTACGCACGCAACCCCAAGAAACCAAAATACCCCCACAGAAACCAAAATACCCCCCAGAATTCAATTTTTATTTTATTTTTGTTTTTTTTCGCAATTTTTCGATGCCAATGGATCGTGCTCGATGAGAAACGTTGAAAAATGGTGTTTTTCTGTGACTGTGGTAGTTACACTTTACGAACTGTCGCTAGAACATTGACTGTTTACCGTATCGTTCGGTACAGTATTTGTAAACATTTGCCGTGGCAACAGCGAAACGTTTGATGTCTCAATTTACCATCAACGCCACAAACCCCGTTGTACAAGTTGAATCCCATAACCAATCAAGCATTCGTCTGTTAGACGAGTTAGCTCGGGTTATGTCTGCAGACTCAAATTTAATCCCATCTTTTTATCCTAAAAATTTATTAGGTACTTGGCCGGTACGAGGTTATGAATGCGTTAAGAACAGTTTAGTCAATATTTGTTCTAGCTATGTAAACATATTACGTCATATGATAGCATCTAAAAGATGTTTTATCCTCACGTACTTTTTGCCTTTATTAGGTGCTATTACTGTAAGCCATCACGAGGCCTTTGTTTCGTAATTCGTATTAGTAGAGAGTTGGCGACTTAGGTTTTCCGACGATAGGTTGTGTTGTTTTTGTTTTTGTTATTTTCTTAGCTCGCAGTCCAGTTGTCACCTTTGTAAATAAACGTAGCATAGTTTGCCCAGAGGTAACATATATCGAGGGTAAACGGAGTCTGGGCCCCTACGTCGACTTATTTCTTATTCCGTCGTTTATTAAAGGTGAATATGTAATTTTATTATCGTTTTTTTTCTTTCGTTGAAAAGTCTTTATCTCTTCCAACTCGAAAATTGGTCAAAAAACATCATTGAATTTTTATTTATGATGACTGTGAGCTCGCTGTGGTTGGAATCATTGTTCATTAGTGCTATTAGGAACCAAAACCTTTTCGGAACTGAACTTGAACTGGTGAACAAATTAATTTATCAACTTGTGACTAGTGTTGTAAAAAATAAGGATTTTTTTGGAAGATAAAAGATAGAGATAAAGTTGAAATTTTAAAATCTAGAAGATAAAGATAAAGATAAAGATAAAGATAAAAAATTAAGAAAGATAAAGATAAAGATAATTTGCAAGATAAAGGAACCAAAAAGATAAAGATAAAGATAAAGTGTACATATGTAAATATGGTCGCCTGGACCCAGGAGAATGATGTTTGTGAAGTGCAATAAACGAGAGTGGGTGATGTAAAGCAGCCAACTGGATGCCCTGATTTTTACACCTGAGATCAAAGAGGTGACGGGCATTAGGCACACATAAATGTAGGTTTTGGGGTTTACCCGCGGTATCTGACTGACTCACCTACTACTACTACTACTACTACTACTACTACTACTACTACTAGGTACTACTACTACTACTACTGGCAGACAGCAAGTCACTTCTCTCTTTTCATTAGCATCAAAACACTGCTCTGTGCGCTTGTACAAAGTATAGTCGCAACACTTATTGATTTTTTCAAACTACTCTATGTTTCCCAGGCTTAGACTTATGACGTGGGTGCTAGTAGTAGTATCTCCTGCTTAGATCATTATAACTCCCGCTTACTTAGGTTGATATACAGGCATTAGTTAGGGCCGCACGCTATAGGGTTTGAACAATCGTTTACTTCTCTTTTCTTGTATTACAATAAAACTTGAATGCGTCTAAATGTATTTCATGTCAAACCTGCATTTTGGATTACATGCTAACTTATGTACATACTTTATCTTTTTTGCAAGATAAATTCCTATCAAAAAGATAAAGATAGCCTGTGATTTTTCCAAAAGATAAAGATAAAGATAAAGATAAAAAAATCGTCAAGATAAAGATAAAGATATCTTTATCTTTATCTTGCTAAAAGATAAAGATAAAGATATCTTTTACAACACTACTTGTGACTTGTGGGGTTTGAGATAGGTCAACTCACCTTGCGAGCATTCTGGGGAGGTACTCAATGTTAGGTTGTAGTGCGTTAGCTGCCAAGATTCTCCGCAGAAGCGCGGTCAGCAATATTAGGACCGAGGAGATCGAGGCCGTAGGATCTGAGGGTCGTAGGGTTGAGAGCCGAAGTTCGCGCTTGAACAACCTGACCAGCGCTGAGAGTAGCGTAAGTATGTACCTATAGTCTGTTTCATTTAGCTTTGAGGTTTTGTAAAAATTTTGAATGACTACAAAAGTGTTTTAAACTAGTGCGGTAAATATGTATATCGAGTCATATGGAAGCAACATCACTGCATCAAAATTTTAAACCACTTTTGTAGCCTGATTCTTGCGGAAAAATTTGAAAGAAAACTGCAAAGTTAAATGAAACAGACTATAAGTAACCTGAAGGTAAATACCTGGCCGCCCTATGTCTGCAAAGAATAGGCATAGGACGGATACATTACCTTCGAGATTTACCTAGGTACGTAGGTACTTAAGTCTGCGCTTAGTGCTGGCCCCGATTGCGCGGCTCTGAATGGCTTTCGATCTTTGGACCCTTAGAGACCTTACGGCTTCGATCCCCTCAGCCCTAATATTGCTGGCTGCTTCTATGTCGGGTGATCTCAGCAGCTACGCCCTAAGACCTAAGGCTACTTACCTAGTGTAGATAGTGTATCTACACGTGCCGTTTACACTGTACGGCCTTTGTGCACCTTAGTGCGCCAATCCCGACCATCCGGTCATGTGTTTCCACTTTGGCGACCCAGCCATATTTTCAGATCGACGATATGACATGCGGAGGCATTCCGACCACGCAGTGTCAATTGGTTGGACTCTTGTCGCTAGGTGTCGCGAGGGATACTATGATGCGACCTTTTTACTGTGGAACACCCCACAAGTCCCCTATCACTTTTCACATTTAAAACATAGGCGACATGACCGCTATTCACGTTGAGCCTGTGCGGAGACCTGGAAAATCTATGTGCAAGTAGCACACAATTTTTGTCATAAACACATTTTACAATAATTTCTTCTTCTATTACTGTGGGCCAATCCCCCTTAGGATTATTAGTTGGTTGGTGCCAGTTTGGCTTTTGTTTTTGTGGCGTGTCAACTCCGACTTTATTAGCGCCATTTATTGTACATTGTTTTCATTCGGTAAAAGCACAAAAATCCACTGCTTAGGGGTGCATTATATCGCAAGCAGTCAGGAATTGGGATCAGGCCGGCCATAGCTTTATTTCTTGCCGGATTTCGTTGGGTAAAGTTTTTATTTATCGTTTTGTGCAAAATTCATAATTCCTTTTTCAATCCAAAAATCTATAAAAATTATTACATAATTTTTATAGTAGATGACAGCCCGGAATAGAGCTCTTTGTTGTTGTGTTTTAAGTACAGAGTGCTGTTGGAACCAGAAATCGTAAGTAGTTTCGCCATAGGTAATCTAGTGCGAAACCCTTTCAATTCTTTTCGCGAAAAATTACTCTTTTGGTCTAAAAAGGTCTAAGGACCTAGGGCGAATACCGGGATTATCTAATTACCCCTGGTTAAGATCCGCGGTCGGCATCTCCTTCCCATTTTCTCCATAGGTATCGGACCAATTACGTCCGTGGAGATTTTAGGTAGTAGGTATTCAGGGTCAGTTTGGAAGAGTGCAGGTTTTTACCGCAGCTTCTTGACCAGCGCTAGGTATAGCATAGGTACTTAGGTAAGTCCCGAAGGTACTTACGGGGGTTCGCTGCTTTCGTAGTTGTTGTGTGTTGGGTATCTTCTCTGACGGCGTGCTGTCAGTTTATTTATCCGTACATACTTCAAGTGCTAAATCAGCCAACTCGTTTGCGCGCGCTAAGATACTCCAATAACTAGGAAGCGGACGAAACCTACCTAAGTTACAGTGGAGTTTCCCCCTTAAGGTTGCTCGCGACAACCGATCCGGTGTCTGTCATCATTTAAATTAATACATAATATTTTCTTTACCCAAAAATATTTATTTCGGCATTCTAAAAATGTGTATTGTTTCGCTCGTATATTTTTATCGTATCGTCCGCGTCGCGGCAGTGCGCAGATAAGTTAAGCGTTCGCGGCAAAGAAATTCTGTATTTGTGGAAAGTCGCTGGTATTTTTTCTCTATATACCTATTCGACTAAGCGAAAAATTTTCGCCTTTCGCCACGCTCATAAATTCTTTTGTGCCTCTCTTTCGTACTCGTTGCTATTTTGGCATATAGAGGTACGTTTTCGGGAAAAACCCATACCTAGAGGGGTCCAATTCGGGAAAATTTTTTCAGATTTTCAGATAGTGGATTTTTGGGAGAAAAATTTTCCTTTTACCTAACGTGCATATTTCAAACGTTCCATTTTTATAATGGGTGGTAAGAAAATTTTACGTACCCCTCCAGCTAAAAAGGTGCCGCCCCTAGCCCGTCCTGCGCGCCCAGTACAGCCTGATCAAACCAGTTCTTCGGCGAGCGATAACACTATTTTACCCCCTTCGGTAAATAATACTTCTGTTATCCCTTCTGATAACGAGTCTACTACCGGCAGTGTACATTCCGGAACCGGTAATTCTGCTGATACACAAATTGAAGTAAATTCTGACGCAACGATCGTTAATAATGATCTTAACTTGCGCGCGAGTAACGATGATAATCAGACGGAAAACGAAGCCGTTTTACCTAGTCGAACTTTTGATGTGGAAAGTAATGCATCTGAAAAGCAAAATGAGGATGAAACTCGTCCTAATTCGGCAAATTCTGACCGAATTCTTTCGACTATTCTTGAGACTATTCAGAAAATGCAGTTTCAGCATGCGCAAGAATTGCGCCAAATTCGTGAGGAACTTAATAACCGGTCTACGGCTACGTTTTCTGCTCGCCCTGAGGCTAGTCAGTCTTTGCGAGTACATAACGACGAAAACGTGATTAATGACGTGCCTATCGAGTTACCGAAACGGCGTGTCGAACAGACGGTAAATAACGAAACCGAGTTTGATAATTCATCGCCTGTCATTCGGCCTCCGATTAATAATCCTAAGCCTAAGGTTACACTCGCGTCCGAAAGAACATCTGTGCCTATTTTACCTATGAGTGATCGTATGCCTGTTGATTTTAGATCGTCGTGTATGCGTGAGCAGCGTGTGCAAAACCCTCTTTCTGCGGATAATTTATCTAATTTTGCGCATTCTTCACAACACGCGTCTAATCAGCAAAGTGTTGAAAACGCGCCTACTTTTTCAGAATTTTTGCAGCGCCCTTTAAATCAGCTAGCGCCTGAATTTGTGCCTAATACTGTAAATAATACGCAACATCATTCTTTAAATCCGCCGCCCTTGCAGTATTTTCCTCCTAACGCGGAAAGCGCGCTCATGCAGCACGCGTCGCATTTCAGGAGCGATAATTTTTCAGCGCGCGATAATTTAGCCAATCCTAGCGACGACTCCATGCCAATCAGGGACAATATAGTCGCGCCGCCAGCCAGCCAGCGCCATGTCAGATTTTCAGATGAGGACTCTAGCTCTTCGCAGCAGGAAGATTCGCATCGCTCGCGCCGCAGCGAAAGTTCGCGTCACAGTTCTCGTCGCTCGCGCCATAATTCAGATTCTTCGTCTTCTTCGCGCGATAAATCATCTGTTGCTGAAGCTATTAATCGCGGCCCTTTCATACAGCAAATGCATATAGCTGTAGCTGCTAGGAAATCTTTTCAGGGTGAAAAAACTGATATTCGGAAATTTTTCAGTGAATTTGAAAGACTGGCAAAAATATATAAAATCGACAAAAAAGATAGAGCTGAATTTGTTTCATCATTTTTCGACGACTATGCGTTAAATTTGTATGAAGCGTTACCTCAAGAAGTGCGTAATTCTTACACTAAGACTAAGTACGCTATGATCGCGGAATTTTGTCCTCTCGATCACGATACGTTATATGACCACTTTCTTGACCGTAAGCAACAGCCCAATGAGTCTGTTCAAGCTTACTATCTCGCGCTTCACAAACAATTAAGACGCGCTAGACCTCATATTGAAACCGACTCTGAACAATTTAACGAAATGCTTCGCCATCAATTAAAGCGCGGTATGCTACCCGAAATTTCTACTGCAGCTTATCAACGCGCGCCTGAAGCTGAGTTGCATGAATTTTTGCATAATGCTAAATGCGCAGAGTATGCAGCGCGCCAACTTGTAGCGAAAAAAGCGCCAACGCCCTATGTCTCGACCATTGCCAATCCTGCCACCGGTGCAATTCCTAAGGAATCTGTGCGTTTTTCTAATAATGCTGATTCTGATCGTTCGCGCAATAAGACGTTTTCTCGTTCAAAACGCCCCAAAAATGAGCAATCTTCAGCGCGTAAATTTTGCGATTTTTGTAAGCGCACGGGTCATGTTTAAGAACAATGTTTTAAAAAGATGAGACAGCGCAAAGTTGACGAAAATGCACAGCAAGCGAAATTCGAACCCGCCGCAGCGTCAACGTAGTCAGTCGCGTTCGGGGAATAGTCGTAATCGTTCATTGTCGCGCTCAAATTATAATAATCGACCTCAGTCTAAATCTCGATATCGCGATCAAAGCCAAAATCGTCAACCTCTTTCGCAAAGTTCTGACGCACGTTTTGATTCTAGGCGTTCGCGTCCAATTTTTAGGCAAAACTATCACGATTACGCGCCAAATTATCGCCAAAACTATCAAAATCAGCCCTATGATAATCGCATGCAATCGTATGACTATCGCCAAAATAATCCTTATGTGACTCATCCGGCAGAACAGCGTAACACGTATTATAATTCCAATTATCGTTCTGCGCCGCTGAAATTATCCCCCTAACGTCACATATGTAGCGGATTTCCAGCCCGCCTTAGATTATCCCCCGCCGCAACCGCCCTACTCGCCTAAGAAAAATGCAAACATGGTTACTTCTCATCAATCTGAAGAAACTAAGCGGGAAGAAAATTTTGCATCCCAAGCATTTTTGGAAGAATATGATAGATTGCAGCGAAGATTAGCGGTTTTAGAAAAAATGACTTCATCCCCCACCTTAAATCAGGATCCTGAAATTCCGATAGTTAGTCATGCAGGTACAAACCTACCCACCATTTTGGCGGAAATTCATGGTGTAAAAATTCCGGCACTAATTGACACTGGCTCGCAAGTCACAATGATGACTACTGCAGCATTTTTAAGACTTGGTTTCAGGTTACCTCCGAAACAAACGTCTAAAGTCGTGCACGGTGTAGGTGACACAACAGTAGTTGTTCGCTTTAATTTTAATATGACTATAACTATCGCGGATCATTCTATTCCCACGTTAGTGTCTATCATCGATAAATTGCCAGAAGACATGCTTCTCGGTTTTGATTTTTGCCGTTCCGCGTTACTCTGGGTAAATCCCATCGAAGATTGCGCGTTTATAAACGGTATAAAATTAAATCTCTTATCACCGAGTGAAAAATTGCAGTTTCGTACCAATCCAAACGCTAAGATCGCATGTCCTATCTGCGTGCATGTTTCAATTTCAGAGCCCATCACGATTTTGCCACGCCACGAATTAATAACACCTGCTTATATAAGTCACGGTTCCTATGATGCTGATATTGCACTTTTCGAGCCCAATCCAGACTTTATGCGCAAAAGTTCACTTTTTGTCGCCCCTGCTATCGTCGACACTTCAGTTTCAGTTTTTCCTTTGAGGTTATGTAACATCTCGAAATCGCCCATTCAGGTCGACACTGGAGAGCTAATTGGATCGCTAACGTCTGATGTTGAGGTCGTGTCTCATGTTTCTGTTTCAGACGATCGCTCGCTCGAACTTTTTCCTCGATAAATAAGGCTTTACAGGGTTCCATCGCTAACTCTAAGGAACAGCAGCAAATTCGTGATCTTTGTCATAAATATAATTCGATATTCGCTTTAAAAGGCGAACCACTCGGTCGCACTCCGCTCGTTAAACATCACATCGACACAGGGGATAATCCCCCTGTTGTAGGTAAAACTTATCGTGTCGAACACGCTGCGCCGACAAGTCATGCAACGAATAATAAACGAAATGATCGCGGAAAAAGTCATCAGACCAACAACTAGTCCCTGGGCCAGTCCTTTGTTTTTAATTGGGAAAAAAGATGGTTCCCTCCGCCCAGTTGTGGATTATCGACGATTAAATGATGTGACAAAAACTCAGATTTATCCCCTACCTCAAATTGACGATTATTTTGATGCCCTAGGGTCTGCAGCTTACTTTAGTACGCTAGACTTAAAATCTGGGTATTGGCAGATCCCCCTTGACGAAAAATCGCGTGAAAAAACCGCTTTTATCTGTCCTGTAGGTCACTACGAATTCGAAGTGTTACCTTTCGGTTTAAAAAACGCCCCCGCCGATTTTCAGCGCCTTATGGAGCTTGTTCTCGCTGGTTTAAATTGGAAAACATGTCTCGTATATATCGACGATATAATTGTGTTTTTGCGCACGTTTTCAGAGCATCTTAAAAATCTAGAAGATGTCTTTCGCGCGCTTCAAAACGCAAACTTAAGGGTTAAACCAGAAAAATGTCATCTAGCTCATGCAGAAGTCCAATTTTTGGGTCATCGCATAAGTTCGCTAGGTATTGCTCCTGACTTGACTAAAATTGCAGATTTGATCAATTTTCCAGTGCCAAAAACGGTGAAAGCTTTACAGAAATTTCTTGGTCTCGTTCAATGGTTCAAAAAATTTGTAAAAGATCTCGCGAAAATCGCGAAACCTCTTTTTCGTTTATTAAGAAAAGACACGGAATTTCTTTGGACTGAAGAACATCAAAAAGCTTTTCAAACGTTAAAAGATGCCTTCACTTCACCACCGATTTTGCAGTTGCCTAAGTTCGATAATGACTATCAATTCATCCTGACAACCGACGCAAGCAATTACGCGCTAGGTGCCATTCTTACGCAGAAACATCTTCCATCTAAAAATCGTTTCATTCTTGGTTATGCTAGCCGTGTTTTAAACTCGGCCGAATGTAACTATGCCACTTCTGAGAAGGAGGCTTTAGCGGTTGTCTGGGCAATTAAGCATTATAGGCATTATCTTTATGGTAAAAAATTCATCGTGGAAACAGATCATCAGGCGCTTACTTGGCTCGTAAATATAAAAGATCCTTCCAGTCGTTTAAGACGCTGGGGTTTAAAATTACAAGAATACGAGTATGAGGTTGTTTATGTACCAGGCGCATATAACTGCGCTGCTGGATTTACTATCACGTCATCCTAAGTACGATCGCGACGAACAACGTTATAAACTTGAACGTAAACCCATTGCTAACGTCGCTAACCTCGAATCGGAAGCGTCTGCGTCTGATGACGACAACAAACCACCTGATATAAGACAACAAACCATCGTGCCAAAACAGCAAGCTGCGCAAAAAGATCATCTGCCAGTTTTTTATGAACGAATAACCTTATCTGAAGCTGAAAAAGCAGAAATTCTGTCGCCTGCTAAACTCCTTGCCGAACAACGTCAAGATGAAGAGTTAAACAAAATTCGTGAATCGCTCAGCGACTTAACAACACGTAAATATCGCGACGAATTTTTCTTGCTAAATAAAATTCTCTATCGCAGATTTCAGCCTAAGCGCGCAGCTAATACCATTCATCAGCTTGTCATTCCCAAATCGCTTCGTAGCTTCATCTTAACCGAATTTCACGATTCCATCTTTGGAGCTCATTTTTCCGCGCGAAAAATCTTACCCGCCATTCAGCTTCGTTACTGGTGGCCTAGAATGGAGAATGATGTGCTTGCATGGTGTAAGAATTGTGAGGTGTGTTTGCAGCGTAAGGTAGCGAATAATCCCACCACCATACCTCTGCAGCCCATCGAAGTTTCAGCACCCTTTGAGTTAATCGCGTGTGATTGTCTCCATATGCCTCGCTCGATGTCCGGGAATGATCAAATCGTTGTCTTCATGGATTATTTTACTAAGTATGTTGAAGCGTTTGCAGTGTCTGATATAAAAGCGGTCACCATAGCAAACCTATTATTGCACGAAGTAATTCCTAGACACGGCGTTCCAAAGCGATTTTTAACTGATCAAGGCTCAAATTTCACATCAGCGCTAATTTCCAAAGTTTGCAAATTACTAAGCGTTCAAAAAGTTTTCACAACCCCTTATCATCCTCAGTGTGATGGGTTAGTTGAACGGTATAATCGAACACTCATCGATGGACTTTCTAAACTAAGCGCGAGAAATCAATACGATTGGGAACAATTTTTGCCTTTTGCTTTATTTGCATATCGCGCAACGCCGCAGTCATCTACAAATATTTCGCCATTTGAGATGCTGTACGGTTGTGAACCTTCTTTTCCACTCGATATACAGCTTTTAAGCGATCTTGCGTTGAATCCTAATCTGCCTAACATCGCTGAAAAATATCTTGCTGATCTGAAACTTACGCTTCTTAACCTACACGACATTGCTAGCGAAAATCTTGCTAAAGCGCGTAACCATCAGAAAAAGCAGTATGACAAAACAACGCGCGAAAGTAAATTTGCAATTGACGATATTGTATATCTCAACAATAAAGCGGTAATTCAGCCCGAAATTGGAAAACTTTCACCTAAACAATTAGGTCCGTATCGCATCAAAGCCTTGCCAACGCCTGAAACTGCGCGCATCATCTATTTGCATAATCCTTTAATCGAACATGTAGTGCACCATAATTGCCTCTTACCTGCCCCAAAGTTGCCCTATTCCGATCTCATTGCCGAAAAGTACGCATACGTACCCAGTGATTTTGTTTTAGTTAAGCTACCGCGTCGACCTGTGTGTCCGGCAGTAGTTATAAGTTTTGAGGAATTAGCGGGCCGGGAAAGGAATATGAGGGAGTGTGCGCCTGTTCGTTTGTTAATTGGTGCTAAATCGGCACATGCCGTGCCCTTAACTAACGTTACACCTTTTGCAGAGCCATGGCTGAGCAGCGTGCCCCAACAGAAGAGGACGTCGTGGACCGAGATCGTCCGACGTTTAGCCTCGGGAACGACAACGATGCCGCCCATTTCCTCGTAGCGCTCGAAGCTGCGGCTGCTGCAAAGCAGTATCGCGCAGACGTAGTCCCTTTACAGATGCTTTACTTCGAAAACGACGAACACGTGACTCCCAATCTTCGCGAACCATCACACCACGAAACGCCACACCACTACAATCGTATCTATGCCCAACGTAAGTGGTGGCTGGCAACGATGGACCGTATCCCGTTGTCAGCGCCATATGTGCCCAAAAACGCCATTCGATGTACCGTAATGGTCGAAACACACGAACAGTCTTATAACGCGATACGAACACTTTTCAGGTCGTCTAATCGTCTGAACAGCCAGTACTTTTTTGGTTTCGACTCCGAGCATGTTAACGACCGTTTGTTCATGCCCTACCGCGTTTGGGAACGATATTGGCAGCAACTCGATCCCAACTACATGCAGGCCAACGGTCCTTTTGTTCGATACATTCAGATCGCCGACGTTCGTGGCCATGTTTTTGTTTGGGATATTTCTAGGTTTCCACAGCCCCCGTTTGGGCTGGCGGAGTTGCTTGAAACACAGCTGCGAGATGTTTTTCTAGCCTGCCACGATCCTAGTAACGATAAGATTGCCTATTTTCACGTCTACGGCCCACATCGCGCAGATGTAGTGGCCTATTTACAAAATCGTGATAGCTTTCCTCCATCGCGTTCGGTTTTCAGGGCCAATATTTTAGATACGCTGGTGATGAGCCGCTTTTTCATGGTCGAACATCGTATTGATGCTGGAAATCATCGCCTAAAAACGTTGGCAGCTTTCTTCTTCGATATGCAGCCGGATTCTTCGGCAGTCACGTGGATTGGCCAGGCATGGAACATGCCTTTGACGGGTCCTATGTTACGGTATCTCGTTTTAGACCCGGTTTTCTCGCTCAATGTTTACATCCTCATCGATACGTATTCGCCAAACATGAGTCAAATTTCTCCTCGTCGTGTTCCGCCAGGTTTTACTTTTGAGGGTGACAAACGTTCCGTCCAGGCAGCGCCGCCGCCGGAGCCGTTATACATCAAGCTGTCAAAATTACCGCCCAATATGAAACAAAGGCGAAAAGCCATACGACGACATTTCCGCAGATCGTTGACAGCTGATTCGGACGGCGAGGATCCAACAATGATTATTTTAGATGGCTATGAGTTAGACGACCAGGGTAGGCCGCCATTTCCGCCGCCGTCGCAGCGTTTGCCATCGCCGACGCAGCAACAAGTTCTCGACGGTATTATTGCTAATTTGCCTTCCACATCGCGTAACGTGCCTGAACCGATGGATACAAACGTTTTAGATAGGGTTCCAGTTGTGGCCGCAACCAGCGCCCCGTTAGGTTGGCCCCTGGATGTCAAAAATTTGCCTTTCGTCTCTCAACCGGCACGTACTTGAAAATCGCATTTTGAGCCCTTACAAGCTGTTCCAGCTTCAGTGGCTCCTCCTCCGCCTGCTTACTCGGCGCCGACGGATATCCAAAATATCATGGCCTCAATGACGTTGCCTTTCGCCGCCAAGCCTTTGCCGTCGACGCGTATTCCTCGAATTTTGCAGCCACAACCGACGGAACCAGTTGTCCTAAC
Source organism: Mermis nigrescens (assembly GCA_036768485.1). NCBI lineage: Eukaryota > Metazoa > Nematoda > Enoplea > Mermithida > Mermithidae > Mermis > Mermis nigrescens. The sequence continues at coordinate 1,460,477 of JAVLUZ010000771.1, read as the reverse complement.
CCCGGCTGAACAGCCGATGCAGGTGCAGGATAACGAGGAACAACGGCGAACAACCGCCTACGCGAATTATTTTCAGGAAGCCATGCAAGAATTGCAGGAAACAGGTCAACCTTGCCTGTCTATCCATAATTTTCTCAATTTTCGCGATTGGCTTGGACCAGAAGCAGGTTTGGAACTGTACACAGGTTTGCGTACTGACATTCAACTGTGTTACAACTCGATGTACGCCCGTTATTTGCAGTATTGTCGAATCTCTAATCCGCCGGAGAGGCCAATCATTCCGCTACGCTTGCCCACGGATCCGGATCCAAACGAGGCATTTAGGAATCGGGTTGCGCCGCATTTTATTACGCAGCCTTCTGTCTTTCACCGCCAGTTCTATCCAGATCCGTTGTTTACGCGAAATCGCATGTTTATCACGACCGGTTATATTGTCTACGAAGTAAACATCCAATACGTCGCAAACCATTCTTTTCAGCCGACGCCGCCGCAAATGAACGTTCGACTCGGTGTCACAATTCAGCCTGAGTTCTTTCCGCATCGTATCCAGCCTCAGCCTGATCATACGGCGCCGTTGTGTTTGACGATGCGGCAAATGGTTGATATTTTTGAAGCGTTTCGTGAATTCGAGAGAGAATACGAAACCACTTTCAGCCGCAAACCGGTGTTCGCTACTGCGCACGTGTTGCAAGCTACATCACTGTTGCGCTATTTAGATCAACGTTTCTTCATTTTCGCGACGTTGTATGGCAATCCTGGAATTGCCTGGCAAATGTGTGAACCGATTCGACGGATGCTTCGTGCCGCCTTCTTCGGTCCGACGTATACTCAATTTCCGAGGGAAGCCTTTGTAGAATTTCCTGAGTTAGCGGAAGAAATTGAGGATCCGGTTGTGCTACATCGCAATATTCAGCTAATTCCCAAAGCCACAGATCCTGACTTAACGGTGCCTGCTCAATTCGGTCGTCACAAATCGCGCCAACACTCTACGCATTATCTTCTGAAAAAACTGCCTGACGAATTGAACAATATTCGCTGAAACCAGCAGAGACGCCAATTGCAGAAACAACTCGCTGATGCGGAGGGCCCAAGTGCCCCCCAAGCGAAGAAACGACAAAACGTGTCAGATTTTTCCTTACAGGCTCAGATTGACTTACGCCAGGCCAGAATGATAATCGAGAAAGCCGATCGTGAAACTCAACCGATGCCGCTATTGCCATGCGTTACTGTTGCACGTAAGCCAGGCTCTTTAGCCGTGGCCTCTGAAATAAGACGTGAGGATGAGAACGCGTACATGGAACGCTTACAATCCTATCACGAAGCCATTCCTTTATTAGGGCCAGCCGATACGTTCGGAATAAATACGAACATACTCAACAAGCTATGCGTGCCAATCAAAAACGACGAGAGCGACGCGAAAGGCAAGCGATGATCTATCGCCAACTGGCGTTATTATCAAAGCCATCTGAAAACGAACCCGGATCCTCTTCTTTGTCTCGTTTCAGACAGAATTCGCCCCAGTTACCGGCAGCCAGTGATCGGACCGAGGCCTCGGCCTCGGCCTCGGCCTCGGCAAGCCTCGGCGTTTTTGGAGCCTCGGCCTCGGCGCCGAGGGCGAAGCTGAAAAGTGCCGAGGCGCCGAGGGTTAAAATCAAATTTAAATAAGTTTAATATATCAGTTAAATATTTACTATTTAGAATGCATCTGCAGTACACATGCTGTTTCTTACCTATTGGCTTTTCTTATGGTTTTAGGCGCGTACCCAGTTACACCAAGTTACATACAGCAAAGTGCCAATTAATATTCATAGGTTGACTAACTTTTATTTCTCATGCTCGCTACATGGATCGGAAAGTACAGTGCAGAGAAAATAATCGTAATATTAAACACTTTATCTAAGTAAAATAAATGTTTATATGTTTATTGTTGTTAGCCAGAATTCTGATTTTAATCTGATGAAGCAGATAATTCATCATCAAAATCCAGATCATCTGAATCAGAGTTAGCCTCATCCATTTCGCCTTGTTGTGCTATCGCATCATCGTCGTCGTCATCGTTTATCAGATCCTTTAAAGTCACACTATTATAACCAATTGCTTTGAGATTATGCTTTACAAAAAGGAGATTTTGAACATTTGTCTGTCATTCATTCACCACAGCTTTTCTATTCTTCCACCGCATTGTCATGAATTATTTTTTATTTTAGAGGTTTTGTGTATCAATATAACTGATTAAGTATCCTACCGACCTTCCTGCATAGCACATAGTTCCTATTTTAACCCTAACGTAGAGCTCAGGCTCGTATACAGGGGGATTGGGGGAAAGTGCCCCTTTCGAAATAAAATGTGAGAATAATCGCGAAAGACTTTTCGCGCTTCGCGTTGAATTTCACAATGATAATTTGTACAACCAAAAGCGTCTTTTTGCTACATGGATCGGAAAGTACAGTCGCTACATGCAGAGGCGGATTTAAGGGGGCGGCCGCTCCCCATTGGCCAAAATATTTGGCGAGATAAAGAATGGATATGCAATTTGCAATGATTTTTAGTCGTCAGTGACCATAATTTCTCAAATTTTTCCGGCGCTGCGCGCCGGATGATACCTATTAATGACATTTATTTACTTTCTTGGCGACGTGGGCCCGGTTTCACCATAAGTTTACGACTCCTAAGAGTCCTACGACTTCCGTTTTACGGAAAAATCGGGTTTCACCATCTTTTTACGAGTTATGAATTACGACTACGAGTTATGAGTAACGAGCAACGGGTTAAGAGTCCGTATTACGAGGGTTTCACCAGGATTTCCGTAGGACTCATAAAAACTCATTTTTTACGAGTACTTTTTGGACCTTTTTACGAGTACTCGTAATAAAATGTATATCTTTTCTGTTGCGTATGACATTCTTCGTTAGTCATTGTCTCTGTTTTAAACAGCATAATTATGTAATTAATTGCAGATTTTATGCCGCTCCATAGAAAACATAGAAAGTGTTAAAAAATGTTTGGGATTTAGTCAACAAGAATTAATAAGCTTCTCAGAAAATTCATAAGTTTAAATAAGAACGAAAATAATAATATTAGTAATAATATTAATGACGATAATAACTAATAATAATAATAATAATAATAAGAATATTACTTGTACTAATAATAATAATGATTATTATAATTATAATACTAATACTAATAATAATAATAATAATAACAATAATAATAATAATAATAATAATTATTATTATTATTATTATTATTATTACTATTATAATTTATAAACGAAATCAATTAAATCATATTCAAAGACAGTACGAAGCAAAAAGTATATCACAGCGTATTATTTCTATTTTCAAATTTAACATATCATTCTTATTTGTCATTAATACGTACATAAAATATGCAGTCGGCTCTTTTCCGAAGGAAGTGCGATGAAATTCTAATTTTCAGAAATCTAATCAAAAATGTCTGATTTCCGCATTCATGCAAAATGTCTAAGTGATTGTAATATTTTTCATAAAAAAGCTGCGAACATTACTAACAAGGGCTAAAGAAATAAAATTTCGAATTACTACTCAAGAATGCAGCTTAAGAATCGATTTTTATGGGATTTCTCTAAAACATTTTTTGAAAAATATATTATTTTCCTAATGCTAATCTTCTTACCCTTTACATTTGCTGCCAGTATATGTATTATTTAGGTGTGTGCACGAAAGTGAAACAAATTGAGAAAAAACAAACCAGAAAACTATTAAACGCACTCACTCGTAACATTTGATCGTAATATCTGGTGAAACCGCCCAGCCGTTATTTGTAAAAAAACACTCGTAAAAAGTACTCGTAGAACTCGTAACTTGTAGCCCGTGGCTCGTAAATCTCAGTTTTTGATGAAACGGAAATTAGTAGCACTCGTAGCTCGTACTCATGAAACCGTCATCCGTAACTTCTAATTCGTAGCTTTGTGGTGAAACCGGGCCCTGGAAGCCCTTTTCTGTTCATGTAGGTTTCAAAACAATTTTAACAGCAGAAACAGCTATTTTTGCATAGTTTTCTTCAATTTTCAATAAAAAAATTTCAATGTTTTGCATCAAATGCTATAAATACGAGAAATCAAGCAGTAAATCATGCCTCTGAACGTCTATCCGCCTTAATTTTGCAAATTTCTTGGCGCTTCGCGCCAGATTTTTGTTAAAGTCTTAGAAATTTAATGATTTTTTTGCACAAAATTGTCATAATTCTGAAAATTTAAGAAAAATATGACTTCAAAAATGATTTTGTGTAAAAGTATACAATGTAAAACACCGAAAAATGCTATTTCGCGCGTTGAGGGCAAAATTTTGGACCTGTTTTTGACTTTTTTGGAGAAGTTTGTATACCGCCCCCTCCCGCTACTGGATGGATCAGAAAGTACAGTAATTCTCGCATTTGTCTGCTACCATAAAACGTTCAAAGACTCTTTTTTGTAAAGCGCAATCTAAAAGCAGTTGGTTATAATAGTGCGACTTTAAAGAATCTGATAAAGGCTGACGACCACACCTGGGCGTGGGGGGGGGGGTTTGGGGGTATGCACCCCCCAGAAACCAAAATACCCCCCCCCAGAAATCAAAATACCCCCCCCAGAATTCAATTTTTGAAAATTTTTTTCGCTTTTTTTGCAATTTTTGATGCCAATGGATAGTGCTTGATGAGAAACGTCGAAAAATGGTGTTTTTATCACCATACCATCGTTTTTAAGGCCATTTTTTGACCTTCAAAAAAATCTTGCACCCCCAGAAATTTCTTGCTGCCCACGTATGCTGACAGACGACGATAACGCGATAGCACAACAAGGCGAAATAGATGAAGCTAACTTTGATTCAGAGGATCTAGATTTCGATGATGAATTATCTGCTTCATCAGATTGAAAAAAATTCTGGCCAACACCAATAAACATTTGTTTTAGTTCGATAAAGTGTTAAATATTACGATTATTCTCTAGCTCATGTACATACAAAATATTCTAAGAGTACTATTTATGGGTATAGGTATATAAGCTTGACCCTCGGCCTCGGCCTCGGCCTTGGCCGAGGCAAGGATTTTAAGTCGCCTCGGCCTCGGCCTCGGCCGAGGGTCCAATAAGTACCCTCGGTCCGATCACTGCCGGCAGCGTCGACGCCGCGTGAGCAATTGCAGCAGCGGTCATCGCAGCAACACCGGTCGGGTTCAACCCCGCCGCCGCGAGCAGTGCAGCGCCAAAGGTCGCCGTTGCATCAACGCAAAGGTTTTGGGCGTGGCTCATTACCTACGCATTGGTTGCAGCGGTCGGCTGACAACGTCGGCGGTTATCAACAGCGGCAGCTCGAATCGTCGCAGCAGCGTTCGCCGCAGCGTCAACGCGAAGGCGTTGGGCGTCGCCCATCACCAATGCGTTGGTCACCGCGGTCAACCATTAGTCTCGATCGGCCGCAACACGAACGCCGTTCAATCTCCCGGTCAAACGAGTTTTGGGGTCAACCACAACCATACCATTTGCGCTCTCCTTTGCGCAAATCCGGCAGTTTTGGGCGCTTTCCTTCTCCACCGCGCCGTGATCAAAGGTTCGAGGAGTTCCGCCGTCCGGCTACTCCGTCTAGTCAACCACGAGTTTATTATGGATTCGAAGCACCATCGCCCGATGCCGTTTCGTACGACAAACATCGTAGTCTGCGCGAACGCATGCAACCGCGCATAAATTTATTGGATGAGGATCGCCCGTCGAATTGTCGCTTTACGGACTCGAGTGACTCTGTCGCGTCGCTCAATTCGATCGTCTCGTTTCTTTCCAACGTCGAAACCCGACCATAAACGCCGTTGATAGCCACATTTGGCTCGCTTACCACATTTATTTGGACTCTGCGATTCTGCCGATGGCCAGCAGCATTTTATTCGTTTGGATCAACGTCGTCTTTTTCGCGTCTTGTGTAAAGCGTCTTTATTATAAAACTACTAGTTCGCAGTCCGTTATTGCCTGTATCTTTAAAATTTTTGTCTTTAAATTTTGCATAATCTTGTCATTTTAAGCTTGTTGATTCCCGAACTTGCTCAGAGCAAGTGTGGCCTTATTTTATCTTAACTTTATCTAAAATCTCCTTAATTTTCTTTTATCCAAATTTATTTTTCAGGTTTCCGCACTACTTGATAGAGGCTCGGTCATGGATTCAGCCGCCATACCTTTTAACTCAAAATTTTTTCCCATCCACAGGGGCCCAACCAAAATTTCGATAAATTACTCAAAATGTTCCATTTGTTGGATCCCCAACAATTTTTCTTATATTTCAATTATTTTTTTTCCAATTAAAAAATTCGGCCCGTGTTCCGAATTTTTTTCCCGGTGAGGGAGGAGTGTAGATAGTGTATCTACACGTGCCGTTTACACTTACGACCTTTGTGCACCTTAGTGCGCCAATCCCGACCATCCGGTCATGTGTTTCCACTTTGGCGACCCAGCCATATTTTCAGATCGACGATATGACATGCGGAGGCATTCCGACCACGCAGTGTCAATTGGTTGGACTCTTGTCGCTAGGTGTCGCGAGGGATACTATGATGCGACCTTTTTACTGTGGAACACCCCACAAGTCCCCTATCACTTTTCACATTTAAAACATAGGCGACATGACCGCTATTCACGTTGAGCCTGTGCGGAGACCTGGAAAATCTATGTGCAAGTAGCACACAATTTTTGTCATAAACACATTTTACAATAATTTCTTCTTCTATTACTGTGGGCCAATCCCCCTTAGGATTATTAGTTAGTTGGTGCCAGTTTGGCTTTTGTTTTTGTGGCGTGTCAACTCCGACTTTATTAGCGCCATTTATTGTACATTGTTTTCATTCGGTAAAAGCACAAAAATCCACTGCTTAGGGGTGCATTATATCGCAAGCAGTCAGGAATTGGGATCAGGCCGGCCATAGCTTTATTTCTTGCCGGATTTCGTTGGGTAAAGTTTTTATTTATCGTTTTGTGCAAAATTCATAATTCCTTTTTCAATCCAAAAATCTATAAAAATTATTACATAATTTTTATAGTAGATGACAACCCGGAATAGAGCTCTTTGTTGTTGTGTTTTAAGTACAGAGTGCTGTTGGAACCAGAAATCGTAAGTAGTTTCGCCATAGGTAATCTAGTGCGAAACCCTTTCAATTCTTTTCGCGAAAAATTACTCTTTTGGTCTAAAAAGGTCTAAGGACCTAGGGCGAATACCGGGATTATCTAATTACCCCTGGTTAAGATCCGCGGTCGGCATCTCCTTCCCATTTTCTCCATAGGTATTGGACCAATTACGTCCGTGGAGATTTTAGGTAGTAGGTATTCAGGGTCAGTTTGGAAGAGTGCAGGTTTTTACCGCAGCTTCTTGACCAGCGCTAGGTATAGCATAGGTACTTAGGTAAGTCCCGAAGGTACTTACGGGGGTTCGCTGCTTTCGTAGTTGTTGTGTGTTGGGTATCTTCTCTGACGGCGTGCTGTCAGTTTATTTATCCGTACATACTTCAAGTGCTAAATCAGCCAACTCGTTTGCGCGCGCTAAGATACTCCAATAACTAGGAAGCGGGCGAAACCTCCTAAGTTACACTAGTCTCGGAATTTGCCGCGGAGGTCAGTTGACCTATCTCAAGCTCAAGTTGTTTATTTAACTTATTTTCAATCAGTGCCTGATTCGAAATGTTTTGGTTCCTAATATGTGTAGCACGCTGAACTATGAAAACAACAACAACGAGCTCTATGCTGATCAATCATCCTTAAAGATTAGATAATAATTTTGATCAATTTTTGGCTTGAGAAATAAATTGTGATTTCCAAATGAAATAAACTATCATACGAAATTTACCTAATAGTCCACTAAGATGGGTGGAAGTCCTCGACGTGTAGATGTCCGACCTGACCCTCGGTATAACCAAAAACCACTGGGTAGGTTTTCTCTATTTTAATTCAACGAAGAATTCACGGCCTGAAGCCGGACAACAAGCAAAAAGAAAACGAAAACGTACGGACTATATCAAGCGTCACGACTGGCTAAAGAAAAAGCAAAACGCCAGACTAAACTACAACGTTAAGTACACTGGCCGCAAGGACCATTACAGTAAATTATACAAGGATCAATTTAACGTAATACTGATGAGCTTTTATCTCAGATCAATTGTTATCGATTACACAAGCGGTATGCATGAAACAATTACTATAATCATACACTTAACTCTATGCTACCGGACAAGTATCTAAATGTTTTTTATTATTGAAAATTTGGGGAAATAATGGGAAGACCGAAGGCATAGCCCACAGTGCACTATCATCGATAGCTACTAGTATTGGCTATGTTATGGCTATCGCGAACTGCTAAGGCAAGTTCGCCTACACGTGTAACTCTCGCAGTTACACGATTAAGTAGGCACAAGGCAGACTTTAGTATTAATATTTCGCCATACCACCATTTCTAAGGCCATTTTTAGGCCTTTGAAAAATCTTGCACCCCCCAGAATTTTAATGCTGCCCACGTATGGTTTTTAGCCTAGTTTTGATTCTAAGATCGCAAATTTTCGGCGCTTGCGTCTTATACACAACTCCGGTTATAAATTTTAAAACTATTTACGGCAATAAGCAGACAGATTGCGATTATAGCTTTGATCTGATATATAAATATCGCAACCCTCGGCCTACTGTCGACGAAAATTCTTAGAATTTATGTACAAAGTCATGTTGAACATACTTTAGTCGTGATGATTACGACAGGTTATGTTGTTTGCTAAATTGAATTAAAACTTTCATTAGCATAATCATTTACTGTACAGATGGAAACTCGGGCTGGTGGTTTCCCTTGCATTTGACTTGACGATTCCTTGATTTTTTGGGGAGTTTTTCACTCCAATGCTTAACCACAGGGTGACAATTTTTCGAAGGGCCCGTGGCAGGTTTTGCGGACCGCTTCCATGTACTTTGTACAGGGAATGACAGTAGGTATTTCTCAAGCATTGTGGCAGTTTTTAAAATTTTGGTCTGGCAACACTAGATGAAACAAAACAACAACAAACATACATAACCAGGGTTGCTAAACCATAGTTTTTTCCTAGCGATTTGTTTCAAAATGTGAATCATACCAAAAAATTTTTCGGGGTTAAAACGATCAAAAATTAGGCGCTTGTGTTGGAACGGAATGTATTATTAATAGGTACTCAACTATCAATTTATTTATCTACTAATAGGTTAATATCACCTTTTCAATATGTTTGCAAAAAAAAATAAATCTTGCGAATCGCAATTATTAAATTCTAAATTATTCTTGGGTTAAATCACTGCAATGTAAAGAAACCGATGATATTATTTATATAGACTAGTGATCGATCGGGGCGACTTTTTTGGCCGGGGCCGGGGCGGTACCGGGGCTAAAAAATCCCCGGCCAGGGCCAGGGCCGGGACTGGCCGGGGTCAGACAAGGAAAATACTGCATGACACATAATTAGGGTGGGAAAAGGAAAAGAAATAATGAGCGAGTGCTTCATTCAGTAGTAAATGGCAAGCGCAAAGTAAGTTGCGCCTTTTCATATCAAGTTTTATTACTATTTATGTCACAAGAAACAGATTTAGTTCAGTGTTTCATTGTCTGAATCATCAATAAAGTCTATGTCACTGCTATTAGCACACTCCATATAATTTGAATCTTCGCTACTACTACTGCTGCTGTAGCGATTAGGTGCAAGCAATAGGTATTGGATGTAATAAATGAGACATCACTTATTCTGAATGAATGAATGAATGAAATAATTTATTACTGAAACGCGACAATTACGAAAGATGTAAAAGAGTAATAAAACGTACGGTCAAAAGAATAAAAGCGTACAGCAAAAGGCGACGAGCGAGTCATGAAAATGACGATTTAAGCCCGCCCTATAATAAATTTAGATAAGTCGACATCAGTTAATCTAGATTTGAATATATTCAAGTTAGGGGAAGAGACTACAAAATCAGGTAGGTGATTCCAAATTGAGATATACTTATAGAAAAAGTCAAATTTTTGTAAATTAGAACGGACAAGAGGAACAACTAGCTTGAAACGATTTGTGCAGCGAGTAGTATTTTGATTAAGCACAAAAAAATCTGTCATGCAAAGACAAGATTTTTGACTAATAATTTGATACATCATACATAAGCAAATATGAAAGCGACGTAATTCTAATCGACACAAGTTAAGTTGGTTAAGGCGTTCGTCGTAAGAAAGAGGGCTATGATATCCAACTATGTATTTAGTAAATTTATGCTGAAGAGTCTCCAGCCTGTTGATATCACTAATATAAGAGGGGTTCCATAAAGCACAGGAATATTCAAGGATCGGTCTGACGTAAACAATGAAGGCCTTTACGAGATTATTTTTATCACGCGAAAAGAAGGATTTTCTAATTAGGATAGATCTCAAGAAAGCTTTCTTGATAATACTGTTGTAATGTTCCTTAAATTTAAGGTTGTGCGAAATTAGCACTCCTAAATCGCGAACATAGACAGAATCGTTCGTAATAACTTGTGTATTGAGTGTATATGACAATTTAGGATTATTTTTGCCCAAATATAGGGCTGTGCATTTAGAATATGATATTGGTAAACAATTTCTGGTGGCCTAAATCTCATAAGGTGGGAGGGGTATTACCCCTCAGGGTCCAAGACACTTGCTTAAAATTTTACGAGGGTCGTTCAGTATACATGTAACGGCTGGAAATCTAGGGTAGGGGTCCCCCGCCATTTTTAGAAGGAGGGGGTTAGCGAATAGATCAAAAAGGTGAAAAACACATAAAAATAGCAAAAAAAGCGCAGGTTTTCGACAAAAAAGGGGGAGGGTGTTCAAATATTTTCTGACTTTCAAGGAAGTTCGGGGCTTCAAGGCGTGGATGGGGGATGGCCCAAACCCCTTTCACATGTATATTTCTCGGCCATTTTCAGGGAGGGGGTAAGCAGCTCCATTTTTGCAGCCGCTTACCCCCTTAAAATCTTTAAAATGGTAGAATTTGCAATAAGGAATTCTACACCTTTTTACAATTTTTGTTCTTCAAAAATCTTTGTACATATACAAAGACGGTCCTGAAACGTCTTTGTACATCAGCAAAAATCTTCGCCGAATACAAGAAGACCGTGCTTCTAAATGTGATAATTCGTCCTGAATTTAGTTGATAATATTAGTTCGGCGCGAAGTGCCGAAATTTTTATGAGCTTTTCATGGAATTCACACATAAAACTCGACTGAGAAAGCTAAAACAACTTGTACTACAATATCAGAAATAGTACAAAAATTGTAATATGCGAATTAAATCTTGTAATAAGCAACACTGCGCTTAGAATGGAAAAATGGAAAAATGTCAAACATTCAGAAACCCAAAAATTAGCGAAATACACTACTAAAGGTCGAAAAACTATGTTCTACCACACTGAAATCGTTACTGTACCATATTAAAGTATACAAAAATTTGCTTGTACAAAACAGTGTTGTTTTGTATGCGCCAAAGATTTTTCCTGATGTACAAAGACTTTTCAGGACTATGTTTGTACACGTACAAAGATTTTTGGGAAGATAAAAACTGTAAAAAGGTGTAAAATTCAAAAAATTTTTCGGCGCTTGCTCCGATATGAAAAATTGTCTGTCCTATATATCTTTGAAATGGCAAAATTTGTATTTAAAATGGAAAAATGTCAGAATGGAAAAATGTCAAATTTTTAGGCGCTTCGCGCCGTTTTGAGACAATTTTAGTAATTTTTGGTGTTAGAAACCCAGAAATTAGCTAAAATATATAATCAAAAGTCAAAAGACCCAGTTTTACCACACTAAAATCGCTACTGTACCATATTATAGTAACCAAAATTTGTGTGTACAAAATTTACAAAGACTTTTGGGGACCATCTTTGTATATACATGCACAAACAGACCGTGTACAAAAAACACTGGTACAAAATGTACAAAGACTTTTGGGTACCATCTTTGTTCATGTATATACAAAGGTACATTGTACAAAAACACTGTCACATACTGATAGTATGCGAAAATGTGTATGTTTAAAAATGTATTTATATAATATAGCTACAAAAATTTGTTAGCTCACAGTAAAAGCTCATTTGTACACAGTATCAAAGTTATAACTAGTGATCGACCGGGGCGACTTTTTTGGCCGGGGCCGTGGCGGTACCGGGGCTGGAAACAAATCCCCGGCCCCGGCCCGGGGCCGGGGCCGGGGCTGGCCGGGGTCAGACAAGGAAAATATTATTGCATGACACATACTTGGGGTGGGGGGCATAGGAAAGAAATAATGAGCAATTGCTCCATTCAGTAGTAAATGGCTTTTCATATCAAGTTTTATTACTATTTATGTCACAAGAAACAAATTTAGTCTAGTGTTTCATTGTCTGAATCATCAATAAGGTCTATGTCGCTGCTATTAGCGCACTCTGTATCATTCGAATCTTAGCTACGGCTACTGCTGCTGTAGCAATTGGATGCAATAGGTATTGGATGTAATAAATGAGACATCACACATTCCCATATGGGGGAGGGTATTACCCCCTCAGGGTCCAAGACACAAGTCACTGTCAGACGATTTTTGGTGAAAACCTTTTGAATTTTTTGAACTTAATTTTTTAGTATGGCTAAAGTGTACCTAACTATTAGAATTTCACGAAGTGATACATTATTTTATTATGTGAGCTAGAGTAAATAGATAAACTATCACTATAAAACATGCATGTAATCGCTTAAAATTTTATGAGGTTCCCTCAGTATACCTACATGTAACGGCTGGAAATCTAGGGTAGGGGTCCCGCGCCATTTTTAGAAGGAGGGGGTTAGCGACTAGATCAAAAATGGTAAAAACACATAAAAATAGCCAAAAAAGCACAGGCTTTCGCCAAAAAATGGGGGAGGGTGGTTAAATATTTTCTGACTTTCAAGGAAGTTCGGGGCTTCAAAGCGGAGATGGGGGATGGCCCAAATCCTCTCTCACATGTATATTCCTCGCTACGGTTTTTTTTTTTGTATTCGGCAAAGATTTTTCCCGATGTACAAAGACTTTTCGGGACCGTCTTTGTACATGTACAAAGATTTTTGGGAAGACAAAAATTGCAAAAAAGGTCTGTAATTCGGAAAAATTTCGGCGCTTCGCGCCGAAATGAGTAATTGTGTGTTCTATATATCTTTATAATGGCAGAAATTGCATTTCAAAAGTAAAAATGTCAAATTTTTCGGCGCTTCGCGCCGTTTTAAGACGATTCTTAGTGATTTTTGCCCTAGAGACCCAGAAATTAGCTAAAACACACTACGAAAAGTCGGAAGAACTCTGTTTTTGCGATACTAAAATCGCTGCTGTACCATATTATAGTACCCAAAAATTTTGTGTGTACAAAATGTACAAAGATTTTTAGGAAGGCAAAAACTGTAAAAAGGTGTAAAATTCCCAAAATTTTCGGCGCTTCGCGCCGAACTGATAAATTATTTGTCCTATATATCTTTAAAATGGCAGAATTTGCATTTAGAATGGAAAAATGTCAATATTTTTCGGCGACTTCGCGCCGTTTTCAGATAATTTTTTAGTAATTTTTAGCGTCATAAACCCAGAAATTAGCTAAAATACACTACCTAAGATCGAAAACCCTGTTTTACCACACTAAAATCGCTACTGTACTATATTATAGTACACAAAAATTTGCATGTGCAAAATGTACAAAGACTTTTGGGGACCATCTTTGTACATGTACAAACGGACCTTGTACAAAAAAAAAAACACTGATTCCTCGGCTATTTTCAGGGGAAGGGGGTAAGCGGCTCCATTTTTGCAGCCGCTTACCCCCCTTTGAAAATCTTTAAAATGGTAGAATTTTCAATAAGGAATCCTACACCTTTTTACAGTTTTTGTTCTTCAAAAATCTTTGTACATGTACAAAGACGGTCCTGAAACGTCTATGTACATCAGCAAAAATCTTCCCCGAATACAAAAAGACCGTGCTTCTAAATGTGATAATTCGGCCTGAATTTAGTTGATAGTTCGGCGCGAAGTGCCGAAATTTTTATGAGCTTCTGATGGAATTCACACATAAAACTCGACTGAGAAAGCTAAAACAACTTGTACTACAAAAATGAGAAATATTACAAAAATTGTAATATGCGAATTAAATCTTGTAATAAGCAACACTGCGCTTAGAATGGAAAAATGGAAAAATGTCAAATATTCAGGAACCCAAAAATTAGCCAAATACACTACTAAAGGTCGAAAAACTATGTTCTACTACCACACTGAAATCGTTACTGTACCATATTAAAGCATACAAAAATTTGCATGTACAAAAGAGTGTTTTTTGTATTCGCCAAAGATTTTTCCCGATGTACAAAGACCAGGACTATCTTTGTACATGTACAAAGATTTTTGGGAAGATAAAAACTGTAGAAAGGTATAAAATTCCAAAAATTTTTCGGCATTTCCCTCCGATATGAAAAATTGTCTGTCCTATACATCTTTTAAATGGCAAAATTTAAATTTAGAATGCAGAAATGTCAAATTTTTAGGCGCTTCGCGCCGTTTTGAGACAATTTTAGTAATTCTTGGCGTTAGAAACTCAGAAATTAGCTAAAATATACAATTAAAAGTCAAAAGACCCTGTTTTGCCACTAATTTTCTGGTCCTCCAATTTGGGATTTCATCCCTCCCTCAACTCTGGACCCTAGGAAACTATTTGAGACATATTTAGTTTATCGGATCGGACGCAATTCTGCAGCGTAGTTTATATTCGCCTATAATTAACCTCGGTCCTAATAACTATTACACAGGAAACGCGTTTTAAAGCACACGGTTCCCATTCAAATGAATGTAAAAGTGTTTTTTTTAGAAATAGTTTGTTAAAAACGTACAATTTCTAACTAGAAATAGAACGTATTTGTCAACTCTAAATCTTTTAGCCATAGCTATGAATGAATGAGTTAAAAGTAGCATTTAGTTTAAATAAGTTAAGTGGAGGAATCGAAAATATGCAGATTTTCCTGAACATTCAAGCTCATTTATACACAGTAGAAAACTTATGACAAGGACTAAGTAAGTATACATATGGTCTAATCAGTACAGTTCTCAAAATTAACACTTGCTCATTGATAAATAAGTGCCAGTATCACAGCCTGTACAAAATACGAATTACACTAAATTTTTCCCCGGCCCCGGCCATTTTTTAACCTTGCCCCGGCCGGGGCGGGGATGCTGAAAAATGGCCGGGGATTCGAGGCTGGGGCCGGGGCCCCGGTCGATCACTAGTTATAACAAGGACTAAGTAAGTACACATATGGTCTAATCAGTACAGTTCTCAAAATTAACACTTGCTCATTGATAAATAAGTGCCAGTATCACAGCCTGTACAGAATACGAATCTGTGATTGTTAGCATACATGTAATGGCTCGAAATTTGGGAGGGGGGTTCCTGGCCATTTTAGGGTGAAGGGGTAAGGCCCCTTAATTTTTGGTCAAAAGCGGTCAAAAAACGGCTAAAAAATTCAACTTTTTTAAAAAGTCGTGAGGGGGTGGATGAAAGTTTTCTGGTTGTAGGGAGCATGGGGGGACGTCCGACTTTGTTGGGAATCCCCATCCCTCTGTTACATGTATAATTAGATGTTATTTCATTCATGGATAATCAGATAAAAGCGAGAAAGCTAGTTTTCTTTTAAATAATGCAGTGCTTTATGCAGTGTGTTTACGAAGAAAATGCCGCTAGTCAGTTCGCTATTTTCCGAATATGGTGACGAAAAATCTAATACGACGGTTGTGATTTCATCGCCGAAGCAGTTGCTAGCAGTGAACGACAATATTTTATTTGCATGGACGGCGAAAGGCTTAGTTGCCCTCATAAACGTGCGATTGGATTCAGAAAAATCTGAATTAGCGTATGATTTTCACACGGTGACTTATTTCAGATGCTGATTAACATGCTGTTTTATTTGAATCTTTTATTTAATCGATTTATTACTACTCCATTCTAATGTGTTAGTATAGTTTCTCATTTCATTCTAGCGACGCTGGGCTCAACAACAAACTATTATTCCTCTCTTACCTTTTTTGGCTCAAAAACTATCGATCACATTAGAACACAGTGTCTTGTCATCCAGAATTAGACTTAATTAAAATATATTTAACCAAAATGTTCATCAAATCTTTAGTTAAACCACATACAATCACGCTCAGAACAGAGTAAATTTTTCCTGGTGTGAACCAGGTCAAAGTTTCAGGGGAGGGGGTTGAAAATCAAAAATTGAATAATAGCTAAGAGCTTTGTAAAAAAACGGTTCTGTAGTGACAAAACGATGTTATCGCTTTAAAACCATCGATTTGGAGCATTTTTGGCAAATATATAACCTTTTAAGAGTCAGTTTCTGTAAGGACCACCTTAACGTTATGTAAGTAAAAAAATAATTTTTCGTAATTTTGACATATATTACACAAATTTTTACGCTGATTCCGAATCTGAAAACCGTTTTACACAAAAATGATTTTTTGCTGACTTATAGGGGTGTAAAGTGTGAAAAATCGGAATATGTGCCGAATTTCATATGTTGATTAATATTTTCCAAAATAATCAACCTTATTCAATGCAAATTTTTTTAAATTACAGGAGATTGAATGGGCTTTACAAAAAGTATAAAAAGTTTGTTTACCGGATCATCCCACGGGATACAGCAGTCAATAAAAGTCAAAAATATGAATTTTTGCACTTGCAACATTTTTACTTTTTTAGCCATAAGTCCAGAGTGGTCATACAGAATCGAACCTTATTATACCACAATATGTGCCACCTATGTACCCGTTTCTGTGTAAAAAACGAAGGATATTTGATGGATAGTTATTGACCACTTTTGACAAACGTGAAATTAACTCATGTGTTCAAATTTCAAAAATGATACATTTGTGCTATGAAAAATTTAACGTTTCGATCTATAACTCCAGAACTGTAAAACATTGTGCGACCGCATTACACCACAGCTTGTACCATCTATGTGCCTAAGTGCTCGCAAAAGATCATGCATATACCTTAACTGGTTGTTGACCATTTCTGACAAACGGTAATTGAAGTCAATTGGTCAAAGTCGAAAAAATCATACATGTGTGGTACAAATAACTTTCCTTTTGGAGCTGTAATTCGGGAAATAAACATCATCTTGTGGCCACATTACACCACAATTTGCACTATCTATTTGCCTAATTATATGCAAAAATCCATCTATATATGTTTGATATTTATTGACCATTTGTGGACAACGTAAACTTAGCTCCATTGGTCAAAATCAAAAAGTCACACATTAGTGCTTCAAAAAATTTTACTTTCGGCTCTGCTACTCAAGAATTAGGACACATTTTTTAACCGCATTACACCACAGTCTCTACCATACCTGGGCGTGGGGGATTTGGGGGGTATGCACCCCCCAGAAACCAAAATACCCCCAGAAATCAAAATACCCCCCCCCGGAATTCAATTTTTGAAAATTTTTTTCGTTTTTTTCGCAATTTTTTGATGCCAATGGATAGTGCTTGATGAGAAACGTCGAAAAATGGTGTTTTTATCGCCATACCACCATTTTTAAGGCCATTTTTTGACCTTCAAAAAAACCTTGCACCCCCCCCCACCCTCTCCAGAATTTTTGTGCTGCCCACGAATGGTCTTTACCATATATGTCCCTAATTGTACACAAAAATATCATCTGCATATTCTACGTACTTATCTATCAGCCATATTTCACAAGTGTGAACTTAACCTAATTGGTCAATGTGAAAAAATGCATGCTTTTGTTTCAAATAATTTTATTTTCTATTTCCAACGAGAAGTAAAATCGATCTGGTGACCATACTACGCCACAGTTCGCACTATCTATTTGCCTAATTGCATGCGAAAAATTCATACATATATGTTGGATTATATTTATTTATTATTTTTACCTGTAGAAAATCCTGACATAAAGGAATGTTTTATATCGTCAAAATTCAATTGTCAAAACATTCTGAATGAATCAATGTGTCTTCTACGTCATCTGCCTCATCATCTAGATTTGGGTCTGGTTGGAAAAATCTTCTAAGCAGTCATCTTCATCAGTTTCGGTTGGGACAATTGCTTCTCTTTTTCGTGCTTCCCGCGACCAAAATCCTGCAATTTGCTGCCATGATAAAAACTCAGATTGCTTGAATAGGGGCAATCTTCGCATTTCAGTTGCAGTCTCCCTTGGATCGCACTTTCTTCGAGTCTTAATCCCATCATCAAATTAATTAAGCAAATATTGGCGCTGGTCTCTGTGAATGCTTTACAAGATCTTTTTTGCCTTAAAGTTCAGCCAGTTGATAATCTTTGGATTGAATCATCATCTGCATACATCTCCCAGAATTGCTGCAAAACTTCATTTAGACTTGGAAGCCGAGGCATTAGCTGCCGATTTTCTATTTGTTTCTTGTACGTTGTAATAGCTGCATCACGCAATGTCAGTCGCTCAGGCTGAAACTGTTGATTTGCTAACTCCATGTGATTTTCAAAGGATGGATGTCTTCGAAATGATTTCACGCAACCAGGAACAGTACACGCACACCTGGGCGCGGGGGTTTGGGGGGTATGCACCCCCAGAAACCAAAATACCCCCAGTAATCAAAATACCCCCAGAATTCAATTTTTGAATTTTTTTTCGTTTTTTTTCTCGCAATTTTTGATGCCAATGGATAGTGCTTGATGAGAAACGTCGAAAAATGGTGTTTTTAACGCCATACCACCATTTTTAAGGCCATTTTTTGACCTTCAAAAAACCTTGCACTACCCAGAATTTTCTTGCTGCCCACGTATGAGTACAAGTAAGCAGTTGCAAAGATCTTGCTGAGCTGTCTTCTCCTGGTAAAACTGGCACAAATGTTGCTGTTGACTGGTCCCTTGTCATGGGCTCTTCTAGGATGAAGAAACAAGAAACAAATAGAAAATCGGCAGCTAATGCCTCGGCTTCCAAGTCTAAACGAAGTTTTGCATCAATTCTGGGAGATGTATGCAGATGATGATTCAATCCAAAGATTACAAACTGGCTGGGCTTTGAGGCAAAAAGATCTTGTAAAACATTCACGAAACCAGCGCCAATATTTGCTTAAAAAATTTGATGATGGGATCAAGACTCGAAGAAAGTGCGATCCAAGGGAGACTGCAACTGAAATGCGAAGATTGTCCCTATTCAAGCAATCTGAGTTTTTATCATGGCAGCAAATTGCAGGATTTTGGTCGCGGGAAGCACGAAAAGAGAAGCAATTGTCCCAACCGAAACTGATGAAGATGACCGCTTAGAAGATTTTTTCCAACCAGACCTAAATCTAGATGATGAGGCAGTTTTTATGAGTTTTTGTTTGAATTTACACATAAAACTCGACTCAGAAAGCTAAAATAACTTGTGTTACGCAATTAGAAATAATACAGCAATTGCAATATGCTGACTGAATCTCATAAATAGACACCGATTTGCTTATGAATTTAATACAACACAAAGGTAAAAAAAGTCAGGCAGAAAACAGTGCAAAGTTGACAAATAGTTTTTATTTCTGCATAAAATCTTTGTAAAACACTAGGAATAGATGTAAAAGATGTTCAAGTCTGTATAAAGACGCTTGAAATTACACAAAGATGGATATTTTACCAGATAATTGTCGTCTATTTTTGTTTTTTAAGTTTTTGCACTTGACTGTCATACCGTTCGGCCGCGTTCAGCAATTATTGATCAACCGCACCGGCTCTCTTTTGGCATTAATGTGTGATAAATATTGTTATGTAGTGGAAATCCCACGAATTTTGCGTCTTTTCAAGTCGCAGTCCGAATTAGAACCGCAGTACTTATGCAAGTGAATGAATTTTGTGATTGGATGCTTATCGAATTATTCGCACCGAATTCAGTTTTTATTTTATCTTAGCTTAAAGATTTGCATTGTACACTTTATTTCATAATTCTAAGCGATAGGTGGATCGTAAGATCCTTTTTATATCAACTTAAGTCCTTCATTAATTTTTTTACACTTACTTCAAAGTACATATGTAAGTAAAGAATTCGCATAAGCTTACGGCTCGATTGAGAATTGTAGGGAAGTTAAATTTCTGCTTAAAAATAGAAACACGTATTGTTCAAAATAAAAACATCTGAAAAATTAGTCGAAAAAGCAATAGCTAAATATTTTAGGTTACGAAAAACCTGGCGATATTACCTATCCTGTGTATTGAATGTTCATACCTCTTGTAGTGCCTATCTACGGATGGAATGAGATATACATGAAATAAGGGGATCGGGGTTTCCCCCACTCAAGGTAGGTTGTCCCTATCTCTTTAGTGACCGAGATTCCCCTCATTTTCGCAGTGGCGTAGCTCTGGGGGATTGGGGGGGAACTAGCTCCCCCAAATTTTGGAAGCATGAATATTTTTTAAAGGGGTCCTCAATAGGAAAAAATTTGAGATTCTTGAAGCGCATCTGAAACACTGCTAGTAAAGATTTTAGCACACTTTTCGAGCTGATAAGCCCAAAATTTTTGGGCGCTTCGCGACTTATTTATTTATATACAACACATTTGTTTAATATAATTGAAATCAAATTTGATTTTTTAGAATTTTCCTTTTCCAGTGTGTAAATCTTGTAGAAAAAGCACAAAAACACAGTTATTCTTTGCTTATCCATAAGTAGTTGTTGGGATATGTATGCAACTTTAAAATTTTCGCTCCCCAAAATAAGAAGGCCAGCTACGCTAATGCATTTTGAGCAAGGCCATTCCAAGATTGTTTTTGGCACCATTGCGTTTAGAATTTTTAGCTAATAATTTTGTATTCTTTGATCAACGTTTAACTTGCTTTTTCTCAATTCAAATCGGAAAAGTTGGACATTTTGTTTTCTAAATTAAAATTTGATGATTACCTCATTGCAATCGGCTGGAATTTCTACCTAGGCCTTTGCCTGCCTATGGACAAAAGTGTTGTAAATATGCTTGTCATTATGTAAATTGCCTTTAAAATTGATGTTGAAAATTGATGATCTGACGCGATTCAGATGTCGTAATGTTGATCTCAACTTGAGCGGCTCAGACCGCACATATATGAAAATCCTTTGGCATCCAGGTTCCGCTAATGCCAGTCATCTTGCAGCATTAACGTCGGATAATATCATCAGGTTTGTAAGCATACTTGTAACGGCTCTAAATTTTGGGTGGGATGGGCGATTTTTAGTGGGGGAGTTAACGACTTCCAATTTTTGTCCAAAAATGGCAAAAAACAGCTAAAAATGGCCAGAAACGCGAGTTTTTGCGCAAAAAATGCGGGAGGTCAAAAATTTTTTGACTGGAGGAGGGGGAGGCGGGGGCCGACCAATTTTGGGGGATCTTCCGTCCTCCCTGTTAAATGTATGCTCGTAAGCTGCAAGCAAAGGAAAGTTCTTTAATCTTTATTTGGTGCCCTGCCCTTGTTGCACTGAAAGATTGCAAAATGTCTTTACGCGTTGCATGCTAAATTAATATTTAATCCATCATTGATAAAGTAGAGTCATTTGCTACAAAAATATTAGCGTTTTAGCGTAAATAGGGTCAGGCCTCAACACAAGAGGGCTTATATGTATATATGCTCACGACGAAAGTCAATAGCAAATTAAGCCTGGCCAAACGGTCTGAATATAACATTTATCGAGCCTTAGTTAGACTTCGCGCCAATATTATAAATTTCTCCTTAATTTTTGAGTCAACAAATTCAAGTAACTTCTGATATTTATTAGGCGAGCGTTAATCTTTAGGACGTATAAAAAAATAAGTGGCCCTTATTAGCCAGGCGTAAGCTTGGGTTTAGCTTAAGAATTGACTCAAACGAAGCCTAAAGCTGGATCTGATTTTTATGCGCCTATATACACAGGTGTCACGAAATTCGAAGAACTAACAGTCGTGAAATTTCTCTCAAGGATTTAGTGCCTGTGATATAACAGGACGTTGTCTCATATTTTGTATTATGTGCTAAGACACATGACGACGTACTATGCTATAACATGGACAACTCAATCCTTAAGAGACTTTTATGGAATGTTAATTGTTCAAATTTCGTGACGCGTGTGTATCACATATGTACATACCATAGATATATATATGTACATACTTGGTTACTTTCGTTTCTTATCATTCTGCTTAATCAAACTAGAATTCGGATACGCATTGCTTGTTCTGCTTGTTCGATTACTTCTTATTTTCTATTTTATTGTCGATTGAAACTTATTTCAATGAAAAAATTCTGAACGCTGCGCATTGTTAAAAATAAATTGAAGTTTTGTATTGCTTTTATTTTGCATTTTTTAAAATTTAAGTTTACGTTCGTTAACCTTTTAACACCTTTCCTCACATAAGATATCACAGATTCACGGCGCAGCATAAAAATAAAATTATAATGCATGACTATTAGACGTTTTTTATCATTTAATGCATTTTGTGGCTGATTTTTCAAATTGCTTTAGAATATACGCAGTTGAAAAGAGTGGCTGCAAAATGGTCCAGGCATTAGTACTGGGAGCGAGTAATGAAGCTACCTTTTCCGCAAACACGCCTAGGATGTGCTCCATGTTATCATCCATAGGAGAATCAGCTGGTTTGTATTCTTATTTTCAAGTGCTTGCTGCCTGTGTGACAATCATTCTCCGTAATTTGAATTGAATTGCATTAATTTATTGTGCTTTTTAATACGCGTATACGTCTCATGTACAGACATATAATAGCTCATAATTTTGGGAGGCGTTACTGGTAAATTTGTCATTTTGGGGGGGGGTCTCAATTTTTGGCCGAAAATGGCAAAAAGCACCTGAAAATGGTGAAAAAACGCAAACTTCTTCTAAAAAGGAAGGCTGTTAAAGGTCCCATTCTTGATGAATAGAGGAGGACGACCTAGTTTGGGTGCGGGGATCCCCATGTCCTCTGTTACATGCATGTTAACGCATATTAGGGATGATTAAAATTAGAGGCAGTTTCATTTGATTTGCGAATTTACGAAATTATACATTGTTACCACTTAGCGGATTTTGGAAATCTGTGCACATTGCACGAGAATTTCGAACGTTCACTTGGGGGCTTAGTTTCGCCAAAATGTCCGTCAAAGACGACCAGTGGCGGATCTAGGATTTTCCTAAGGGAGGGCGGAATTCAAACTTTTCCTAAAAACGGTCAAAAATATGTACGTCTAAAAATTTGCCCTTCACGTGCGAAATGGCGATTTTTTCGGCGTCTCACATCGTCGTCTACTTTTATTTAAAATTATTTTTGACGCAACATTTTCAGGAAAGTATTTGAAATTTGCGAGAATTTTTGTTAAAATTTTTTGACTTTTGCTTAATTTCCTGTACATATGTGTAGCATTTACGCGGAACCGTCGAAAATTTTTTAAAATTATGCATGATAATAGAAGAACTTTATGCCGAAATAGCTGTTTCTGCTCTTGAAATTGTTTTAAAACCTATTACATGAGCAAAAATGGCTTATAGGTCGCCAGGAAAGTAAATAAATATCATTAATAACTAAAATCCGGCGCAAAGCGCCGGAAACATTTCAGAAATTACGATCACGACGCCCAAAAATCATTGCAAATTACAAACCCATTCTTTATATCGCCATTTATTTTGGGCCAATAGGGGGAGAGGGCGGCCCCACCACCGCTTCCCTTAAATCCACCTTTGAATACAAGCCTTTGTCTGACAAGTCTTTGTAGGTTTAAGAGAAGGTCATTTTCACGAAATCTACTCAGTCCTACGTGTACCTAGCGGCTTAAAATTTTCAAAGCGCTTTAACCCTCTTCCCGGCTCCCTTAAATCCGCCTTTGGTTAGATCCTCAAGTTTGGCGCTTAGCTATAATTGTCGACCGGACATGTGTATAAGCATAAGCATCGTTAATTAATTACAAAGAGGTAATTTCCGGGTTAAAACATAGAGATTTTCATTAGGCAGACGTTAAAAGCCGAGAAAAAACTGAAATAGTAGGAAAAGTTGCTGGGAAAATGATCGAAATAGTCTGAACGAAGTATTTGTCTGACGAACGTTTTTAATTCAACTTCTTTGCTATTGATTTGCTTTCGCTCGAAGATACATATGTAGTGCCGCTCCTAACAATCTTTGTCTCGATTACCGTCCACCGTTGTTTATTTCTACTTTTATCCTTTATCTTTGTTTTTTTGACTTCTTTTTCGCTTCAGTCAATTATTAGCCTCATTTACTATTTAGTTTCGTTTGATTTTGGATCGCCAATTGATACTCACCATTTGGGCAGAGTGTCGCTCTACCCGTTGTATATTTTGTATGGGAACGGCGATGTTTACAGCGTATTCACTGACCCTATTGCTTTCAGGTCTGTGTGTCAGTCAGTTGATAGTACAGCATATATACAAGCGGCCAACATTGAAAAAATAAGATGAAAAAGAAGAGAAATGGCTTATTAAAAGCAAATGTCTTACTTGTATGCCGCAAATTCTCCAAAACACCTCAGCGTTATATTCTTGCATATGTATGTACTGTTTAAAGAATACTTCTTTCTATTTTATTTATATTATTTTAGTTTGTTTATCTAGAGCTCTTTTTCGTTTTCTGTTTCAAAATCTGAGTTCTGTGCATGGTTTTTTACATAGTGCAAACTTATCAGGCTTCGTACAAAAGTTGCCCGGGATTTTTGTACATGCAAAGAAAAATTTTTGCATGTTGTAAAACATGCATTTTATGCGGCTTTCAAAAAATTTTACAGAGTAGAAAGATGCCCATGTAAAGTTATTGATTCAGAGCGGTCTTTAATGCTAGCTTATTTATATTTTATATTATCTTCGTGGATAGTTGCCTAAAAATTTACTGCTCTAAGACAAATTTTATCAAATTTTTTCAGGATGTTTCAAAAAGCCTAATAAAGATGGTTGATTTTCTTTCTATGTTACATATAACTTTTTCCTCAAGTTTTGAATACCTTAATCACTATTATAAAAATGGGAAAGGTTCTTTAAAATTGAAAAATAAATATTTGCGGATATGTGTTCAACGTTAATTTTTGAAAAGCTGGTAAGGCAAATATTTTGTCAGCGATTCAAGCTGATTCCCGATAATTATGTCGTACTGTTGATTCATTTTAATTGAATAATCTTTAAATGGCTCGAATGTAGTTATTGCTTGCAATATTGATGTAAAAGAATTCTATGGTGTTTTCAGGAAATTTCCGGTTAAGGGACCACTTACTGTAACTCCTCCAGCCGAAGACAACTACGGATCTGATTCGTGTGATATTTTGGCATTGATTTCTTCTAAACGACTTGAAGCCATAACTACACTAATAATAGCTACGTCGTACGGAAATTTATACCATTGCATCGTGTCGACAGTGGACAGGGTAAGAATTTTTATGTTGCAATTAAAATTGTTAAGCCTTATGCTTTCATTTATTTTCTTTTAGCATTGCTTCCCGAAATGAAAAAATACTTTTATTTTCCACAAGGCCCCCTTCAAAAAAATTAAAAATGCTCGAAGTTTACTAAGAAATCGATCAATGCAGGTTTTTAGCACACTTTTGAGCTGGTGAATCCAAAATTTTTTTGCCCCCGGATTTGTAATTTTTTGATGCTATTTGCCACCTTAGAAGCCCAGATTTGGATAAAATTGGATATACATAGTGGGCCATAAAAAAGCTACTCCACATGTTACATCATAACTTGGGCAATTATGGACATATAATTTTAAGGCCAGTTGCATTAGATAGATATACGTGTCTTTGTTAAAAATGCATAAAAGCTTCGGCCAGACGCAGAGGTGCACAAGGCCAAAACAGTAAATTTAACGTTCACGATTTTTTAGCTGTTTTGACGATTAAAATGGTAAATAGCCTGCAAAACCTTTTTTCGTGGTATTATCGCATTTTAAAAACACTTTTAGTTCATTTTGACTGCATAATATAACTTTTAACGTTAAAAAATAAAAAAATTTATCAGTTTTGGGCGCTTTTTGAGTAAAAAGTACTTAAAAAAGCCAATCTGGCGCGAAGCGCCGGAAAATTTTTGACGTTTTTACTGCTTTTGACCTAAAAAATTATGCATAAAAACTTCCCGTGAGCTCAAAATCGTCGGACAGTACCTTCCGGCTGACCCATCATGAGGGAAGGTAATACCCCCTCACCCCTATGTGCATGTATGGCCAAACGCCAGCAGGTTGTGCGCTAGGGCGATTTCTTTAAATACGCGTTACAATGGGTGTGAAAAGTTCATATCGTCAAAAGAGGGATTATATTGATGACAGAACCAATGACACCTTCGGCGTTAATTATAATGAATGGTGCGTCAGCGAGCGCCGCGTTACGTCCATCATGCGCCATCATCTCTTTTTTCTATTCAGCGCCATTAACCTCCATCATCCCTTTAATCTGGCGATGCGGAGGGCGCAACTTAGCTATTAATAGCACCAACAAGAAGGAAGCGCGCCATTCACGTGCGCGCTTCCTTGTTGGCGCTATTAATAGCTAAATCACGCCGTCCGCATCGCCAGATTAATGGGATGATGGAGGATAATGGTGCTGAATAGAAAAAAGAGATGATGGCGCATGATGGACGTAACGCGGCGCTCGCGACGCACCATCCATTATAATTCTGAGGGTGATGGCGCGTCATCTTTGATGGCGACCACTGTAGGGTGTAAACAAAGCACGGTGATTTTTATCTGTTTAATGCAATTGGTCCTAAAACTATATGTTCATATCAGCTGAACTTATGACCTATAATATCGGCGTGTAGCCTTTTTTGACCCACCCTGTATATGTATAATATTATTAAATCTAACACCTTTTATTGAAAGAATGCCATTTTTTAAAGTCGGCCACCCCTTAATCCATACGCAGAGTAAGGATTCTTATTCCATGAATATCAAATTTGATGTTATTTGAGCATTTTTCAATTTTCAAACGACTTTTAACCGTATAAGTCTTCTCAAAATAAAGATTTTTTTGATATTTATTAATTCAGATTTCTCTTTCACCTCAAAGTGAAAAGTATGGCATATTTTCTAGAATTCTGGCCCAGTTGAACTCCCTTTCACGTGATCTTATTGTCGTTTTTTACGCTCTTTTTACTATTTGTAAATTAATGATAATTCTATGTATTAAAAACGTTTTACTTATCTACTCGTGTTTATGCAGATCGACGATGATTCGTGCCCCGAATTGTGTTTGCACGTTTACGAAACTGCTGAATTAGAATTTTCTTTATCAACTGTTGACTTGAGTACCAAACAATTTAAACAAGATTCGGCATTTTCACCCATTATGCTACATAGAGGTGAACTTTATGTCTCAAGATTGCAGCAATGGGGTAGTCATACATTTATTGGCTCGAAATTTGGGGTTGTCACGCCCAGTAGGGGTCAATATATAATAATCATAGTAATATAATACTCCGCGTGTCTCTGTGCACGTCAGTCGAGTTCAATCAATAATCCTTGGGTCAACAACATACTTCGACCACCTAACGGGCTGACCATATGTTCGTTTATAGTCACCAGCTCGGACTGAGCTGTCTTATGCGAGCCTTGAAGTGAATATATTAACGCGCATACACGCATATAAAACCGGTGCTATTGGGCGAACCCAATAGCTTTTATCAGCGCTGACTCCTCACTCAGCAGTTTTATGTGCTAAGCTCGGACCGGTTCCCTTCAGCTGTTATGTCCCTTCAATATATGCGTTGAATTCCAGTTGTTCTAACATGCGCATCAAGTGTCATTGGATTACTGTAGTAGCGTGTCGCATTCCTACCTGACACCTCCCTCCTTAGCTTTGATCGTCCCCGATCAATGATAGCTGCTACTGACTCCACAAGATATGTGACTATCCCACTTCTGTCACCAAATATGTCACGCCCGGTAGTGGTCAATAAATAATAATCATAGTAATATAATACTCGCGCGTGTCTCTGTGGGGGGAGTTAATGATCGCTAATTTTTGGCAAAAAACGGTCACAAAACACGTACATAAAAACGGCTGAAAAATTTAATTTTTCACAAAAATGGGGTGAAGTGGTCAAAAATTTCCCAAGTTTGGGGGATGGGGGACAGCGAGCTTTGGGTGGGAGATCCCTATCCCCCTGTTACATGTATGGGGGTAGTCATTTCCTGATTTGAAGCTAATAAAAATTATAAGCTATAACGCGAAAAAATATAATTTTTCTTTAAAGCTGAATGAAAAATTTGATTTGTAAGATTAAATTGGAAACAAACGATTATGAAATGCTCCACGGAATTTAAAAAAGTCAGCCTGCTTAAGTTGTTACTACATATGTACGTGAACGTTTATTTCTACATGTATGTGATGTGCATAAATGTTTCGAAATCATTCAGCAAGATAGCTTGCTTCCCAATTTAATTTTTGGGACAGTCGGCTATTTTAGTGGGGGGGGGGTGGTCTTCTATTTTTGGTCAAAACTGCGAAAAGCAACTGTTGGTCTAAAAAGCAAGTTTTTTGCCCAAAAGTAGGAGGAGGGTTAACAGATCTTAGCCTTTTGGGATATATGTAGGTGAGGACTCCCGACTGTGGAGACCCACACGTACATATGATCGAGAGTCTATATGAATTTCAAAAAAGTGGCTGTCTGAAAAGTGGTTCACTGCATTAGGTATGTCTTATTTTATTTACCAACTCTTTTCGGTTTTCTGGTATAGATCTCCAAATTTCGTGATTTCATGGTCATGATACTTAATTGTGAAAAGCATGATATGTGTTCATCTGAAGCTTTGTCCCAAATGGCCAACTTTTCACTTTCCCGGACTTACTTATGTTAACTCTTTGGCTGTCTCTTTCGTGTTTTATAGTGTCGTTATGTATGTTTATGTAGATGATTGCGCGTCGGACGTTTACTACTGTACTCACGGCGCTGGAGTGCACTTTGTCACGTTGCCATGGATGTACGATTTTGAGGCGTTGAACAGAAATTCTGGTAATCAAGGTAAATTTTTATCACGTTACAAATTTTTCAAGTAATAAATTAATTATTTTTGGTCTTTATTCTCAAAAATTTCAATCCAAAAACGCTCAGTCTTTGTGTGGCAAAGCAAACAAGCTAGCTTTAAATTTTTTCTGATGCTTCTCGTTCATTTCAAATTTCAACTTATTATCTTACTATTTTAAAATCTTTTTTATTTTTATCATTCTGATCTGTTCACCATGAAAAGGAAGAATATTAGGTAAGAAAAATTTTTTAGCATTGGCTGGACGAACAGGTTTCAAATAACTCTTCGTTCCATTGGCCTTATCTACATTTAAAATTTCGAAACAATATTGCTTCTTATAATGTAGTGCTTGTGTAAAGCTACACGTATATAAAGGGTAAATAAATCCGTATAATCTTTGGCTTATCGTAGCAGAAATATTTTCCGCTCACAAATTAGGGAACCTAATTGTTTACTTGAAAAATGATAGGTCATGCAATGAATAAAAATTTCAACATAAAATTTCGAAAAAATAGAGTCTTCAAAATTTGTATTGATTTTTTGGCCGTCGATTATCGCAATTCCTCAAACTTTTTCCGGCAGCCGTCACCTCGGTTAGTAAGCTACACTCGGTTAGTGAACACGGATCTTATTTGGTCCCCTTTAGGGTATTTATTAACGGGGTTCGACCGCACGTGTTTTGTAGTGCTATGTATACGTATGAATGACAAGGGTCATTTCTCATTATTATTGAAATCATTTCATCTAACATAAGCTGTAGACTGTTATGTAGTTGACTTCATTTACATACATAGATATATAGGTTTATGCTATTTAAGTATAACGTATTTATGCACAATGAAAGATAGTATCGCTTCCATCAGCAAGCTCTGTGCAACTTACGAAAATATAATTTTTTATTGTACAAATTTATGTAGTGTACGTTTAATGTACCTATTACATTTTTTTCACCTGCACACATACATAGCTTGCTTGCCTGCTACTTATTTATATCCTTGTTGCTTCTGTGCTTTATTAACAAGTCAGTTTTGCTATCATGTAAGTCATAAGATTAATATTCATTTGAGTTTACGTGTGTACTTCTATGCGACAACTTTCTCGTTTTTCTTCTCAATAATTTTTGCGTATTATAGGAATGCTTGACGTTCTTTTTCGAGTATTTATAAGTGTGATTTGTGTTACATAAAATTGGTACCCAGAAATATAGCGCTCAAGTTGTTAAGATTATTAAATTATTAAAGATTATTGAGATTATTAAGATTATTAAGATTATTAAGGATTATTAAATAAGATTATTAAATTATTAAGATTGTTGATCGTTACATCTCATCTCATGTCCATCTTTTTCCTGAAGCATATTTTTTCTTTCTGCGCATTATGGCGTATTGAGGCGGGCTTTGATTTTTATTGTGTATTAGCTTCCATTTTATTGCAAATTTAACTTTTCGTCTTTAATTTTGCATCGATGTTCAGATAATAATTCTGATTTAATGGCGGGCTACGACAAAGGCTGCCATGTTGAGTATAAGCTGTGTACGTGCCCTGGTCAGAATGAAAGGTAAGTTTCTAAGCGTGAGGCTAAGATTACACTGAAAATTTGTTTAGGAAATTACACTCGAAAATTTGTTTAGGTTCAGTGCGGACAAGTTCAGAAAATGAAAATACGAAAATACAATTATGCTTCGAAATAAATATAGCAGATCGGTTTAATCTTGTATTCTTTCATGATTAATATTTGCACGTGCGCATCATGCAGATTACTGTAGTAGTGTTTGCCTTGGGCCAATAAGGATAGACGTGGGGTGTTAAATTCGGACTGTTTAGTGCGAATTGGTTATCATACTTCTAGCCATACATGAGCAGCAACAAAGTTCTGGAGGGGGTCCGATTTGGCGAAATTGCCGCAAACAGTACCACAAATACAATTCTGGAGGTTTATCGATTTTGGGAGTGTCAATAGCTATTAAAACGCTTAGCAGCTCAGATGAACACATACCGCACGCTGTCAGAGAGGAATTTACATATTAAAGTATCTTATCGGTAACTGTTTTGCATCATTTTTGCGGATTAGTCAGTGCATAAGTCGACTTAGAACTACAACAAATAATAACTTACGAAGTAATATATGTAGCTATATCTAAGAATTTCAACATCTGAAGAAAAATTATGAATCCTCGTTTAGAACTGAGACGACTGAGTTGAACTCTACCGTGAACTCGAAAAATTTTTGTGCAATATGTACTAAGTTTTTCTCAAAATCGCCTGATTGACTAACTACCTTGTACCCACACACATTCATGTAGCGGCTCGGAATTTCAGGTGGTGGGTCCCGGGCCATTTTTACGGGAGGGGTGGGTAAATGACATCTAATTCTTCGACGAAAACGGCCAAAAAAACGCCTGAAAACGGCCTAAAACGGTCAAAAATTTGATTTTTCAAAAAATAGGGAGGGGTCAAAAATTTTCTGCTTCTGGGGTAATGGTGGAGACGTCCAACTTTGGGTGGGGGATCTTCCACCCCCTCATACGTGTATGCCCATACATCCTACAAAGGGGATGCATGAGGCCGAGGGACTGATCCCCAGGACACATGGGCGTGGGGGTTGAGGGGGTATGCACCTCCCAGAAGTTGAAATACCCCTCCAGAAATCAAAATAACCCCCTCCCCCAGAAAAAATTTTTATTTGCTTTTTTAGCAATTTTTTGGATGCCATTGGATAGTGTTTGATGAGAAACGTCGAAAAATGGTGTTTTCTTTGCCATACGACCACTTTTAAGACCATTTTTTGACCTTTGAAAATTTTTTCACCTCCCCCAGAAATTTTTTTACCCCTCCCCAGAATTTCAGTGCTGCCCACCTATGATCCCCAGTCGCTTATCCCCCTATTTCCAAACAATCAGAAATTCAAGACCTCCCGATGTTTGGCAAAAAGTTATGTTTTTTATAAATCTTTTTTTGGCCAAAAATTGGCATTTAATCCTTAAAAATGGCCGATAATGCGTTTATTCGTTTAACTTATATCAAAACCTATATCATATATGTATCCTTGACATTCGTAATTTTAGACTTTTACCACCATTCGGTTTGGCGTCAATGTTCAGGAATCTATCAAACAGGATTCTGATTCTTTTGACATGCGATTTCACGTTTCAGATAATCAAGCTAAAGTAAATATCTGTTATCTTTCATTTGTGCACTTGTACATACAACGAGGGCTATTAATTACGTCCGTTTTAGCTGTCTAATAACTTTTCCTGTATAAGAGATATCAACATGTGGTTTTTTGCATACGGTGACGAACCTTCTGCTTTACATTACTAGAGTCACCATTTTTTCGTATTTTTTTCCGCCTTTTCTAGAAAAATTTGTCAAAATACCTCACTTCTTTGGTTATGAGAAAATTTTTATCTTGTTGCAGCTTGGGCACTGATTAGCATTTGATATCAAAATTTTGGTAAAACAAAGTCAGTTTATGACTTTCATTGATGCACTACCAAAAATCCCATTGTGATTAATTTCTCTTTTAGTGATGCATTTTTCGGTAAAACTCAATTTTTTTGCTAATTTTCACAAAAAGTTTGCTTCATCACAAATGCAAGTTTTATGTACAAAAAACATTCTAAAAGTGCTTTACAACGTTGGATACTCTCAGCTGAAATATTTATCTTTTTCCTTGAAGAATGAAGTCATGGAACCTTCTGTTCAGGGCTATTTTTAGCCAATTTGTAATCTACAAATGATAGAACAAAAATTATTTTACTGGAAAGCGGAAAAAAGATAAGAAGAAATGATGAGTTCAGAGATGTAAAGCAGAAGTTGCAGAATAACGAGCAAAAACCGCGTGTTGATAACTCTGATAGAAAAAAGTTATTAGATGAAACGAACTTAATTAACAACCCTCGTATAAATGTATTAGTATTGTTCAGGAATGTGACGGCTGGAAATTTCGGGTGGGGTCCTTGGCCATTTTGGGGGGGGGGGTGAATGACCACCAATTTTCGGCCAAAAACAGCCAAAAAGCGCCTAAAAACGGACGAAAATTGCGATTTTTTCTAAAATGGGGGGTCAAAAATTTTTTGGCTTTGAGTGGATGGAGGCGGACGACCAATTTTGGGTTTGGGATGCCCCATCCCCCTCTTACATGTATGATCATCATGATTACCGAAAATACCTACATATCGGGTGCAAAGATACTCAATGTTACTTTTCACAGTTTTTAAAGTCTATTTTACGAAACATTGTGCATGTAAATCAATTTTCGGCACAAAAATCAATTTTTAATTGTATCTTTTCAAGTGATTTTATCAATGCGACAATTTTTCGGATCACCTCAAGATTAATTCGACATGCCATCAATTATAATTACTTACATATACATGCCTGTATTTTCATCCCTAATAATAGAGAAAAAATTATGGAAATCAATACCTAGAATATAAATTTGCAGTTTAACTAGAGTTTCCTAAGCGTTTCAATTATGTGAATATCGACGGCTCAAAATTCTGACTGCAGTGGTCAGCCAGATTTATTAAAGTCATTAAGATACGAAAATTAATGAGTCTTAGATTAAAATTTAAACAAAGTTAAAAGAATGAAGAAAGCTACATATGTTATGTTTCTAATTTTCCATGTTTTTATTGTTTTTATACGAACGATAAATTTCTGAAAATATTGGAAAAAGCTTTTAGTCTGCATTTACGTCACAATGAAACAATTTTGCTTCAACATAATGTACATTAGGGATGCAACGGGTAGTGAATTTTGGTGTATTCGGGTTCGGGTTCGGGTAGTTCATCCAAGTTTATTCGGGTTCGGGTTCGGGCAGTCTTACTTCAATTTATTCGGGTTCGCGCTCGGGTTCGGGTATCAAAATCAATACCCGATCGGGTTCGGCTTCGGGTTCGGGTATTTCAGTAAGTATATAAGAATACCAGTGTATAGCGAATTTCTTAGGTACATGCTGTGTTTCTTTTTTAGTACAAGGTCCGTTTGTACATGTACAAAGATGGTCCCCAAAAGTCTTTTGTACATTTTGTACATGCAAATTTTTGTGTATATAATATGCGAATTCAGCCATTTTAAAGATATGTAGGACAAACAATTACTCAATTCGGCGCGAAGCACCGAAAATATTTGGGGATTTTACGCCTTTTTACAGTTTTTGTCTTCCCAAAATCTTTTGTACATTTTGTACACACAAATTTTTGGGTACTATAATGTGGTACAGTAGCGATTTTAGTGTGGTAAAAACAGAGTTGTTCGACTTTTTGCTAGTGTATTATAGCTAATTTCTGGGTCTATAAGGGCAAAATCACTAAGAAGTGTCTTAAATACGGCGCAAGCGCCGAAAAATTTGACATTTTCCATTCTACATAAATGCAAAATTCTGCCATTTTAAAGATATATAGGACAAACAATCACTCATTTCGACGCGAAGCCCTGAAAATTTTTAGGAATTTTCCACCTTTTCAGTTTCTTGCCTTCCCAAAAATCGTTGCACATTTTGTACACACAAATTTTTAGGCACTCTAATATGTGCAGTAGCGATTTTAGTGTGGTGAAAACAGAGTTGTTCGACTTTTGGCAGTGTATTTTAGCTAATTTCTGGGTCTCTAAAGGCAAAATCAGTAAGAATTGTCTTAAACGGCGTGAAGCGTCGAAAAATTTGATATTTTTCCATTGTAAATGCAAATTCCTGCCATTTTAAAGATAAAAGAGATCACTCTATTTCGACGCGAAGCCCCGAGAATTTTTAATAATTTTCCTCCTTTTTTACAGTTTTTGTCTTCCCAAAAATCGTTGCACATTTTATACACACAAGATTTTTGGATACTATAATATGGTACAGTAACGATTTTAGTGTGGTAAAAACAGAGTTGTTCGACTTTTGGTAGTGTATTTTAGCTAATTTCTCTGCGGCCTCTTAGGC
Source organism: Mermis nigrescens (assembly GCA_036768485.1). NCBI lineage: Eukaryota > Metazoa > Nematoda > Enoplea > Mermithida > Mermithidae > Mermis > Mermis nigrescens. The sequence continues at coordinate 1,425,580 of JAVLUZ010000771.1, read as the reverse complement.
AACAATCCCTATTTGAAATTCAATTTCTGCTATTATCATTTCGGCGTGTAGCGCCGAAACTTTTTGCGAGTTTTAGACCTTCTTTTCAATTTTTATCTTCCCTGAAAAGTATTTGTACATCGGTAAAAATCTTTGCCGAGTACAAAAAAACACTGGGTACATGTAAGCCAGATGTTAGGCAATTTTTATTATTATTAGATGCCTAGCGCTTAATTATTCAAAATGTTTCTCTCAAATTTCCAGTGGATTTTCCCTTCCTCCTCTCATTGTGCAAGAACGCTAATGTAAATGAGAGGTAGCGCTCTGTGTATTGTGTCTGATATAACACCATAATATATCACTGACAACCGAAATTTCTTGCATGGAGAAACTGCCGAAAAGCTGTTATTCGTGAAGTTTGACTCTGATAGAAACCAGTTTAAATTACGACCGAAGAAGCAATGTTTAGCATTTTATATGATATCATTTGGCAATCGTTTTGTAGAAATGAAAAGATTAAAAATCCACGTGAACCGTTTGAAATATACCACTTAATTACATAGCCATTTATGTGTACTGATAATTGAAATGAATTCAGCGCTTGAGGGTCGAGCAAACTGAAAACGGCGCAAAAGGCCAAAAATTTTTGAATCTTTGACATAACAATTTTGGGATTTAGAGATTAAAAATACTTGACAAACCCGAATAAAATCCATAAACATTCGGGTTCGGCTAGTTATAATAATTTTATTCGGGTTCTGGGTTCGTAGTCAAGTTCAGTTTATTCGGGTTCGGGTTCTGGTTCGGGTCCTGAATTTTGTTCGTGGGTACCCGAGTATTCGGGTTCGGGTTCGGGTACCCGTTGCATCCCTAATGCACATATGAGCATTTATCTGTACTGATTGACGAAGCGCTTAATTTAAGCATACAGCAGTTTCAAAATTATGTTTACCGTAATAAATATGATCTAATTGACGTAACTATTCTTGTTTTGACAGACTTGATTTAATTTACATGATTTAACCCGAAATTTGAGAAATTTTATGTAATTTCTATAATAAAACCCGAGATTTCTTAATTGTCCTAGAATCGGCATGAGATTTAACAACTTCTCAACTATTATTCAGTTGTGCATTAATATGTGATTATTTCAATTTTTCATATAAAACTAATAGAATAACTTGTTGAATTTTCTGAGACATTATCCCCTCAATGAGTGATCGACCAGGCTGAAAAAAGCGGGTCCGGGTACGAGACGTAACAAGTATTTATTATGGCTAGATGTTAAATATGTGTACGTATGTATATATAATCAGTATGTGCATCAATAAATAATGCATGCATACGATTAAATAGACATACAGTCGGCGCTCGTTATAGTGGACGCCAGGGAACCTTTAGCGAACGTCCACTATAGACGATCGTCCATTATAAAGGGGTTTTTGAACAACTACTTTCTAACTCATTATGAACACGTGTGATACAATGACATTAACTTGTGAGAACGTACTACATAATTAGGGCAAAAAGAAAACATAAGTCGTTCAACAAACTATTTCTTCATGAAATCAGTGATTTTAGCCTGCATCAATGAACCAATGAATTTCACATTTAGACAATTTTGAGCTGCTGACAGCATTTGCAAAACTTCTTTACAATCCTGCTGGCAATGAAAATAGTCTCGAATCACTTTTAGAGCCTTTTCTGCTTCTTTCAGCGTAGGGGGAACTATCTCGACAACTTCATGATCATCCCTATTTTCATTTGTCGTTTTTTACATCTTTAATTAATTCAAGTTTTGGCTTGATTCTTACTGCTCAAGACTCAGGCATGCATGATTGTTTTTTGATGCATTTCTATGCAAAACGATTTTCAAACTCGATCACGGGCCTCTCACGCTTTTAGATTCAACTAATATGGATAATATGACCCTTAATTTTAGCTTAAAAATGCATAGTACATCACGTCTATTTGTTCCGTTTAACAAATGTACGTAATGCCAACAGGATTCAACCGAGATAGCAACAGCTCACGGATTCATGCAGCCGTCCACTACGACGGAGTGGCCGTCCACTATAATGAGCGATTTTTGCATATAAACGTATGATAGGGACGCATGAGTCGTCCACTATACACAATAATGAGCGTATACTATAACGGGGTTTTTTTCATATATGTGCTATATTAAATTTGGCCGAGACCAGGGCACACTGTCCACTATAACGGGGTGCACTATAACGAGCGTCGACTGTAGATAGACAAAAATACATACAAATTTTTTAATTAAATATAAGTCAAGGATGCATGATGATTGATAAGCTAAAACAACAAGATACTATCATAAGGGTTAGGTAATGCTTAATTATAGAAGACTGTGCTATTTATGTATACATTTTAAATTTAAATTAAACTTGGCTGTACGCCAAGTGATCGATCGATGCTAGCGACCTCGAACAATAAATAAAATGCTTACGCATTATTTTTCCAAATAAATTCATTGAATTTATTTTTCTTCAGCATCATTTCAAGCAGCTTCGGATTTCACAGCGCATTAAAGTAGTTAGTTAAAAACTTTTTCAATCGTTTTGCGCCCAATCGTTTCTCAGCTAAGTCATTTATTGTATTCCAAGTGCATGATTAAAAAATCTAGCAGCCTTCCGAATTTTCAGGCGGTTTGTACATTATATTTCACGAAAAGGCACAGTATACACACTTGACACTCATTTATGTAATCAGCTGATTCTTTCAGCAACCCATAATTTCGGCTCGAAATTCCAAACAATTATAGATCCACTGATGCCCGTCAGTTCTTAAGAAAGTTGCAATATATATTTGAAAGCAAAAAGTTAGAAATTGACTATGTAGCTACTGAATTGAATCACATATGTCCTGAATAATATTAGTTTGAAATTTGTGACATAAATCTCAACGAATCATAATAAATCTTAAATCTCAACTGATTCCTGCTGCAGTTCCGGGACTTGGTGGAAAGTTTTTAGGCTCATAATTGCCATCAACACTGGCTATAAATACGGCAAAAGCGGATCACTATTCATGCTGCACAGTATTTACACTTACTAAATACACATCAGATTCTTAGTTGTACTGCACTGCAGTAATTCGTGGTGAAATGTCGCATGGAAATACAAAAATGATAAAATAAAAAGTAAATGTGAAGTGGATTCAGATTCATAGAGATCGGAGGATATGATAATGAGCAAATGTGTACAGGAAGGCCCCAAACAGTGTGCACTAACATTTTAAATTTATTTTCAGAGACAAATCTTGTTAACGTAACGGTATCATTCTGACATATTAACTTCTAGAAGTTCCAAAAATTTCTTATTAATTAGGCCTGAGCCCGGGCCTGCCCTGACCGGCCGGGCCCGGTCTGGGCCGGGTACCCGGTCGATCACTGCCCTAAATATATACCTTTTAAAAATATCAATTCTCAAAGTTGAAAAATTGCATTTAAATGTCGACATATTGTACGGCTATCAGTTGAATGAGCCCGCGTTGTCCGTTATGACGGATGAAGCGAAAACCAGATCTAATGCAGTGAAGAACATCTCGTTCATTGAACAAGTGAAGACAATACTAAAGAGAGACGCTTCTGTTCCAATGCTGAGGTAGAAGTGATCAATATACTGTGCAATGTACAGGGCGGCTTCAAGAAAAGGAATCGCATATTGGTCCTTGTAACTTGTCAAATATTGACCTAATTAAATGCGGTTTGCTCTGCTAGAATGAATTGAAGTTTTATTTATGCTAGTCGAGCTACTGTTGATTTACACAGAATTAGGCCGAAGTCGTGTTTTGAGTTATGAAAGCATCTATTAGAAGCATTATTAACCTTTACAGCCGTGTAACTTTATAGTATTTTACGACAGTTGAATGCAACTTCTTGTGTTTGTGTATCGCTCACTTAAATGTTTTTGTATATTTAAAGTTGGTGCAAAATAAGGAGATTTAATCAAAATTTGTACGTTTTGGCATCTGCTAGCAAAAGTAAAAACATTGATGCTTGAATGCAATAAGACGTGATAAAGGTTCAGCGGTTCGGTCAAGCAAAGCGATCAAAGTAAAAATAATCAGAGTAGTAAACAAATAAAATTGGTATCGTATAAAACAACCCGCTTTTAATTATCTTTTTCTGTGGAGAATTACACTGTTGTAAAGTTATGTACATTGTAAGGCGAAAAATCTGCAAAAAATTCGGAAAAAAACGAATTCTGCTCAATTTATCGTAAATTAGCTGCAGACCAGCTCGATTGAAATTTCACCACCCTTTTGCAGGCAACAGGCTTTTGGAAATAAAGCAAGCCGCATTTAATTTGTTCAAATATTGAGAAGTTTTAAGGACCGATATGCCATTCGTTTTTTGAGCCATCCAATATATTCATTTCGTAATTAATAAAATGCAATGGTACACTTTTAAGTGCTAAATATTTACATTATGCAGTCTTAGAACAAATCGTAATTCAGTTTGAATTCACTTGCTAGACATGATTTTATTTTCATATGTAGGAACGATGTAGTGAGGATTTAGGATCCATCCTCAACTAAAGTTCCCTGACTCTGCCTTTTGGTGATTTTTTGTTTTCTCTAAATTTCTTTTTCAACATTATTCTTTTTTGAGTTACTGCTACGATGAAGGTGGTTAGCGATACTTTGAGTGCCTTCCAAGATTTCCCGAGTTATTACATTTGGTATCGCCCTCCGCCTTCTATTCATTGTATTATATAGTGCTTGGATTTCATTCTAGCTCGAGGTGCTCTCCACTGATTTATTCTTAGAGAAGCGATAACTTACACGGATTATTTATTTCTTACTCTCGCTAAACTAGCAGTTTTCTGTCAGGAACTTGTGATACTTCATTTGAATGTTGTTTCTTTGTAGTAAGATATCCTTGGTCGCAGGCTATTCTGCGTATGTTACAGTACAGCAACTTCTGAACACATTCAAAATGTAATTTTTCATATTCGATTTGTGCTATTGCATTATATATATATATATATATGCCGAGTCAAAAACGCGTACGTATTTAAGGGGGTAGACGTTTCCTCCATTGGCCCAAAATATTTGACGAGATAATGAATGGATACCTATGTAATTTGCAGCGATCATAATTTCTCAAATCTTTTTTGGCGCTTCGTGCCGGATAATATGTACCTATTAATGACATTTATTTACTTTTTTGGCGCCTGGAAGCCATTTTATGCTCATGGAATAAGTTTTGAATCATAGATTTCTTCTACTTTCAAGTTTAAATTTCAAAAATTTTCGACTTCCTGCGTCATATGCTACAAATACAGGAAACCGAGCAGTAAATCAAGCTTCTAAATGTCCTTCAGCCGAAATTTCATAAATTTCCGGCGCAGAGCTTGTCATTAAAGTCAAAGAAATTCGATGATTAATTCGCACGAAATTGTCGGAAAATCCACAAGTTTTTGAAAAAACGTTGCGTCAGAAGTTATTTCAAATAAAAGTAGGCAATGCAAACCGCCGAGAAAACGCTATTTCGCAAGAAATGGGCAAATTTCTGGACATATTTTAGACTGCTTTTAAAAAAGTTGGGGCTTCGTCCTTTCTTGGAAAATCCTTGATCCGCGACTGCAAATACATGTTCATATTCAAACGTTTTAGGCTTCAACGTTCGATGCAAAATATGTCGGAATTGGAGGCATGCGAATTGCTGTTGAGAACAATCGATATCATGAATATTGAATACTTGAAGAAGATTAATGAAGCTTTGATTGTGAGTCAAGAAAGGTAATATGTAGTACTGTACTCCTACCGTACATACGTATGTATATAGGGAAGTATGATGTATAGCATACGTTACTACGTATATATGTAGTATATATGTAGGGATGTGCCGGTTAAGCGGATAGGGAACCGGAACCGGCTGGGACCGACCATTTTTTCGGAACCGGAACCGAGAACCGATTTTTTGATTTTCTAAGAACCGGAACCGATTTCTTGATTTTCTAAGAACCGGAACCGGAACCGATCTTTTTGGAGTCGGTTATCTAAAAATCGAATCTCATAAAATTTAGTGAAGACATGAAGCAGCGATTCAATCTTTAATTACCCAAAAGTTTACATATTAAAACTTAGCATGCAAATTTTGTTCCGGGTAAATTCTATTTTAAAAATAACATACGTTCTGCGTTTTCGCCATGTAGCCCGTTTTTGAGAGGGTCGTAAATGATTCCAGCGCCACTGAACAGCCGTTCCGATGGAACGCTTGTAGCTGGAGCTGCAAGATACTGTTTGACTACAGACGCCAAAATTAATATTTTATTCAAGAAACAGATAATTCTAAGTGATTTATAAGTAAATTGTTAACTAGACGTAAAACTTCTTTGAACGTGCAGTTGCCAGATTGGAACGACATACTGAATAATTCATCTTTCGATTATATCGTCATGTGTTACCGTTAAGTCATGCTATCAAGAGCGTACAAACTCTAACGCAGGAACCGAGAACCGTAACCGGGACCGACGGTTCTCTAGTTGAAGAACCGGAACCGGCGGTTCCAACTTACGCAAGAACCGGAACCGGAAGCGAAGTTCTTGTTTTTCAAGAATCGGAACCGAATTTTTAAAAACCTGGAACTGGAACATCCCTAGTAGTATGTATGTATGCAGTATGTTGTATGTATGTAGTTACACATATGTATGTACAGCATGACTGATCTTGGAGGGATCAAAAATTGAGCTTATTTCTGGGCCAAGTTGACTTCTGAAACTAATATAAATGTTTAAATAACGTTCAAAGTACGTTATTCCGCAGTTTCGGGTCAGTTTCAAGCATAAAATTTTCAATTTTTTCCGTTTTCAGCCTTTATTTTGGCTTATTTTAGAAAATTTTTCATTTCTTCATTCAGGGGTTCTAGACTCCCAATCCCTTCTACGTGCATGTCTTGTCATATCGGCATTGTTCTACCAAATTTTAACATGGAAAGTGATAGGTTAGGTATACGTTCCCTCGTTGCGTCGATTTTTAAACATGATTTTATTTATGTTTATATTATACATGCACATAGGGAGGGGTGAGAGGGAGTATTTTTACCTCCCCCTTGTTGAAAGGGCCGAAAGTTAGGTACTGTCGAGTAATCTAAGCCAAAAAATAGTATATTTTCAAGTGGTTTTGACGTAAAAATAGTCAAAAACTAAATTTACTACAATAAAGATTCCGGATTTTACTCCTCCCTGACCCCAAAATCTCGAATTTACCCTCCCCTACCAACCTTACCTTTTTTCTATGGTTTATATGTTGGTAAATATGCAACAACTCCAAATGCGCTAAAAATGCTTCAAAAAGTACGATTCATTGCAAAGTGTTTTCTAAAAGCTATTTCACTCATTTTTGTTATTTTTTATCAAAAAGAAATTTTAAATTTAATGGTTTTCATTTGTGGGATGTAACCCCACATTGCCAACCCCGATCTTGTTTATCTATAAATCAAAGATAAAAAATAGTATTGTCAAGAAAAAAGGGAAGGCAAAAAAAATTTGAAAAAATCTTCGTTAATTCTATTTTATTATTTTGCACAAAAACGATAGACTTTGACCAAAAGACCTCAATAGTTATACCCAAAAGTTCCGAAAGATTTCGCAACTCTGTTTAAATGTCCACCCTAAGCGTAAGCAACTGAAGTTATACAATGAAGTGTTACAAGAAGCAAATGACGAGATGGGATACATTTTATAAAATAAAATGGAGACTCAAGGTTTCTGCCCGTTTCTAAATCCATCGAGTAAGAAATCATTATTGAATTTACTATATCGAAATATTTCGGGCGCATAATTTTATGTTGTTACTCAAAAAGTGCCGAATTTCGCTTCAAAAGTATCTAAAAGGATCATAATTTCTCAAAATGCGCTGAAAATGCCTTTAGAAAGTTAATTTACTGGTCTTCATTTCTAAGATTTAACCTCACACTGCTGACCCTGATCTTTTTATCTACAAATCAAAGCCATTAAAAATAGTATTATCGAAAAAAGGGCACAAAAATTTGAAAATTTTCGTTAATTTTAGGTTATAATTCTGCACAAAAAAAGGTTTTGACAAAAACCTTATTAGTTATACCCACGGAGTCCAAGATTTCACAACTTCGTTCGTCTAAATGTCCATCCTAACCGTAAGCAATTGAAGTTATACAATGAAATGGTACAAGAAGCAAATGAAGATGTGGGATTCATTTTATAAAATAAAATGCAATTCAAGGTATCTCTGCCCGGTTTTAGAACCATAGAGTAAGACATCATTATTGAATGTACGAAAAAAAGGTTTGATACAATATGTATTAGTCAAGCTTGCAAGCGCAAAATAGAGAACATAGGAAATCATAGCAAATATGCACATAGGGTGATGCTACATGAACAAACGCCGGTTTTTGCATGGTTACCAGCTGCCCAATTTTTCGGCTGGTTGTCCTTTCACAAGGCGTTTGTTTGGTTGGCTGACTGGTTGTTCAGTGGTTGAATGGTTAATTAATTATTGTCTGATTATTGATTATTGATTCGCTAGTAATTGGCTGATTGGATGATTGATTAGTTAACTTTCTTGTATTTTTCCTTTTTTATCTCCCTTTTTCTAATTGATTGAGTGATTATAGTTTTCATAATCGTTCTTTGTACATTTCATCATTTTTTCTGCGATTTGTATGGCATTTTACAAAATTTCCCATTGATACCGGCAGGTCTTCCCATTAATACCGAACCAGCCCCCATTGATAACGGGTTGAATGAGATTGTACGGTTTGTCTGTTATGTGTATGGTCATCATAGTTAATTCTCAGCATACCTATCAGTGGTTGAATTTCTCATTCAAATTTTTCAAATTGGTTTCTGCATTAGTCCCTCTAACTTCTTATGCCTATCGTTCACTGTTTTTTTTGTACGAAAACTTAGCGGTTCTTTTGTACAATGAAAAATCGGCAAAAAAGTGCCTATACTTTGTGTACAAAGTTGTACAAAGATCGCTCTAAAAATCTTTGTACGAGCCTCAAAATCTTTGTCTCGTACAAAAGAAGACGGTGCTGTCGTTTATATAAATTTTTGCTTGTGCCCTATTATATTTGTAGTTGTCCAGTTTTCAATGATGTTTCATTGTTTTTTTTTAAATTTTTGTATGTCCGATTTGTAAATATTGTTTTAATCTGAAGGGTTCAAAGTCTCACTAAAATTTATGACAAACAAAGCTGGGATGTCAGTACTTTAATGAAACGCTTATCTTCAAAACTTTTGTCTGAAAAAGACGGATTGATGGAGAAGGCAGCGAAAATGCAGGAAGAGCAGGCTAGACAGCAGGAGAAGTGAGTAGAAATCACGGATGTTCATACAATCAAAATTTTAGTAACCACATATAACAGGGGGATGGGGATCCCTCACTCAAAGTCTGTTGTCCCCTCTCATCCCCAAGAGTCGTAAATTTTTTAGCCCCGCCTCGATTTTGGGCCCAGAATTACCTTCTCTAAAACTATTTTCAGTTGCTTTTTTAAGCACTTTTGGCCTAATTTGGTTGGCATTTACCCTTGCCCCTAATGGTCGACTACCCCCGTCCAAAATTTTGAGCTATTACATACATGTCTGATGTGGCATGTGTTGTGCACATATGTACGTAAAGGCTTGGCTAAAAAAATAAAATAAGAAGAATAATTAAATGAATCCTACAAGAAAAGCTGACCTTGGTCCAGAAATTTACAAAAATTAAAATATTTAAAGTGAAATATTTATAATCTAAATCAATTTTCCCGAAAATTTAAAAAAGTTTCAGTCGTTATTACGTACGAGTATATGCCTTACTTTTAATTTTCGCCCTGTTTCGATTGTGTTTATTTTTGTAAGCAGGCTCGTTTCTAATAAAGGACTGGTAGAATGATAAGTAAAAAGTAAAAACGCTTTTATTTTCCTGATGTCTTCATGTCTCTTTTTGCCTGCTGTTGCTTGCGGTATTTTGATGTACAATTGTACATATGACCATTATCAATTAGTTTATTTGATAGTCTTTTAGATTTTCTTCTTCCCTGAGCATTTTAAGTACCTTTATTTATAATGGATCAAATAGCTCTTATGTGGAATCACATTGTCCTGTTGACTAATTTATTCCTAAATGCCATAACTTCAACTCTCGCCTATTTTTCCAGTCTCCTGGTGACGGCCTTAATATACATGGTTACATACATGAAACGGTTGAAATTTAGGATGGGATCCAGTCAAGGATTTTTAGGGGGGGTGTGTAAGTAACGTACATGTACATAGGGAGGAGTAAGAGGAGGTATTACTCCTCCACCCACGCTGAAGGGTCTGAAAGTCAGGTACGGTCGAGCAATTTCAGCCAAAAAACACTGCATTTTTAAGCGATTCTGACGTTAAAAAATAGCCAAAAACTAAATTTACAATGGTAAAACTCCCAGATTTTACCCCTATCTGACACAAAAATCTCGATTTTATCCCTTTCTGGCCAACCTGGCCTTGTAAATCTATGGTGAGCGACCCCTAATTTTGGGTCAACAGGGCCAAAAAAACACCTAAAAAACAGCCGAAAAACAATTTTTTTCCGAAAATCGGGGGAGGGGGTCAAAATTTTTCTGGTTTTGGGGAATGGGGGTCGACCACATTCGGGTGGGGGAACCCCTGTTTCTCTCTGTTACATGTACATTAACGTGTATCATAAGTTAGGGCTTGTTCTGAGTTTGGGACTCAAAGCAGGCACACTTCTTGGCAAAAACTATTCTTTGATTATTCGAGCAGAAAAGTTAATAGGTGACATTTAACATTGATTCTTAGTTAATAAATCTTGCCATTTCATCGATTTGTAATATTCTGCTAATTTAGTGCTTTTTTATAGATTGGAACAAATGAGCAGCAAGCTGTCTGAAAAACGAAACAGTTTATCTCAGGCGGAGGAGAACATGGCGAGTACTTTAAAGTCGATGCGAGTTCAAGCCGATTTGATGACTGATAAATTTGCAAAAGTAATCCACCTCTTATTGTCGACCTTTTATTTGCTGAATCAAATTCTTGTGTTTCGAACACATAATTTTTGCTTGAATTTTTCTTTCTTGAATACAAATGTGTGAATTTAAAAGAGCCGGATTAAACGATAATCGATGTTTTTCTTCGAAATATAAATTTCCGTCTAAGAGCAAGAAATGACTTGATTTCCCATGCCTTGCTCATATATGCTTTCTTACTCATGTTACTCGTATTTTTCATTTATGAAACACTTTGTATGGGCACAACACGAATTTTCGGTTTTACAGCTGTTGATTAAAAATTTATTCAATGCTCTAATTGAGGCTATTCTATTTTATCTAATAATATTGATGATGATAGTGATGATAATAATAATAATAATGATAATAATAATAATATTGATAATAATAATAGTAATAATAATAATAATATAATATAATAATAATAATAATAATAATAATAATAATAATAATAATAATAATAATAATAAATTAATAATAATAAATCCAATCTATGTAAGTCTAATCTAATCTTATCTAATCTAATAAAGTCTAATAAATAATCTAATCTAATCTATTCTCATTCTTATTGGTCTAATCTATCTAATTTTTAAGTCGCTTTTATTTGTCTAGTTTCAATGCAGACCCTTCGAGTTTCATATTAACTTCTGCGTTTTGCATTTCGTGAACTCAATCAAAAATGCTAGTCCGTTTCATATCAAATGGCTTCTTTTTTCACTTATTGCGCAAATGTGTTGGTTGGCTGCAAAAGTCTACTAACAGATAACTACCGTAAGCTAGCAAAAAACAGCATTTTTCGACGTTTTTAGACCTATTCATTAAGATCATATAATTCAAACTTTTCGAAGAAATTTTTTTACTCATGCTATGAAAAGTGTCGTTTTTTGGTCCCACTTGAGCCAAAATTATGGGAAAAGCTTGTTTCAATCATTTTTATTTTTCATTATACATATGCAATGCATGTATTAGCAGACTAAAGTAAGCAAAAAGGCGACATCAATACTGAACGCAGATAAACATTCACGCATTTCACTTCACACTTTTAACCTGTTTGCAGAAAAAATGTACAAAATTTCACCTTTGTCCGCAGAAATTTATATATTAATTAGTTAAAGTGGTCGCGTCTTATAGACCTTGCTTCATATGTATTAAGTAAATACAATAGGGAGCAGGTCAGCTGCATCTTATAGTCTTATAGCCGAGTGACTAATAGGCGAGTTTTTGATGTATCTTAATGCATTATGAATGGCCGGGACCAGAAGTTTTTTGCGTCTTATAAGTCGAAAAGTCTTATATCCAGGGTGTCTTATAGCCGAGTTCGACTGAATATGATATATGTATGTATGTAGTACTGTACATAAGCTTTAGTTCCTTTACATATATCCTCAAATAAGATAGGTATCATTTTTTAGGTCAAACAATCCGTAGAATCTCAGTTTACATTGTTCAACGAACAGCGCTACGGTGAAATTTTTAACGGAAGAACCAATTTTGGCAAGGCTGAAATCGAAAAAATGCTGGACGACCAGTAAGGCATTGCTGTATATGTATGTTGTATCTATGGAGTATTAGTTACAAAATACGCATTTAGGAAGTATTCTTTTGGGATTGAAATTGTATGTAAGTAGATTGCTGTTTAGGCAGGCCGTCAAGTTTCTCTTTTTTGATGACTTTTATCAAAAAATAGGAAGGTTGTTATTTTTTGTGTTCAAATTAGGGATGCACCGGGGCCAGGCCGGCCCCGGTGGGGGCCAAAATACGCAATTTTTAGCCTATTATTAGGAATTATCTCAACGTTTTTTGTTCGGATTTTGGCGATATTTTGAGGGAAAGTCGTGCATAATCGCCTGTGCATATCATTCACGTATAACAAAACATTAGTCACAAATTTTATTACAGAAATTTAGCTTATTAACGTTTATAGCTGCAGCAATTTAATAGTCAAAAGGATAATCTTCAAGTTTTTCATCTAATACACTAGCGTTTCTAATCGCTCAGGCAGCTAACGAGATCGGGAATCCAAGCAAATATAGCCGCTTGTACTGAACAAGCGTTCACTCGGGGTTCTCGTGGGCGGGGGGCTTAGATATTTCCTTGCCAGTGATGCCAGGGCCGGGTAATTTTCTATTTTTGTTCGCCAAAAGTCCAACGGAAAAATAGTGAGAAATTACGCGTGATAACATGACTTTGAGCTAACACAAAACATGATAAATGCCACTTATATATGAACGAATATTTAAGTTAATTTGGCACATTGAAGAAAATTTCAAACAAATGGCTAGATTGCAAGGATTTATTGGTAAAAATGCGTGCAACTCTGAAATCGTTTCATGTAATCCGATGCCGTTTAAGCGAAATAATAGTGCGCAACAAGACGTAACACTTTCACGAACACACAATAACCTGAGAACGACAGTACACATTAACATAATAAATTATGCACGCGAAATATCTATCCTTGTTTAAGATATTTTTAACTCGTCTGATCTAAAACACGAGTTATTCGGCTGATAATGATGCAAGTTACGTAAATTGGGCCAAATTTTATAATGCGTAGGAAAAGTTTTTGGCCTATATATTATATGCTGTGATGATTTAGTGAACTCGGAAATACATGTGGAACGGATGCCATAGATTTGCCCAGACGTTTATTTTGCATTAGTCACATTTTGCCATATACCTATTTATTCATGATATATCCGGGATAAAGCAAACATAGTTGGCCCCGATGGTCCCGGTCTCTGGTACCGGCCCCGGTGCATCCCTAGTTCAAATATAAAAAAATAATTATTCTTCAGAAACTGTAAATCAATGTTTCTAAAGAAAATTGGGTAGCTGAAAAGGTCTAGAGTTTAAGACACTGGTATCATTTATATTTGGAGGTTTAGCGAAGCGATTCTCTTATCTCATTACGCAAGAAAGCATAGTTGCGCGGATAGTAGTAGACTTCAGAAAGTGAGAAATGAAGTTGGTTTGAAGGAAGAAGAAAATATTTATTGAAAAAAGGAAAAAATATTTGGACGGTTTAGGTAAGGATAAAATTAGAAGAAAAATAGAATTTTGAAAATTATAAATGAGTCAGAATTTAAATTAATAAAAGTGGAGTTAATTGATTTGAATGAGCTCGGATTATTTAATTTAAATAAAGTTAATTTTTTAAAATGCATTTTTATATCACTTCCTTATAAATTTTTGTTTTGTCTGATACTGTGGTAGATAATTTGTTGCAGAAGCATGAAAATGCAATTAAAAACCTACTGGTGCTAAAATAAAGATCGGAAGTCTGAATAAACGTTATTTCAAAATTTACTTTTTTGGCAGACTTATTCTTACTGTAAGAAGCATGCCATCAAAGCTTTATGGAAAACGGTTCATTATCTGTAATTGACGTTATAAAAGTTTTAATAATCTTAGTTTTGACATAGCATTTACTGGCACATTACATTAGTCGGCGATGTATACATCTCCGGAACGGTTTTTCCTTATTATCGCCTAATAGTCAAATACAAAACAATAATTTTTATGAGATTGCTTTGCTGCGTGCATTTGATTTCTATCTATAGTCTTTCTCATTTACGGCTCTGATTCATGTCTCAGCAATCAAAAAACAGCGGTGCACAACATAACATACATAGGCACACTCAGGTTTTTCAGGGTCAAATGACTTCCCTGTAACCCGCAGGGTTAATGACCATGCATGGGCAATAACCAAATTCTGGGAGGGGGGTCTGATGTGGCGAAATTGCCAGGAATAACAACAAAAATTCAATTCTGGGTGGGATCTATCGATTTTTGGGGGGTCCGCCAGATTCTCAGACCCCAGACCCCCCACACACCTCAGAAATCAATTTTTGAAATTTTTTTTGTTTTTTTTTCCAGCAATTTTTTGATGCCAATGGATTGTGCTTGATGAGAAACGTTGAAAAATGGTGTTTTTCGCCATGCCATCATTTTTTAAGATCATTTTTACCTTTGAAAAAGCTTGCACATTCCCCCAGAATTTTGGTGCTGCCCACCTATGGTCATGACCAATGATGCAGAGCATCGTCGAGCTGGAGGGGGAATTGAATTGCACAGTGTATGGTTAGTTTCAAGTAGGCATTTTTGAAGAAAATAGTTAGTTTTCATCCATTTCGGCCTTCATCTTGCCTTACTTTTTTCCAGAAAACTTTCAAAATTCTTGCGGGGTTGGTCCGGTTTCCTCTGCGGTGTCGCGGGGTTGCTCTGCTCTTAGGGTCAACTCACTAGACCCTGAATTGACCCTTTGCTCAAGTATGATGCTTAAGGTTTTGTAAAATATAATTTACATATTATAGTCTGTTTCACACAAGTTTGGGCATAAATTTTGAAAACTATGTCCGACATTAAGCTGACAGATTGCGATTATTGCATTGAAATGATATATAATTATCGTAATCGGTCGGTTTACTTTCGACAAATTCTTAAAATTTATGCCCAAACTTACGTGAAACAGACTACCTATGATTGAAATACTGTTTACTACGTGTAAAGCAGAAATTGCTGTTACACTCCATTGCTTATGTATGATCAGTCCGTTTAATGGCTTTACTCTTTCCTGACATTTTGTGACAAGCTTTCATAATCTCGCTATAATTTAAATTTATTTGCCGAAATACAGGAACCGCCAGATCGATGGTCTGTTGAATGAAATAGGACAGCTTCAAGTTGACAAATAATGTCCGTTTATTTCCGAGTTGAATAAATTTCTTTCGTTGTTACGTAGGTACCTTACTTTGTGTTAGTAAACGAATCGCAGACGTGATATTCGTCGCAACGCAGCTTGATGCAGAAAAAGGACGAAAGGCGAAGTATAGTCAGTTTCACATAAGTCTAACACGAATCTGAAAAGATTCACTATGAGCTAACTGACAGATTGCGCTAAAGGCATCGAGTCGTTCTGCAATTAGCGTAAGCTACCGGTTAGTGTTGATAAATTCTCAACACTTACGTCGAAACAGTCTGTTTCATTCCGAACGGTCTTCTTTTTTGCTAAACGGCTTATTACTGTAGCATAGTACTATTGCGGTTTGGGTTCTTGCTGCAGTTTGCTTGGTGCGCCACCATGCTGAGCTGAGCACGTTAAACATTAATAAGAAGAGTCGAAAGCATCCAGCAGTCATGATAATATACCTGAAATACCCATTAGTGTAGGGAAAGTCTAATACAGTAATAAGACTAGCGAAAATGAACCGTTTGGAACTATAGGCTGGTAACGTGGAACACCATAGGAATAATGTGATAATACAACGTAGTAGGGAGTGACTAAGTGTCCACAGAGCAGTAAAAAAATCGGGGTTACAGTAAGAAGGTCATTTGATGGTCTTCGTGCTGCGACACTATTGGTTACGTAAATAATTATAGCCTCTATAAATTTACACTATTTCCAAATATCAAACGCACGATAGGTCTTTTGTGTAATAATAAGAGACGTACACGCACTGTAGCAAGTACTGTAGATGAAACGCAGAGAAACACAAGCGAGGCGGAAGCGGCTATTGATCAGGGTGCCAAGTTGGTTTCGGGGATTTCGGTATTATTGTGTCTGGTGCACACCTACATTTTGTGTGTGACATTACTTTGCTTGCAGTAAGCGCTCTTAGTAGCGCTTTGTTGCGGTTTTCCTAGGTTTTTGAAGGCGCTGATTCTATTGGTGACATTTTCAAAGGGCTAAACTTTACTATATGGTGTGAACGGAAAACTTGCAGATGTACGTGGAAAGGAACAGTGAGTTTTGTATGGATTTGGTTTATTATTTTTTCCGCGTCTTTTAGTGACACAAAGTATCGTTTTTGCGCAGTTGTATGACAGTTCTGCCGGAACGGCGCAAAATCGGTTCACACCATACTCTTCAAAAACGCCTTCTTTCTGTCTAGATAATGTGAATTCAAGTTCCTGCTTAAGTGACGCTTAGGCTTAGGCTTAGTTTATCTGAGAAGGTGTTTTTGTTTTCGGCTGCTTAGGTCGAGGTCGCTCCCGCTTAGGTCGAGGTATAGATGCTTAGGTCGATTTATAGATGCTTAGGTCGACGTGTAGATGCGCAGGTCGATGTATAGATGCTTAGGTCGACCTAAGTTGGGTACATGTTATTCTGCATTCCACTGTTTGAATCTTCAAATGGTTAGAACTTTAAGATAATTCAAAAATGCTGTTTGAATCGTATTTAAGTAGAAATCTTTAACTGGATGTAAACAATGCTAAAAATAGTAAAATTATAAAAAATTTCTTGAAAATTTGGGCAAAATATTACAAAAATTTTTTTCTTCAATCTTGCTTTCCACGCAGTATAACTTAATTTTTTGTAATCTGCGACCTTGAAATTGGCAGGAAAATATTAATTAGTAAAAATTGGAAACCTTTGATAAACTGCTATTCCTCAAAGTGGCTCCAAAATTGTGAATGTCGAAGTATGATGTTTGAAGTACCGTAACTTCTGTGAGTTTTGTATGGATTTGGTTCATTATTTTTTCCGCGTCTTTTAGTGACACAAAGTATCGTTTTGCGCAGTTGTATGACAGTTCTGCCGGAATGGCGCAATATCGGCTCACACCATATTCTTCAAAAACTCCTTCTTTCTGTCTAGATAATGTGAATTCAAGTTTCTGCTTAAATGACGCTTAGGCTTAGGCTTAGTTTATCTGAGAAGGTGTTTTCGGCTGCTTAGGTCGAGGTCGCTCCCGCTTAGGTCGAGGTATAGATGCTTAGGTCGATTTATAGATGCTTGGGTCGATGTGTAGATGCGCAGGTCGATGTATAGATGCTTAGGTCGACCTAAGTTGGGTACATGTTATTCTGCATTCCACTGTTTGAATCTTCAAATGGTTAGAACTTTAAGATAATCCAAAAATGCTGTTTGAATCGTATTTAAGTAGAAATCTTTAACTGGATGTATGTAAACAATGCTAAAAATAGTAAAATTATAAAAAATTTCTTCAAAATTTGGGCAAAATATTACAAACAATTTTTTCTTTTATCTTGCTTTCCACGCAGTATAACTTAATTTTTTGTAATCTGCGACCTTGAAATTGGCAGGAAAATATTAACTAGTAAAAATTGGAAACCTTTGATAAACTGCTATTCCTCAAAGTGGCTCCAAAATGGTGAATGTCGAAGTATGATGTTTGAAGTACCGTAACTCTGTGAGTTTTGTATGGATTTGGTTTATTATTTTTTTCCGCGTCTTTTAGTGACACAAAGTATCGTTTTTGCGCAGTTGTATGACAGTTCTGCCGGAATGGCGCAAAATCGGTCCACACCATATTCTTCAAAAACTCCTTTTCAAAGTGCCGCTTTCTGGAATCGAACCGCAAACTTCTTGATAGTTATCGACTGTAACTACTGGCCCCGGCAATCCCCGGCCATTTTTCAGCATCCCCGGCCCCGGCTGGGGCAAGGACAAAAAATGGTCGGGGCCGGGGAAAAATTTGGTGTAATTCGTATTTTGTACAGGAGGAGGTACTGCCACTTATTTATCAATAAGCAAGTGTTAATTTTGAGAACTGTACTGATTCAACCAAATAAATACTTACTTAGTCAAGACAAGAAAAAAGACAAGAAAATATTTATTGTCCAGAAAAATGCACGAAATTCGGTAAAACACAAATACATGATGAAACAGCGACTGAACAAAAGGACATACAGATCACGAGTGTGATACAACTAGGTATGCCCCGACAATAAAACTGTAAAATCAATGTTTAGGAGCTCTTTTTTAAACAAACGAAGGTTTGGAGAAGCGACTATTTGATCAGGTAAGGAGTTCCAAATTTTCAAATAGCGCTGGGAAAAATGAGCTTTTACTGAATTAAATGTCCAGGGAAATCTGCATTTTTTCTGATTCCATCACTTAACTGCTACTTTTATCTCATTTATTCGTGGCTAATGGCTAAAATATTTAGAGTTGACAAATACGTTCTATTTCTAGTTGGAAATTGTACGTTTTCAAAAGACTGTTTTTTCAAAAAATACTTGCATTTAATTGAATGGTGACCGCCTGCTTTAAAACGCGTTTCCTGTGTAATAGTTATTAGAAAAGTTAGTTATAGGCGAATGTAAACTACGCTGCAGAATTGCGACCGATTTGATAAGCTATATATTTCTCATTTATTACGTTCAATACCTATTCCGCCCAATCACTACAGCAGCAATAGCACTACTGAAGATTCAAATAATATAGTGTGCTAATAGCAGCGGCATAGAATTTATTGATGATTCAGACATAGAACAATGGACTAAATTTGTTTTTTGTGACATAAATAGTAACAAAACTTAATTGAAAAGGCGCACCTAAGTTTGCGCTTGCCACCGCTCGCTTTGCTCGCTCCAGAATTTTTGCTCCATCATTCTCAGGTGCTGATATCAATGTGAATGCACATTAGTAAGCCTTAGCCTAAAGCCTCATTCATACTTCACACAGGATCGCGTCACAGGATTATATGGCATGACTTTTTCTAACAATAGCGCAACTTGCGAAAATTGTGCGAATTGATGTATCCCTTGATCCATTCATGCTTCTTGATCATGCGTTAATGCGCAAAATCAACGCATCGCGTGTTCCATTCATACTTGCTGCGAATTTTCGCAAATTAGGTTTTCCTGCGACGCAATGTGCGATTTTTTCTGCGAATCTTGCAAAATATCGCATGATTATTTCGTGCATTTTTTCTTTGTGCTTTTCTCGACTGACCTCATTACAAATTCGACGCTTTCGACATTTGTGTCATTTGCATAATGGCCGACTAGGGCCGTAAATTGTCAAAATTGACATTTCAATTGGAACTGCATGCATAAAAAACGCGAATCCGCGTCAAGCCCCAATTTTGCAAATTCGCGTCCTTCGTCAATTTGTTGCTAAAAATAGTAACTTTTGACACTTTTTGTGCAAAAACATGCAATGAAGTATGAATCGAAACGCAAATTGTCACACAATGAAATTTATGGATTGCGCGATTTATTCTGCATTGCGATTTTTGCAGAAGTATGAATTGAAAAATCGTGTTGCAGAAAATCCTGCAATATGCGCAAACAATTATTCGCGCAAAAGTTTGAATGGATTCACGTGCAAATCTGATCCTGCAAGCTGGGATTTTTGCAACTTTGGCGCAATGCGTGGAGTATGAATGAGGCTTAAGACATTCGTAACCCCGCTCAGTTACAGTCGAAACATTCTCAAAGGCCCAGGTTACTTTTCGCCTATCTTTAAGCATATGAAGTTCAACCACGGTTTTTTTTGTATTTGGCAAAGATTTTTCCCGATGTACAAAGACTTTTTGGGACCGTCTTTGTACATGTACAAAGATTTTTGGGAAGACAAAAATTGAAAAAAGGTCTAAAATTCGAAAAAATTTGGCGCTTCGCACCAAAATGAGTAATTGTGTGTTCTGTATATCTTTATAATGCCAGAAGTTGCATTTCAAAAGTAAAAATGCCAAATTTTTCGGCGCTTCGTGTCATTTTAAGACGATTCTTAGTGATTTTTGCCCTTACAGACCCAGAAATTAGATAAAACACACTACGAAAAGTCGAAGAACTCTGTTCTTACGACACTAAAATCGCTGCTGTACCATATTATAGTACCCAAAAAGTTTGTGTGTACAAAATGTACAAAGATTTTTAGAAAGACAAAAACTGTAAAAAGGTGTAAAATTCCCAAAATTTTCGGCGCTTCGCGCCGAGCTGATAAATTATTTGTCCTATATATCTTTAAAATGGCAGAATTTGCATTTAGAATGGAAAAATGTCAATATTTTTCGGCGCTGCGCCGTTTTCAGATAATTTTCAGTAATTTTTGGCATCAGAAACCCAGAAATTAGTTAAAATACACTACCAAAGATCGAAAATCCTGTTTTACCACACTAAAATCGCTACTGTACTATATAATAGTACACAGAAATTTGCATGTACAAAATGTACAAAGACTTTTGGGGACCATCTTTGTACATGTACAAACGGACCTTGTACAAAAAAACACTGAGTTCAACAGCCTGTAACTCGGTCAATAATGCCGACCTCCACCTAATTCTTTCAAACATGAACTCAGCGCATTCGAAAACCTAGGTAAACCACAACAATCAAACTAATCTTACACACAAAAGGTGAGTGTGCACGAGGCACAATAATACCGGGGATTTCCTCCCATTTAAAACTTTTTTTGATGCCGTTGAAGGCATTTTATAGCGATCAAAGGTTTTTTGTGCCTATGCTCAACCATTGGTTGTGGGTGCAGTTTTAGGTTAAAATTGGGGTTTTTTGACAAGAGCACTTCGCAACCCTGCTGTCGATAGGAGAGCGCACCTGTACAAATTATAGCCGCAACAGTTATCGATTTTTCGAACTTTTTATTTTTGCTAGGTTGTTATCGCTCATACGCGCAGCCAGGATTCTCTCCCATGGGGTGCACGTGCACAACTTTAAAATTTCAAGGAATTGCTTTGCTAAAATGCTACGTTCATAGTTTGCCAGTCTATAAAATTTTCAGAAGCAACACATTAAAACAATTCTATAAGAGCTAAAGTCATCGATTAAGGTAGTCAATCAAACAATATTACACGGCTTTGCCACTCCTAGCATTTTAGAAAATTCCGAGACACGCAGAATAGATGCATTATGTCACTGGCGTAGCCAAGGGGAGGTGAATTCTTCCCCTCTGGAGAAAATTTTGAGATGTTCAAGAATTGAGCAATATGGTTGCATGATGCTGTTCTGCAACGTAAAATTGAAAAGTTCACCACTTTGCGCCAATTTCTTTTATCTTTTGGCAGTTTCTATCGTTTTCTTGCAGGAAAAGTCAAAAAATAAGCGCTTTGCATGCTATAAGCTTTTTTGTCAAAAACGGGAAAAATTTCGTAATTGCTGATTTTCCATTTTCTTTCGAAACAGCATTTTTCGGGTTTTTAATCATCACAAACATCGCTAGAAACCCAAAACTGGCTGCGAAAACCTGGTTTTCATATGCAAATTAGCCAAATTTGCATAGTATGCAAATTAGGCTAATTTGCATATTGCAAACTTGGTTCATGGCAAGTCTTATAGCACTGCTCCTGGCGATAAGAAACCCAAAAACTACTGTTTGAGGCTTCAGATTGGTGTCAGGGGATGATCTAAGCCTAAGCCAAAGATGGGGCGAAAATTGCTCCGCTCACTTTGCTCGACCTGCAATTTTCGCCCAATTTGACTCAGGCTTAGATCATCTCCTGGCACCGATGTGAAAGCACAAACTAAGCCTAAGCCTAAGCATGTGGTAAGCACAATCAAGTGATCAGCAAACATGTTTTTACACCACTCGCTGTTTTAATCCTCCAGTTCGGCAGGGCTTTGTCACTGTTATCAACCAGCGAAGTGTGATTGAAGCATTGTGATGAGTGAAAATCAGTAGTAGTAGATAAAATATTAAGGCGCAGAAAAAAACCGGAACGTTCTAGCTGCTAATCTGTTGGAAATATGATATAGAAGAGGGGCAGCAGAATTAGTGTTAGGTATAAGCTGAAATTGACAAATCTAAGGTTTTTCTATATGGGTGTATTCGAATTCTCAAAGAACGCCTGCTGGCAAAAGCATGCTCAAACTCGACCAGGCTGTGCCTTCCGTTATCTCCCTGATACATGTGCTCGGCATATAGAAATTTCTTAACTATTCATCCTTTAGCACGTACATTGAATCAAATCTAACAACGCGCACGGGAGCCTTGCATCTTTGCATCTCCTTTTATAGGTAATTTTTCCTGTGTTGCTAGATTTTTTGCCGCCAAACAATTTGATTCACTGATGACTCATTTCGCAGAAGTCTGAAAAAACGAATTTTTGCGCTCTCCCCTACCAATTGCATGACAGCCTCTTAAATGTTGTCCAATCAAATAGCAGCCTGCAGTGAATATGGCGACTCGTTCAATTTCAGGTAAACAGTAAGTTTTGTGATTAGATGATTTCAATAAAGGAAGGCACTTGATCAGATGCGGTGAGGCTTTACTAACAACAGTAAAAGACCAAAGTTGTGCTGAATAGATTTCCACTAATGGCATATTCTGTCATTTCTATAAATATGTACCACACTAATGTTTATGTACCTCCTACATCCTGCATATGTACGAATCATTTAGGATCATGTAGGTACCGAATTAGTCTGTTTCATTGAATTTCAAAGTCTCACATTAATGTTTACGTACCTCGCACATCATGTGCTCTAAACTAATGCGGTAAACGTGATATTCTACAGTATAATGAGTTACAAGGAGACACCAATCGTTTCGGATCATGTAGGTTCCTTTCTAGTCTGTTTCATTGAACGTTGAACGTCCCACTTTAATGTTTATGTACCTACCATATCATGTCCTTTGAACTAATGTGGTAAACGTGATATTCTACAGTATAATGAGTTACAAGGAGTCAAACGCATCCGCATCTTTATTATTCCAAATAAACTTATCAAATGACTAACTGATGCTTCGACATATGATTGTCGGCTCAGGATCGTTTCATTCTTTTACTAGTTCTGCTTCCCATTTGCTCTATCATATTTCCATCAGCTTTGCAGCTTGAGCGTTCCGGTTTTTTTCCACAGCTGGGTCTCTGCTCTTCTTGCTTATTTCATCCACCTCTATGCTTGTCCAATCGCTGTTCGCTGATTCGCAAACTCAGTCGTGTCGAAATTCAACCCAAAAACGTAAGAAAATTCCTGGAAAATTAATTTTTTTATTGCTTAAATAGTGCAGAACAATTTGAAAAGCCCAAAAAACACATTATTCAACGACCCTGCCCGTCTTTATGGGTTTTTTAGACGGAATAATTTTTTTATATTTATTCCCCTTTGGCGAAAATCCTGGCTACGCTTATGCGTTATGTTTTTTGAATGTGCAAATGTTTTGGACTTTTCAGAAACCAAAAACCTATTTTCTGCGTTTTTTGAAACCGCATTGCTTCACTTCCATTCCAGCGTATAAAGTTTACAGGTTCAAAGTTGTTAAAATTGTTAAAAATAATAAAAAAATCAGCCGTTAGCTTTTTGTGTCTAAGCGAATGCATATTGTGAAACCTTGATGAAAAAACTACTATTGAGGTACCTCTCCGATCTAAACGAAGATATGGACTTGTTCAAGAAGTAATACTTCTAAAGAAAACAGCACAACGATTATTGGTCAAAAATTTCAGTCGGCCAAAGTGTGAGCAGGTCGCATTAAACAGCTGCACGTCAGTCTGATGAGCAACAGCGTCAAGAAGGTCAATTAAGATTTTGAAGATTACATATTATTGGTATTTTTTAAAATTATTTTTAAGAATAAGGTCAACTCGTAAGATATGTAGTAATTCAGGCGCGGGACCAAAGTAGTGAGACTTCTCTACAATGCCAAACAAGTTTTAGTCGCACATTTGTGAAAACCCTAATAAAACTTATTTAGTTAAAGCTGTCCTGCCTTCTTGCCTTGCTTGCTTCTTATGTGTTTGTCTGGAACGTTTTCTCAGACCGCCCGGCGCCCATGGGGTGCGATTGCACCCAGTGCACCTCATGTTCCTACGCCCCTGGTATCGCTCCCGCTTAGGTCGATATTGCTCTTGCTTAGGTCAAAATTAGGCGTTAAAGTAAGGCGGCGTAACTTTGATAGCGGGAAGCTTTGATAGAGTTCTGCTATTTTGAACCCCGAATAATATCTGCAAGAGATAGTGATTATTGCTGCGAACTGTTCCACACTGTTTGTTTTAATAGGTCTAGGAATTTTAGTCTGATTTTCCGGAAATTTGTGTTTCATTTTGATGATTTTCTTGCTAAAAATTTAGGTGCAGGATTTTCATGTTCAAAAAAATTAGGGTTTCTCTAGAGCTAATAACATTCACTTTTTATTAAAAAGTTCTTGAGCTGCAGACAGGCGGGCGTCAAAAAGGGGGAACTTCGACAGGGATGTAGTTGTGGGACATTGATAAAAGTGGAAATTTTGATAAATGCAAACTAAAACCAGTTTCTTAGGTCAGGCTTGTTGATATGAGCTTAAGTACTTTTTGCGACTTTTGCATTAAAAGTCTGACAGAAAAACGAACTGTTAGTACCTCTCTTAAGAGTAGCTTATCTTAAAGGTATCATGATCAAAGTTCCCCATCTAGGTGGGTAACCTAAAGCCGATAAAATTAAAAAAATAAGTGAATTCTTGGTGCGGAAATCTCTGTATGCTGTTCAACACGATCCTGGCACTTAATCTGAAGAAACGCCTAATGCTTTGTGCGCCTGATTATTTGTTGTAAAGGTATTGTGTATAACAGTCAGTAAGTAAAGTTCAGTTTCACTGCGAAATATCATTATCTTTACCTCCTTGATAATCACTCAGTCATTATCAGCCGCTGTCTACTCACATAGATTCGCATACGCGTGCACGTTTTTTACATAGCCTATTCATCTACATTAGATAGAAGACTCTGCTGGATTCTTTACATTTTTTATCAAGGTACAGATCAACAAGTATATTTCATGGATCAAACGAGCCTTTATTCCGCCGTTATTTTTCTATGTACGCTAATCGGTGCGAAAGCTAGTTCTTATTTTGTAAATGTGGATGCAAATGCGGAAATTTGTTTTTTTGATCGAGTGACTGCTACGACCAAAATGAACCTCATATTTGAAGTTATCGAAGGTGGCTTCTTAGATATAGATGTTAAAATAATCAATTTCTTATCACTTCTGTTTTGTTTTTGTTTTTTATTTTAAATTACAAAATTCTGTGAACATTTTAAAACAATTAGGGTTGAATTTTTTGACTTACTTTTTCTGCGAATTGCCTTTTCTTTACGAACCGTTGCATCAGTATTGTCCGAAAAGAATTTATCTTCAAAATGTCAAGGAAATAGTAGATTGTCATTCGAGTTTTTAATGAATTGTACTTAAAAGCGTCATAATGATGTAAACTGTAATTCATTTCGTTGATCTAAGTCTTCGTAGATAACGGGACCCGACAACAAGGAAATATATAAAGGCGAACGTGAATCGTCTGGCAAGTATGCATTCGCAGCTGCTATGGACGGTGCCTACAATTGCTGTTTCTCGAACTTCATGTCCACAATGACTCCCAAGATCGTCATGTTTTCATTGGAAACTTCCACTCCAGCGACACCGCAACCTCCTGGATCTGATGGTACCTATTATACTTTATTAATTCAATGGCTCGCTGAAACAATAAGTGATTATTCTCAGTTAGAAGCAGGACTGTAATCTGCGAAAGTTTAAGAATTCAAAACAGTCGATATTAAAAAAATTCTTCAACCATTGCGTATTTTATTTTGAAGAGTGCAAGCGTTTTCGATTTTCAAGTCAAACTTGTGCTTCCCTCTGTCAACATTTATTCCCACGCATTTCTGTATAGTGGTTTACTCCAATCGACCCTGCCATTCCAGTGGAAAGTCTATTTTTTCAAAATAACTCCGCTAAATCATAATATTTTTCAATGATGATTAAAGGCGCGAAACTGTAGTAACCTACATAGTTCTTCTCTGATGACTTTATAAAATGATTTTTTACATGTTTTTTTTCTCTGTGTATTTCCTGTATATACATAATCCTGCTTACTTCTGCACGATTCACTTACTTAGACTCTTGCGCCTCATAAAGCATGAAATTTTTCAAAATATTATTCGTTTGGGTATGCTTTTTGCTATTTCTCGCGTCTTTTTGGTTTCTTGTATACTAATATGCTCCATTTCTACCTCTTTGTTCCCTTTTCTTTTTATCTACTTTTTAATTAATTAATTTATTTATTTATTTTCCCATATTTTTCTCTAAATTTTTCAGCCTATTTTGCCTTTTTTGTTGTATTAATGACTTCCTATTAATACTGGATGGGCCATAAAAAACGAATCGTATATCAGCAATTATAACTTCTCAAATATTTGACTGAATTTAATGCGATTTGCGTTATCTAAAAGCCTGTTGTCATTGCAGGAACGTAATAAGTTTTACTTATGCTGTTTCATTTTTCATTGGTTCACACACTAAATTTAGTAAAAGTAATCTAAGATCTTCAGCAAAAGATAATTGGACGCGGATTTGCCTTATACGATGATAAAAGTATTTGTTTATTAATTAATTTATTTTTACTTTGATAACTTTAATCTGTGTGAGACAAATGCAGTTTAACTACGGGTTGCTACATTCAAAATCAACTTCTTCAATTTGCAACCAGTTGCTAAAATGTGCAACTTTCGATTAAAGCTTGATCATTTTTACAGTAATTTACAGTAATTTAGTGATAGCCATACATAATCTTAAGGGTTTCGGGGGATTTCAACCCTTAAAAAAATTTTCACTTTCCTGCAAAAATTTTTTCATCCCCCCCAGAATTGGCGATTTCTTGGAACTTGACAAAAATTTTCCAAAAACTTGTAGAAAAGATGCTTTTTTAAGCGTTTCTACCTGTCTATTTGCTCAAAAGTGCCAAATTTTTTGGCGCTTCGCGCCATTATACTAATGTTTTGAGTATATTTTGTTCAATTTGTTTCGACTTTTTTAAATTTGTCTCTAAATTTTTTCATGTTTTTTTATACTCTGGGTGTGCACCCCTCAGAAACCAAAATACCCCCAGCAACCAAAATACTCCCCCGGAATTCAATTTTTGAAATTTGTTTTGTCTTTTTCGCAATTTTTCGATGCCAAATGGTAATAAGTATAATTGTCACTCAAATCTTGGAATACAGTGATGATTGGCTATTTTATCAAAGCAAGCCGCTTTAAATTTACTTTCGTCGTTAAGAAATTACAATGCCCGAAAGGCGATTCGTTGTTTATGGTCCACCCTGTATATTTAAGATTTTTTATGGATTAACCTTGCATTAATTTTCAGCTGATCCGAATAAAGTTGAAGAAATGATTCGAGAACTTTCGGCTACTCTGACGTCGGTGAAGCATGAGCAAGAGTATATGGAAGTCAGGGAAAGAGTGCACAGGACGAGTATGTATTCAATTAAGTTTGTGGTGTCATTTTAAAGTCTTATTTGCTTACAGTTTGACAATTAAGTTCAGTTTATGATAAATGTATTCAAAATTAACGTCAGGTTCCATTTGTTACGTGAATGTGGTTTGCATTTGATGTATTACCGTATGGTATCTAATCAATTAATCGAAAATTAATCATAGGTCGCGCGTTAACGCGTACCTATAATATGTTTGAACCCCCATAACCGTACGTGTAACAGGAGGAGTGGGAGCGGATTCCCCCACCCAAAATCGGACGTCCCCCACCCCATAAAGCCAGAACATTTTTTACCCTTTCCCCAATTTCTGGAAAAAGAATGAATTCTTTGGACGTTTTTAGGCGGTTTTTGGCCAAAAATTGGAAGTCATTTACCCCCTCCCTAAAAAAGGCCGAGACCCCTCCCAAATTTCGAGCCGTGTCATGTGTGCCCCCAACACCTGTGCACCCCTTATAGCAACACTGGGACACCTTCTATATTGTGCGGTTTTTTTAAAGATGGATGATGAAAAAACTCGAATTAGCTTTTCTTATATTTTTTATACGTCTACCCGGTGCGTAAAGAACACATGGACGTGGGGGTTGTACCCCCAGAAGTTGAAAACGCCCAGATTACTGTAAACCCCCCAGAATTATATTTTTAGTAACATTTTTGGCAATTTTACCCATCCTGACCCCCAGAATTTCCTAGCTGTTCACGTATGGTAAAGAATGTGTAAAGTTTTACTGTAACGATATAACATAGTTTTTCAAAATTTTGGTCTGTCCCACCTTTTATCGAACTCAGTTTTGCGTTCTGTTCAGTCTGTTTTTTTAATGTAGACAATTGAGTAAGCTCGATGGCTTTTTATTTTTTGAAAAGTGACTTTATTTTAGAGGGGCAGTGTGAAGAATCTGAGGGCAAAAAAACACATTTTGGCCTTTTTTTGTCTGCCAACAACTTGGGTTATGAGTCCCTAGGAATCCTTTCCAGCAGAAATGTACTAGGACTCAAGGGCTACTTTCGGCTTACCAGCAAACTTTTTTGCACTCAATACGGAGTTGGAAATAGAGGTTTAAACTTTACATTCTAATCAATGGATTAAAAATCAGGTTTTGTCTAAGATTTCCCCGGCAACTTCTCCAGTTATAAGTCGAGGCAAGTGAAATAGAATGAAAACAAAGTACATTCCAAGGGCTACACGTCGCAGAAAACCGCGTTTAAAAAACTCAATAGTGAGTTACTCAGATAGGTGTAAAGTTCGAAATCAGGCGTGTAACATTGGACGAAAAAATACGTTTTTTCCCCTTTTTTTGATTGGTCATTATCTCAAATAGTATGTGGAACTGGAATTTTCCATACACAAACGTGCTACGATTCAAATGCTACAAACAGGCCCAAACCGAATAGTTTACACTCAATGGGGAGTTGGGTCCAGATTTTTAAAGTTTACAATATGATGGATGAAAGCAAAATACGTTTTTTGTTCCTTTTTTGCTTGGCTTTCTATCCGTTTAGAAGTCGGGATAGGTCGAATAGAACAAAAAGTAAAGCACTTTTCAAGGGGTACACGTCACAGCAAATTATGTTTATTTACATCAATATTGAGCTTTTTCGGGAGGTGTAAAGTCAAAAATTGGGGGTGCTCAACCTGTTCCTATCTTGGTTTTTCTGTCCGGTTATGAGTCTGGACATGATTACAAGTCTAAAAATGTACCAGGGATCGAGCGTCCTCAGACCATTATGGTGAGTTATTTTTCCATAAATGATGACTTCAATATGAGGTAATATCAGTGTTACGAATCTGACTAAAATATTTTTTCAACTCGATGGTTGTGTAGAGTTTACACTGAAAATTAACTTTAGGTCTAGAGCGTTGCGGAAGTTTTTTTAAAATGTTCTTTGTAATGTCAGAATTACGAATCTGACTGTCATTTTTCTCTACAGTCAGTAGTTGTTTGAAGTGTACACTATTCATTTATTGTTGATGAGTAAAGTCTACACTACAAATTCATTTTAATTCCACGGCGTTGCAAATGTGAATTTTTTTAAAATATGTTCCGTTAGGTCTGGATTACGAATTTGACTGTATATTTTCTTTACACCTAGTAGTTGCGTGTATTTTGCGTTGAGAGAATTTGATCTGTTTAAAAAGGGTAAGGTTGTTTTATTTAAAAAAGATAATGCTGATTTTCAAAACTATTGTTTTCCGCGTTCTTGGACTGCTGTCATTATTGTGGCATGTTTTCATAGGTGTTTAATGACTGATTTATTCAAATCTTGCTGATTAAAAGTAGGGTCGTACTAGCAAAGAAAAATGTTTCGATGGACAAAAAAGGACGAATAATATACTTGGAATCACGCATCATTAAGAACATAAAAGGAGGGGACTAGGGAAAATTCACCTATGTATGCCTGTGAAAGTTGTGAGATTCTATTAAAAATTAGACTTCCGTTTAAAAAACGCTAAAAATCGAATTATATTATGCACCTCCTGAAAAAACGTGCCTTCATAAAACATTGTTAATTGGCTCAGAAAAAGAGATTATAAAGAAGCCTTGATGTGTTTTAAAAATGTCGTTTTTGTGATGATGGCCTCTTTTCTAGGATTCATGCTATATATTTTTACGTTTGAGGTCCAACTTTCTTCTGCTGGCCGCAGAATATACTTCGATTTTTAGCGTTTTTTAGCGAAAGTCTAATTTCTAGTAGATTCTTACAACTTTCACAGGCATACATAGGTAACTTTTCCCTAGTCCACTCCTTTTATGTCCTTAATGATGCGTAATTCCAAGTATATTCGTCCTTTTTGTTTCATCGGAGCATTTTTCTTTGCTAGTAATAATTACTCTTCGTTTAGTAGACTTGTTTGTTTGCTTATATATGTAGTAATGTTCTCCAAAAAAACCTATGAGAATTTGTATCCTAAAAACTCACCTTCTAACTTGAGTTGCATTTGGCTTACAGTATCCAGCCTTTGTATGTATATGCTCTTATATCGCTATAATATTGCAACAGAATAGTTAAGACGCAATGTAGTTTTGAGAAGGAAGAGTTTTCCTGAAAACGCTCAAAAACGTCAAATGTGGGTTTTCAGAATCAGTTGGCGTTCTAAGATGACAAAACGGTTTTTGGAGAAATTTTTGTGAAACAACTTTATATTTGGGAACATTTTAGTGATGAAACGGGTGTTCGATCCGGATCCGGTATTACCCGTATGTTTTCAGGATATGGATTCGGATCCTGAAGTTTGAATCTTCACTACCCGGATCCTGATCCGGAAGTTGAATTTTCACAACCCGGATCCGGATCCGTAAACGACTCTTTAGGCATTCCATGGAACAAATACAGATATGGAATCTTTCACTTTTATTTGAAAATGTGACACTTAGAAGTTATACTTAGAACTAAAATAAAATCAGTTTCTCACAGGAATAAGTTTTCCACAAACATCAAGACATAAATATTGAATTTCATTAGCAAAGTTAACCTCTGGTCAAATATACTCAAAAATTTTTTTTCTTTTCACCATGCAGAAGATTGCGCTTTGATTAATATATTTTTCTAGTCCTACCAAAAAGCAGTTTGAACGGGATACTTAGTC
This sequence comes from Mermis nigrescens, assembly GCA_036768485.1. NCBI lineage: Eukaryota > Metazoa > Nematoda > Enoplea > Mermithida > Mermithidae > Mermis > Mermis nigrescens. The sequence goes on along the minus strand of JAVLUZ010000771.1, from coordinate 1,394,052 downwards.
GCGACAGCTAAAAGATATTTTAATGCATGGAGTTAATACTCGGGAAATGTAGATTCGTTTTTTCTTATATACGCCGATCCTGTGAGCACGATCTTTTGTACTTTGCAAAGATTTTTAAATTTTTTTATTCAATCCTTTTTACATACAAAAATTTTTGGGAAGGCAAAAACAGTAAAAGTGTCTTGAATTTCCAAAAATTTTCGACGCTTACAAATGGAATCAGTATTCAGTTCAAATGTCTTAATCGCAAAAATTGTGTGTAAAAAGGTAAAAACGTGAAATTTTCTAGCGTTTGGCTCTGGTTATTGTGCTATCCTTCTCAATATATCTCCAGTGTTGAGTTTAGCTTCACCTAGTTAGAATATTCTAGTGCTTCAAACAGTTGAATAATTTGCCCTGCTTGTCTGCTAAAAGCCTAAGCTTGGATTGAGTTTAAGATATGCAATGTAATTATGTCAAAACTGTTTCGTACAAAGTTGATAATTTGATAATTTGATAATTTTGTTTAAAACGTCAAAAATAACTAAATTTTTTGCTGCCCGCTAATTAAGTTTCGAGCCTTTATCAATAAAAAAGCCGCAAAATTCTTCTTGTAAATTGTAAAAATAATAAAAAATTTTCTATTGATAAATTTTTTTATTATTTTTCATTGTTACAAACCAAGAAATAGGCTAAACTTCACTAACAAAAGTAAAAAACCCTAGTGTTAACGTACAAAGAGTCTTACTGTTTTATATTTTATTAGATTTAACCCAAAATTTACTTGTATAAAATGGACAAGGCTTGGGGACCGTCTTTGTACATGTAAGGGACTTTGTTCAAAAAACACTTCCCTTTAAGGCACCAATAAGCAAACACGATAATTACCATAGTATATAACACCAAATCGGCAAGAGATTAGTATATTAAACCAGCATGGATTAATTGTGTGTATTAGATCCGGATCCAGAAGTTTTAATTTTTACTAGCCGTATTCGGATCCGGAAGATGTGAAAATTAGGATTAAGGATCCGGAAGTTGCGAAAACTAGGAACCCCGTACCCTGGTACCGGCGCCGGTACCGGTACCGGTACTAATATCGATATTTCTATGCAATTTCACTGAATTGCCTCACTTCCTTATAGTTACACGAAATGTTTCCTGTAACTATATCTCACGCGTACGTAATTAACTGTGCTGCATGTTCTATTGCCTTCAGCTACAATTGCTAAGTCTGTCGCTGATTTAAAAATAGACCATTGCTTATTAATTTGCTATTTTGAGTTGAATCTTTCATAGGTGCCTTGAAATAATATACACGTGAATATGAGTGGAAGAAGGCCGCAATCAAGTTCAAAATTTTTTTCAGTGCAGCGTGAATATTTGGTAGGAAACGAACGAAATTATTCAAAAGAAATAAAATATTTACAAAAGTTCAATAAATTTTGTTGTTCTTAACGATTTCTACATTTTCGCGGTATTTCTTTCTGTCGAGATTCGGATTAATACATTATGTAAATGCTTAAAGCTTTACTTTTCCCAGAATTCCTGCTCAGCTACCTCAAGAACCTAAGCCTGAAATCTTTGCTACTATAGTCTGTTCCATTCCAAACGGCCCAATGCCGTATTACTTTAGTACTTTTTCACTGCTCGTATGGCTTATTCAATTAAGCTCTCGTAGCGGCCGGTTGCTTTAAACTCGTATTGATGTTTAGTAAGTTTTGCTCAACATGTAACGCGCCTAACAAACTGCTGCAACAACCTAAACCCTAAAATATCCTGCTATAATAATAAGCCGTAAAGCGGAAATGGGCCGTTTGGAGTAGAATAGACTATAATACTATTTTAAAATTACTGTTTTTCATTGGAAAGAAAATACACTGCACTATAATTTTAACTGATCCATTTAGTGATTTTAATTGTATCACGAATGAGAAAAGTTTTATGCAATATTTGTGGAAAGTCAATTATCGGAGGAGGCAAGGATGCCAGCGGTTTTTCACTAAACGGAATAAAAAATCACATGGCTATACCCAAGGAAACATGAACAAACGCGTCTGCTGTTAGGAAACGTAGAAATGCTCTTATTTTACTCCAAAAAATTACGCATTATTGATTGAGTCTAGTTTAAACTTACCTATGTGAAGCAAACGATGAAATATACTTTGCAACCAAACCTGCTTATGATTATTGCTATTTTAAACTATTTGAGGAAGATCGTTTTTAAACAAGATTTAATCATTCTATGTTTACGTGAAATAGTAAAAAAGTACTGGCCGGTACCCAAATGGTACCGGCACCGGTACCGGTACCGGTACCCGCTCCAGCTCTAATACATAGATTGGTTCATCACGCTCTTTGCTTCATTGAAACGTCACAAGACTGATAAATTCGGGTAAATGCTCCCTTTCCAGCATCATTAAAAATTTGGAATTCTCAAACACAAGCGGACTGAAACCGGTTTTAAGAATAAATTAATTGTTTGTTTAATTCTCGTTTAGAGCAGTCTGTTTGCTTCGAATCGTAAAATTTAGGAAAATGAAAAATGGAATGAAAATGGAATGAAAATCTTCACGACGTATGTATGTCATTAGCAATTTTCGCGCGGGTTCACTAAAAACTTAATGTTGGTTGGTCCTTGTAATACCTACTTACTTAATTATTCAAGAAGTAATTAATTGAAAATTAAGTAAAATAAATTAATTAATTAAAATCAGTTGATTAATAAATTAATTAATACATACTTATTTAATTATTCTAATCGTAACTTAGCTACTTTTTCAATTACATACCTTTGCAGAAAAATTTTGCTGGCAAAACAACGGTTCTCTTACTCGTAGTTATAAATATAATTAATTGAGACTGCGGATTTGTTTTTCTAGTAAACGAAAACACGAATTCACGGGTTGTTCTCTGGGCTGTTTTCGAAGCAGTTATTTTGGTGGCCATGACATTGGGTCAAATTTACTACCTGAAACGGTTTTTTGAAGTTCGGCGCGTTGTGTGATTTTGATTATAATATGTAGCTTTTGTTTATTGGCGCTTACAGTCTGGCTAACGCCTCGCAGGTGCCAGCAGAAGTTGAGAGACATGAATCATAAACTCTTATGATGATTGCGTTTTCAGTCGTTTGATACAAATTGTTTAATTAAACTAATTTAACCATTATCTAGCTATTTAGCCGAAGCTATTCAAACTTCAATTTTCTTGCTGTACGAAAGAAATGTATATTCTGGAATATTTTTAGGCTGCAATAAACCGCAATGCTAAAAAATATGAGTAATTTAGCACTCACACCGCACCCATACAATTTAACGCCTCTAAATTTTGGGAGAGCGTAGTCCGCTGTTTTTAGAGAATCAAATGACCTCATAGAAATACATCGAAATTGCCTGGAAACGCAGTTTTTTGCCAACAATAAGGATGGATATAATCTCGGCCTCGGTCGTATATGTAACAGCTCGTAATTTTGGATGGGGTTTCTTAGCCATTTGGGAAGGGGTTGGGTTGATGATCTCCGATTTTTAGCCAAAAACGGCCAGAAAATACATAAAAACGATCAAAAATTCAATTGTTTCCGACAATCAGGGGACCAATATTTTTTTGTTAGGGGAGAATGGGGGATGACCAACTTTGGGTGGGGATCTCCACCCCCTCTTACATGTGTGGCTTTCAGGGATCCCACATCTCTCTCTTATGTCTACTGCAACTCTTTACTCCTAATTTAAATAATTTCCAGCTAACTTATGGCTCATAAATTATCGTGTTCTCATTTTTGGATTTTCAAGTCGGATATTGGTATCGCCTGTGTAAACCTTCGTTTTCCTAATAAATAATACCATTTACCATAATTATTTACTTTTTGCATTTTTCTTCCGAATGTTGTACGTATGAACGTTAAGTTGGTTCAGGCTTATTTTATTTCGAATTCGTTCGTTTAAGTATGGCTTACTGCAGCGTTGTTAATTAATTAGATTATCTAATTAAATCACGACTTGTTTTGTTAATGTGGTACATTTTAAGCGATGTTATTGTTAAAATGAAACCCGTGTATACCCAATGTGTGTGCTCGTAACAGTTGTATTGTACTCATACACGGTCAGCGCCTAAATTATGCGGGTCCTAAAAATTCTCATATTTTAAAACGAGTGCCGAAAAATAAATATTTATGTAGGGCAAGAAAACACTGTATTTTCAACGTTTATATCATCAAGCTATATGTATGTTTAAAACAGGCATTAAAAATTCTAAAAAAATGTTTTCAATGTAATTCTGGGGTCTTTCGTATTTAGGAGAGTTTAGCCGCATGATGTGTGGTTGCACTTATGATACATACGTCTTGAATGATTGCTTTTCGCATAGGTACATACATACCATCGCGTAATTCCTACGATTTATATGGTTTTATGGTATATTCGATCTACACGCACGTATTTAACAGTTGCTGTTTGTCAGATAAATCGCTTCGGTGTAAACAAGCGTAAATGAAAATTGATCCGGATAAACTTGTAGGTTTCTCCTAAGTTTAATTCATAGGTTTAAAGGTGGCTTAGAGATTTGATGCAATAATGTCGTATAAGGACGGGAAAGCTCAGGAATAATTTAATTGATACATATGTGTAAATTAGGATATAGTTACTTATTACAGATGCAAAACAGTGGAAGTGGGGAGGGTGTCAAAGCTTGAGGTTTATTGGGCCAAAAAGGTCTCAACAACTGGCATAAATACTAAAATACTGTGAAAACTGCATTATCTCTCATTTTCTGGTAAGCTTCAAGCGTACATTGGAGGGGTCTGGCCATACGTGGGTAGCAAGAAATTTCTGGGGGGGGTGCAAGATTTTTTTGAAGGTCAAAAAATGGCCTTAAAAATGGTGGTATGGTGATAAAAACACCATTTTTCGACGTTTCTCGTCAAGCACTATCCATTGGCATCAAAAAATTGCAAAAAAACGAAAAAAATTTCAAAAATTGAATTCTGGGGGGGTAATTTGGTTTCTGGGGGGTGCATACCCCCCCAACTCCCCCCACGCCCAGGTGTAGGTATGGCCCCAATGTCCGGCAGACCTAAAATCAATAGACCCCCAGGTGCTGTTTTTGGCAATTTTGTCAGAATTTGGTGGCTGCGCAATGATTTCAGGTACTTGAGGAGGAAATTTTCAATTTGCATCCATTTTTCGTCTTTTTCCGCAAAAAATTTTCGTTGTTTCAATCTTGGAGGGGGTTCAAGCTAGATTCCCAAACTCCCGACTTGCATAACTCTGGAATATCTTGCCTAAATTCCATGTATTAAATTATACAAGATGCAACCTTGGGTTTTGAGCGTCTGCGGGGATGGATAGCTCTGCTGTACAGATGACCTAATGGACATGTGCGCCGGACATAACCCTCCGTTTACCGTGTCCTATGCTGGAGGCATAGCATAATGAATCACTTTCGTGGCATTTTTTCTGTTTTACCTTATCCATGTGTCTAGCATCGTTTTGGCTTCAGTTACATCGTTTTTAATGATTTAGCTCGAAGAGGAGTTATAGAGTAGTAAGAAATAGGCATCTTTTGGCCTATTTACAGTGATATCACAAAAACTCAAGATGGGAAAATAAGGTTCTAATATGAAAATTCAGTGGTTTATTCCTTTCCAGCTCTTTAAAGGCATCTTCTTGATGTGTTTAAGATAACAGAAATCTACTTTTTCTTGTTTTTGCATAATGTCCAACAGGTGCCTATTCTTATGCATTGTGATCATACGTGGGCAGCATCAAAATTCTGGGGGGTGCAAGATTTTTCAAAGGTTAAAACATGGCCTTAAAAATGGCCATGTTTTAACCTTTGTTTCTCATCGAGCACTAACCATTGGCATCAAAAAATTGCGAAAAAATTCAAACATTGAATTCTGGGGGGTGGTATTTTGGTTTCTCGCGGAGGGGGGGGTTGCATACCCCAAAGCCCCCACGCCAAGGTGTGGTTGTGATATTTTTTAATTATACCTCTTTCAAAAATAATTTTCACAGAAAATAACATATATATTCAGAAAGAGCATTAAAAATTGCACTAAATGAAAGTAATAGCTTTCAGAGAATCTTAAGAAGGCATAGCTGCCTTGACGGTGCACTTCGACTGCAAAAACGTGATGGTAAACGGAAGGTAATGAAAAATCGGGCATAGCCCCTCCGGGGTTGTCCGTCCGTAGCGTGAGTACCTAAAAACGACGACTCAATAGCCGTGCTGGCTGAAAGCATTACAAAGACTATTTTATGTCTTTATTCTTTAAACACAATATCTATACTATCCGATACACGACGACGGAACCAGGTCGACAAGATTAAGGCCTCAAAATTACAGCGAGCAGGGATGCTTATCCCACAATGAAGCAGGAGCGCGACGACCAAACAGACGGGGAGCTACATAGACGCAACAACACTACACTTTCATAATAATGGATACACTAATTATGTAGGTATATTAGTGGTGATAATTAAATTGGTATTATTATTCATGCAAATCAAAGATATGTTCAATAAGGTTGGACAACACATATAACGCTAATCAAGACGGTTACAGCTTATGCACTGAGAAATCATAGTAAGCGGCTCGCAAGTGGGCCGAAAGGCGAACATCTGTGAAACACGCCGTCTCACACATGTTTATTCGTTAAGCGCGTTTAAAGTTTTAAAGTTTCAAAAACCGCAAGAAATGGATCACAATACCATACCAAAATTGGATGATTCCCTAACATTAAATTTGTCAATTTTTGATGTCAATGGATGTAAACATCCATTAGAAACGTCGCAAAAAGCTTTTCGTCCAAGCACCAATTTTCGGAGCCTCAAAAATTTCAAAACCCAAGAATTTGGATCCTACGTATCTAGTGGGGTTCGTCGAATTGTTTGTGGTTATCAAAATGTGTCTACTTTTACAACCAAGATGCAAGCGCAGGGTCCTCACATGGGCAGCAGACAAATTTCGAGGAGTTCGAATGGCGTAAAATTGGCAAAAATCCCAAAAATTCAATTCTAGGGAGTCTACCGGATTATGCGGGTGTAAACTCTCCACGGCACGCCCATGTGTGGTCCTCATCACTTATGTACATGTGCAATAAGCACATTGGATAAATATTCTGTTTGTGAAGTTTTCTCCTAATAATATGTACATAACGGCTTCTAGGGATGTCTAACAACCTAAATCCTCAGTCTAAACCAAAAAATCGTAATGACTCAACGCGCACGCGCGTGAATTCGCTCATTTATAGAATCAATTTCACACAATAACAATTCATAAACAAAAAGTCAACGAAAATACTGATTTAAACGCGTTTACAAGTCACAGAGAATAATTATGTAGGTTTAGGTTGGCATAAATCTTTCTTTATCTTCTGTCTTATCGGGCAAAACAGATTTCACAGTAAAGTAGTTCAACTGCCTATTCTCTTCGGCTCCATTCTCCAATTCAGGCAATCTAGCATGATAGCGTTTATCCGTGCCCCAATGCGGTTCTATAGCGGGCGGTTCGTCGAGTAGGAGACCCCCATCTTGCAGTCCGGCGTAAAGCGCTTTTACCTGCAATTTGAACGAAACCCATATAACAAATTCACGATTAACAATGGCGGATGCAGAATTTTTTGACAGGGACGGAAGCATACATGTACAACACGGGAATTCTTGGGGGATCATACCCAAAAATTTTTCTAAAAAGTACCTTTTTGGGCTAAAAAACGAAGGTTACGCGTCAAAAACGCCGTTTTTTGATGTTTCAGACAATGCTCGTTCTTTTTAAGGCATAAAAACAGCGAATTTTCGAAAAATTTATAAAAATTGAGTAAACTGAACGAAATATAGTCAAAACATGCGTATATTTGAGCCAATAATGAGCTGAAAACGCATAGAAAAGGCACACTTTTCACAATTTTTGCGAAAAATCGATAATTCTGGGGCGAGTCGTCGCGGCTATTTAGCGGGTGGTAAAGTTGCCATTCTGGGGGGTTGAACCCCAAACCCCTCTCACCAAGAACACGCACGTACGGGCGGAACCACACGTGGGCGTTGGGAGGTATGCACCTCTAAGGCGGAATACCCCCAAGAAATCAAAATACCCCCTCAGAATTCAATTTTTAGAAATGTTTTTCGTTTTTCCGCAATTTTTTTCGATCCCAATGGGTAGTATTCGATGAGTAACGTTTTAAAATAGTGTTTTTTCGCCATCCACCATTTTTAACACCATTTTTTGACCTTTGGAAAATTTTACACCCCCGTGAATTCTGGTGCTGTCCACCTATGGGCGAAACCCTAAATTTCCTTAAAAGTATTGAAAATTGGCCGGAAAATCCGTCTATTACGCTTAAAATTGCAGTTTTTGCCGCCGTTTGAGAGGCAGAATCATTCCCACAACTTTGCAATGAAAAACTCACAAAATAAGTGCAAAAATTGACAGGAATCAACGAATATTACTTGGCAAATCATCGCAAGGACTACAAAATCGTTTTTCGCACAAAAACACTATTTTGACGTAAAAATTAGGTTTTCAGAGCGCCAAGAATGTCAGTAAAAGTCATTCATGAGCGCTACCCCAAATTTGAAAAAATCATGATACAAACATAAAATCATCGAAAAATACACATCTATTTCCTTATTGCGCCCAAATGTTTTTTTGACGACAGGAAGGACGGCCGCCCCTCCCCTAAATCCGCCCTTGACCATTGAAAACTTGTTTGTAGAGAGATAATTTAGCCGCTCTCACGTTTGTTTTTATCTTATGTACGAACACAAATGCAAGCGCCAAACTTTAGCCAGCATAAAAAATAGATGTGAATCAAAAAGCAATTGTTATTATAAAAATTATATAATGATTCTGTATTTTTTATAAAATAATAATTCTTTAATTTATACATATACAGGGTGTTTCAACAAAAAACGAAACCCGTATACGATCTCGTAACTTTCCGGCGACTCACTCATTTTACACGCGGTTTGCTTTAATCAATAGACAAATACCTTCGTTAGCTTGATCTGTTCTTGTACAACGCGCATTTGAGTAAAAATCGTTGTTTTCATTAAATACAATGCGTGGTATAAAATGAATGACTTGTTTGCAACATTATAGCTTTTAATCGAGTGAACATTTTAGAATACAGTCTGCTCTGCTCGATTCAAAAGTCCATTTATCTAGTTGCCTCTAAATTTCCACACTATTTCGCTTGTTGGTCCAAGACCAGTTTGGACTTTGGCAAAATTTTTCCCATGATCGATGAGCAAGATAGCAAGCAACAACAAGATGGTATATTACACAATCTTTACCCCTTACACTACTTAAAATTTTGTGCCGTTATTACTATTAATAAGTGCAGTAAATACTTATCGATCAATAAAAGTGTTTCATACGATACGTCAATTGCTGAGTTTATGTGTGCACTGAAATCGTTCTCTTGCCAATAGGTATGGTTATTTTGCCATTGCTGACTGAATGACCCAGGGAGGGAACTTTGGCGAAAGCTCAATAGGTCGCGAACTAATGAGATCGTTTACTCGATCAAAAGCTACAACGTCGCAAAGACGTGATTCATTTCTTACCAAGCATTGCATTTAATGGAAAAAACGACTATCACCCGAATGCACGTTGTACAAGAGTAGATCAAGCTTCGGATACGAAACTTTGCTAGATTCTTTCGAAGGCTTTTGTTTATTGATTATAGCAAATTACACTCAAATTAAGCGAGTCGTTGGGAAGTTACAAGGTCGGATATGGTTATCGTTTTTTAACACCCTGTATGAAAGTTTATAAAAAATAACAGTGAAAATCATAGGTAGCGCGATAGCGCTACCAGTAATATACTTGGCCATCCTTCTCTTATATGTTTATCACAGCGAGTGCGAAATTTAAGTCCCCCTCACAGCAACAACGGCCCTCACCTGGGAGGCGCGGTTTTTCTTAATCGATGGATAATTGAAAAATTCGACGCCCGTCTTTTTTTGTTTACACTCAATACCGAGTTAGCAATAAGTGTGTAAAGTGTAAACCGAAAAATCAAATTATTTGCGGAGGGCCAATTTCTTTTAAATGTTCCTGAGCTGTAGATTACGAATCTGAACTTAAAATTACTTTACACTCAATAGTTGTTACACAAAAGTGTAAAGTATGCGTGTTTTTTACTCTTTGCTTGTCCTTCAGCTTATCTAACTCAATTTTGGTTTCTGTGCAGTCCAATAAGTTTTATAATGTATTGTAGAGGGTTGCAATGTCTCAAAACAGAATCTTTTTCCTTTTAACGCAATATTTCTTGATCTGTGATCGTTTTAGTGTAAAGGGTTCGAGACGTAAAACGAAATTTCTCCAACTACTCCGCTAAGTAGGCGGAACATGCTAATTATGCTCAAAATGTGCCCTGACCTGAGCGTTACAGATCCTAGTTTATTTTGTTTCTATACACCCAATGTTGCGTTATTAGCACAAGTGTAAAGTTTACACTGAGAAGCACTTTTCCGCCCAGAGCATTGGATATCGAGCAATTTGCGGAGGGCAGTTTTTTTAAACGTTGCCCCTCAGTTGTAGATTACGAATCTACCTTCAAATTTCTTTACACTTAATAATTGTTGCACAAAAGTGTAAAGTATACGGGTTTTTTACTGTTGGCGTATCCTGGAGCTTATCGAACTCAATTTTGAATTCTGTGCAGTCCAATTGGTTTTGTAATGTAGAGGGTAACAATATCTCAAAAACGTAAGATGTTTTTCTCTTTTAACGCAATATTTCTCGATTTCCGATCGTTTTAGTGTAAAGGGTTCGAGACGAAAAACTGAATTTCTTCAGCTACTCCGCTAAGTATAGGGAACACGCTAATTATGCTTAAAATGTGCCCTGACCTTAGTGTTACAGATCCTAGTTCATTTTGTTTCTAAACACCCAATATTGCGTTATATGCACAAGTGTAAAGTTTACACTGAGAAGCACTTTTCCGCCCAGAGCATTAGGTATCAAACAATTTGCGGAGAGCCAATTTTTTAAAATGTTTCCCCTGAGTTGTAGATCACGAATCTGACCTTAGAATTTCTTTACACTCAATGGATGTTGCACAAAAGTGTAAAGTATACGGGTTTTACTGTTAGCGTGTCCTAAAGCTTATCTAGCTCAATTTTGGTTTCAGTGCAGTCCAATTGCTTTAGTAATGTAGAGGGCTACAATATCTCAAAACGTGAAATTGGAATTTTTTCTCTTTAGCGAAATATTTCATGATCTGTGATCATTTTAGTGTAAAGGGTTCGAGACGAAAAAAGAAATTTCTTCAGCTACTGCACCCCCAGAATTTTGGCGCTGCCCACCTATGGATATGTGGCCTGAATTATTAAATAAAAGAAGGTAACTAGCAAAGAAAAATGCTCCGATGGAAGCAAATAAGTAAATATACTTGAATTTCTTTCTTCATTGCTAAGAATGCAAGAGGAGGGGATTAGGGAAAATTTCCCTATATGCGCAGAAGCCATTAAACAACGCAAAAATCGAAGTATATCCTGCGGCCTGTGAAAATTGAGGGTGTAGTCACAAAGCGTATTTAAAAGTTTCGCAAAAGAGCATTGAAGACACTTTCATGACTATGAAATAATCAATGTATTATTTATTTAATAAAATATTGACCTTACACAATGCTCTGGAGTAAAAGATAATAGTGTAAACTTTACACCTACATGGCCAACTCAATAGTTTTCTTGAAAAACCACAAAATTTCTTTAAATATTCCAAAATAAAGTAATCAAAATACTCGCCATCATAATCGAAATTACTACAGCAAATCTGCAGAAACGCGCAATAGGCCGCAGAATATACTTCGATTTTTGCGTTGTTTAGGGGATGTCTAACTGTTTAGCACATTCCTATGGCTTCTGCGCATGTAGGGAAAGTTTCCATAGTCCCCTCCTTTTACATCCTTAGCAATGAAGAAATTCAAGTGTATTTACCTTTTTTGTTCCATCGGAGCATTTTTCTTTGCTAGTCACATATGATCGTGGATGTCTAGACCCCCAGAATTTGGCAAACCGCTCAAAATCAGTAGAACCTCAGAATCCAATTTTTGGTGCTATCTTTGAAAATTTTGCCCCATCAGATCGGCGGACCCCCCAAGAATTTGCCTGCTGCCTATGTACGATGAAAAATAATATAATGGCAATTACATAAAATATGCAAAGTATTAACATATGCAGATCCGTCAGCAGGAGGAATACCCCTAAAAGTTTTCTTATATTTTCAGCCTAGTTGTGTTGTTTAGGTGGTTGTACGCGGTAATACAACATGTGTGTGTACAACATGAGAATTCTGAACCGAGGGAGCTCAGCGAATTTCTATAAAGTGCCTTTTTGCGGGCATCAAACTCCCAGTAACACGTAAGAGAGGTACTAAGCGTACACGGGCAGCACAGCTACCCTATTCGGGAAGTCAATCGATTTTGGGAGTCCGTAGGATTCTGGAAGAGTCTAGATTCCCACGTTTCGACGCTTCGCGCCATTTGTGAGGTATTTTCCATAATCCTGACTCAAGCAAGACAACAAAAAACGATATTTTTTATAGCCTTTTTGATAAGAAGGAAAATTTGTCTCGAAAGATTCGAATAATACGATCTTAATGGATAGAGCATGTCGATAAACGTCAAAAAATGTGGTTTTTGCGGGATATACCGACGAATTTCCCGAGATATAGACCAATTAATGTTAGGTCCACCACCCCTTGGCCAAATCCTGAAAACGGGCCTGATTGCAATTACACTCGTACATAAAATGCCAAAACTTAAACTTTGAGGTTTAAACCATAGGTGGGCTGGGCGGGCGGGCAGCAACCAAATTCACCAAGATTCGATAAAACGAAATCACCAGAAATAGCATCAAAAATTCAATTCTATGGGTCTGTCGATCTTTTTAGGTTGGTCCGCCAGATTATAGACGGATCCACCCAGGCCGCACATGTCCATGTGTAGTCTGTCTGAACCCCTACACCCACGTGCGATTACAACTTACAACCACTTTACATATTTTCACATGCGAGACAATGACAAACTTTTTCTGAAGCATTTGCCAATTCTTTGTCCGTAACATGCTTGCGGGCGTAATAAATGCCGGATTTGAGGCAACGGTGTGCCAAAATTCGTCCGATATTCTCGCTAGCAGAAACGTCGCAACCACTTAAAAATTTCACAATAAAATAAAACTGAGTTTTTCGTCAAAATAACACGGAAGTTGTAGTTTATCAAATCAAATCCATGCTTAAATGCAAATATTAATTAAAATTAACCAACCAGGTAACTATGTAAGTATACAGTCAAGCATGGGCTTATGGTCTGCCTGAATTATACTTGGGTATAAGCATACATGGGCAAAAATGTTACTAAAAATAGAATTCTGGGGGCTGACAGTAATCTGAGGGGAGTTTTTCAACTTCTGCAGGGTGTAACCCCCCACCCCCGAAAAAAACCCCAACGCCAACGTGTGTGTATAACGCGATTAAACCCCAGAAAATATGGAGGACTTCTTAGAATTCGGTTCCGGTAACTAACTAGGATTGAATCTTTGATGATTTTTTAGCTTTTGCGCCACCAGATTCTAGAATCAAGTTACTGCCCATGTATAATCTGGACAATCCAAAAGGCCTTCAGCAAAATTCGAAAGAACCCATAAATAAAATTTTTAATTTAGTAGCTTTTTTCGTAATTTTTTGATGCCAGTGGGTAGAGCTTGATGAGAAACGTCGAAAAATTGTACTTTTTCGCCATACCACCATACGTGGGAAGCAATAAAATTCTGGGGGGAGGGTGGGCGTGCAAGATTTTTTGAAGGTCAAAAAATGGCCTTAAAAATGGTGGTATGGCGAGAAAAACACCATTTTTCGACGTTTCTCATCAAGCACTATCCATTGGCATCATAAAATTGCGAAAGAAAACGAAAAACTTTAAAAATTGAATTTTGGGGGTATTTTGATTTCTGGGGGGTATTTTGGTTTCTGGGAGGGTGCATACCCCCGAAACCCCCACGCCCAGGTGTGCATACCACAAATTTTTCTACCTTTTTTTGCCCTTAAAAAGTTTTCGCATTTCATCCAAACCTCGAGAATTTGGGTGCTATCTTTGTATGTACGCAGCTCAGCTATGCATCAAATTTAAATTATCACAAAAAGATGAATAAAGCTCAATTATGTGGTGAGCCGACATTAGAGCGCGCGACATTTGAGAGCAGCCATAATAAATGTCTTTCACGTATGCTGATAAATCAAAGAATTCGCCGGTTAAAGCTTCACGGACAAAACGAGCATGCCTTTGAGAAAAGGCCTACTGTATCTTACACTCGAGACAATTTGTAACGATTCATATACTTTCCGATTCAGAATTGGATTTGCTTTCTATTATGACGGGGCAAAGTTAACCACCTACGCATATCTCGGTATCAGGTAGTGATAAATGCATGCGATTTCTTTTGTTTTGTAAAGCAATGAACAGACTTTTGAAATTCTTTCTTTACTTTCTGGTTGAGTTGTACACTGGTTGAATTAGTGGATGAACGAAAGCAGCAATTTTGACTTTTTTATTTACCTTCGGAAAAAGGACAGTTACTTTTGAAGCAGTAGGTTTTGTGTAACGCCATTATACCCTTTTCACTTATTTTCTTGACACAGATTTCGGTATTCATTCTCACAATTTTTTTGAATTGTACGCATTCAGTGTAAGTTGGGCAAATCAAGCGTGAAATTTATTGTTGCAGTAAACAATCATAAAACTGCAGTAAAGAAGCAAAAGATCAAAATTTGTATAAACTTATTCTGTGTTTCTGTGTCAAGAAAACGTGTAAAAGGGTAAAGTTCCATTAGAAAGTGCACGAAAAGCTACCAAATAATGTCGTAGATTGATACCCTTACTACCGTAGTTTTAGAGCTGTAGGTCTTAGAACACAGATCAGTCTACTATATTGCACAAAAGATTTTTAAATTAACGTCACAATTTTTTTTAAATAAATAACACCTAAAACTTTAAAACTATCATAGCAAGGGGTCGTTTGTAGATACTGTTTTACGGAGCATTTATGTCACTTACCAGCCATTTCTTAAACAAACAAGAAATTTAACTGATTTTCGTAATGTATGCTAGGTATATTTTTGTACACCAATTTTTAGAAACAAAAAGTTACTAATTTTTTTTGTGGAAAAGGAAAAGTCTATGCCTGCCTCCATGACGCACCATTGTAACTGCACTTTAATGTCGGCGCTCTAATGTCGCTGCGCTCTAATGCCGTTGCGCTCTAATGTCGCGCGCTCTATGTCGGCGCTCTAATGACGGCACTCTAATGTCTGTGTGCCCAATAATGTAAACACAATTAAGCATTATAGCAGCGGCACAAATAGATTAGATTTTACCATACGTAGTCCATTCAACTTTGTTTTGTCAAAAAAGAAAGGCGATCTAAATCATTCAATATTTGACGAACCTAAAAGTTTAACGTGAAGCATACATATAAATAGTTCCATACATACACTACACACCATGGAAATTCCGGGCATACATAGGCAGCTGCCAAATTCTGAGTGGGGTCCAATGAGTTAAAATCGCCAAAAATTCAACTTTGGGAGTCTATCGATTTTGTGAAGGGGATTTTTCAGATTCTCGGGGAGGGATTCCAGAAACCAAGGAACGACCGGATTGACATTAATCGTTGTAGTAAATAGTGTAAATTATTAACAGCAATATATAGAAAGACCTACTTTATTTTTATAAAAGACTTACTTTATCAAAATTTTATCTTTTTTGACGATTAAAAAAGTAGCCACAAATACGTGTCTTGTCAAATTAAATGTTACACTGAAGCTGATTAATCATACACCAGAAGTTTTTTAGGCAATATAGTAAAAACCAATGTTTTTGGACAGCAACATGAAAAATCAGTGGTATCATAAGTAGCGCGTTAGCGCTTACCTATGATATACTTGGCCTTCTTTTTTCTTACATATATGTTTATCACAGCGAGGTGCGAAATTTATGCGCACACCCTAGAGCTATAGTGGGACACTACTGTATTGTGCGGATTTTTTAAAAGAAAGATAGATAATAAAAAATTCGCTGCCGGTGTTTTTTTGTTTTCTTAAAAATGAATACCTGGAGTGTAAAGAGCGTGTCAAGTTTAACTGTAATGTTATAACATATACTTTTTAAATTTTGGTCGGTTACCAAGTTATGCTAACTCAGTTTTACAATCTGTTTAATCTGGCTTTTTTAAAATGTAGACAATTAAGTAAGCTCAAAACTGATTTTTGTCTTTTCGAAAAGTGACTTATTACCAAAGTGGCAATTTAAAGAGTGTAAAGAATTTTAGAGTGAAAGACACATTTCGGCTTGTATTTCGTCTGCCAACCACTCCGCGTATAAGTCCCCAAACATTTGTTCCTGCAGAAATGAAGTACGACTCAATAACTACTTTCGTATTACCAGCAAACTTTTGCACACTCAATACGGTGTTAGATCTAGGGATTTAAACTTTACACTCTAGTGGATAGTGTAAAAAGCAGGTTTTGTCTAAGATTTCTCTGCCAAGTTTTCCACTTATAAGTTAGGGTTAATTGGAAAAATAGAAATAAAGTACCTTCTGAGGGATACACGTTGCAGCAAACCGCGTTAAAAAAATTCAATACAGAGTTACTTATGGAGGTGTAAAGTTCGAAATCAGGGGTGTAAAATAAGCGAAAAAATACATTTTTCCCTATTTTGATTGGTAAATATCTCAAATATTTTGCGGAACAGAAGTTTTCTGCATACAAACGTACTGCGATTCAAAGGCTACAAACTGGCCCGAACCGAATTTTTTACATTAAATGGGGAGTTACATAGGTTCAGATTTAAAAGTTTACAATGTGTTGAATGGTGGAAAATACGTTTTTGTCCCTTGTTTTTGTCCGCCACTTTCTCCATTGAGAAGTCGAGATATATCGAATAGAATAAAAATAAAGTTCTTCGTAAGGGGCACACGCACACCTGGGCGTGGGGGTTTGGGGGGTATGCACCCCCCAGAAACCAAAATACCCCCCCAGAAATCAAAATACTCCCCCCAGAATTCAATTTTTGAAAATTTTTTTCGTTTTTTTCGCAATTTTTTGATGCCAATGGATAGTGCTTGATGAGAAACGTCGAAAAATGGTGTTTTTATCGCCATACCACCATTTTTAAGGCCATTTTTCGACCTTCAAAAAAATCTTGCACCCCCCAGAATTTTCTTGCTGCCCACGTATGGGCACACGTCACAGCAAATTGCGTTTGTTCACAGCAGTATTTAGCTTTTTTCGGGAGGTGTAAAGTCAATAATTGGGTGTCTTAAACGTGTTTCTGTCTTGTTTTTTCTGCCAACTTTTCCGCTTATGAGTCTGGACATGATCTCAAGTCTGAAAACGTATCAGGAATCGAACGTGATATGCCAGTTGGGTGCGTTTGTTTATATTCAACAGTGGAATAGAGTGTTTACATCTAATATTTATTCGTCTTCAAGCCATTGTGAAGACTAAATTTATTCATAAATCTTAATCGTAAAATCAGAATTACGAATCCGACTGAAATCTTCTTTACACTCTGTAGTTGTGTAAAGTTTACACTGCAAATTGACTTTAGTTCCGAAACCTTGCGGAAGCTGGATTTTTTTCAAAATGTTCTACGTAACGTCAGAATAACGAATCTGACTGATAGTTTTCGCGACACCCAGTATTTATGTAAAGTTTGCACTATGCATTTATTATTTATGTGTTAAGTTTACACTACAAATTCATTTTACTTCCAGAGCGTTTCAAAATGTTAATTTTTCTCAAAATATATGTTCCATAATGTCAGGATTAGGAATCTGAAGGTATGATCTCTTTACATCCAGTATTTATATAAAGTTTACACTGAAAATTAAATTTAGTTTTAGAGCGTTGCAGAGGCACGTCAGAATCACGAATCTGAGCGTAAGCATAGGTGGGCAATACCGCGCCACCCGCGCCACCAGGTGGCGCCAAAAGGCACTTCGGTACCTTCAGAACCCCAGCTGGATGGCGCCAGAAAAAACAGTTTCTGATTGGGAAGAGTGGTAGAATTTTTTGACCCAAAAATAAAAAAGTGAGAAAATGATACAACCAACCAGCTAACTAACCAACCAACCAACTAGCCGGCCAACCTACCAGCCAACTAGCCAACCAAACAACCAACCAACCAGCCAAACAACCAAGCAACTAGCCAAGCAACCAACCAACTAACCAGCCAACTAACCAACCACCTACTCAACCAAACAAGTAACCAACTGGCCGAACAAACAAACAAACAAACAAACAAACAAACAACCTCAACAAAACGGACCCCGGTACCTTCAGAACCAAAATCCATTGCCCACGTATGAGCGTAAGTGTTCTTTAAACCGAATATTTGCGTCAAGTTTGTGTTGAGAACCTTCGATCTGTTTAAATAAGCTAAAGTTGTCTTGTTTAAAAGTTCAGAACAATATTGTTTTCCGCGTTCTTGGACTGCTGTGATTATTGTGACATGTTACTGTATGTGTTTACTGACTGATTTACACAAATCATGCCAATTAAAAGTAGGGTACTAGCAAAGAAAAATGCTCCGATGGGACGAAAAAGACGATATATTCGGGATTGTGGATTATTAAGGATGTAAAAGGAGGGGAATAGGGAAAAGCTATCTATGCATATGCCTAGAGTCGCAAAATCTGATAAAAATCAGACTTTCTCTAAGCAACGCAAAATATCGAAGTATCTTCTGCGGCCTCTGAAGAAGTGTAACCTTCTTTAAATAATTTTCAATGCTTAACATAGGAGTATATAAACAACCTAAATTGTTTACTTTTTGCAAATTGCTGGCAAGTTGCAACGCTGACTTGCTTCGTATCGTGATTGATATAAAACTAACTGCAATTGTATTTTAAGGTGTTTTATTTTGTTTCAATGAGCATCATAGCAAGCAAACCTGGCGTCAATTGATTAGTGCACACAATCGTTGCGGGCACGCGAGTGTACTTACATGTGGTCTGTTTCACGCAAGCTTACGCGTTTCCTACAGCTGAAACCAACAATTTCTTTGATTGTCTTGAATGCATCGGTGTTTGCTATTTCGTTCAATTGGCTTGCAAAGTCGCTCCCAGTTTACTCCATCTGATTTCCCATAACTATTGCACAGCTAGCTTGCTGCTTTTCAATCGTTTTCTTGGTTCAATAATTTATTTCAACCTGCTGGCCGCAGAATATACTACGAGTTTTTGCATTGCT
The DNA here is from genome assembly GCA_036768485.1 of Mermis nigrescens. Lineage (NCBI taxonomy): Eukaryota > Metazoa > Nematoda > Enoplea > Mermithida > Mermithidae > Mermis > Mermis nigrescens. Next base: position 1,374,819 of record JAVLUZ010000771.1, on the reverse strand, counting down.
TCGAGAAAGTCTGATTTTTGACAAATTTCGCGACTTTAGGCATATATGTAGGTAGCTTTTCCGAGTCCCCTCCTTTTACATCCTTCATAATATCCACAATCCCAAGCATATTCGTCTTTTTTGTCCCATCGGAGTATTTTTCTTTGCTTCCAATGAATATGTCCATGTCCCAATCCCAGTACTGACCAAATCATGGGCCCGACCTTTCATTGCCTGCCGGCCAAATTTTAGCGATGCCTTCAAATAAAAACGGAAAATGTAATTTGTTAATTAGATACGGTTATTCTTGAAATAAATTCGCTAGGCAAATAGACATCACAGAAAATTAAAATCCAAAAATAATTATTAAAAACAGAAAATCGCGATTGGACACTTCACCTGTATAGACGATTTCTAATAGCGGGTTCCTTGGTTGATGCAGATAAGACTGGTCCGTCCTGATAATGCAGCAGGTGTGCAGAAGTATTCTTGGACGTTGTTTCGAATGAAATTCTTAAATTCGCACAAAATCAAACAAATTATATGAAAAAACGATGTCATAAGAAGGAACTACTAATTCAGTCTTACTCTTAAGAGTCACTTTCTGTAAGACTCGACTCGATGTTGGACAAGTCAAAAATTAACTTTCCCGATCTTAACATATATTGCGTCATATCTCAGGATCACCTCGTAAGTAGTTTTTGACGCTAAATTTAATGGTATAAATCATTTTTCTCGAAAATGAATATTCTTTGTGTGAAGTGAGTGTAAAGTACAAAAATCACAGTTTTTGTCAAATTTTACAGGGTCTAATATTTTTCATCATATCTCAGGATCACCGCGATCAAATTCAATAATTATTTTTTATTCAACAGAATAACTTTTACATCTTGTAGAATTAATTTAAACTTACAATATTCCGTCAATATTTTTTGATATGATTCGAAACATTCAACAACCACAATTTTGACTTCAATTTTTTCGACAATTGCCAATACAGCTCATATACCATATGCGGGCCCTTGTTCATATTTCAATATTTTATAGCTTAATACTAGAGGCATCTATGATAAAAAATAGAAAAAAAGACAACATTTTGAGCAATAGAGGTCCGAATGGAACATGGTATGCTAAGAATTGGTTATAATCCGACGAATTAGTCTTCAGAATATTGCAACATTTTACCGTGAATAAATCTGGATTTTCTGTAATATTGCGTTGTGGCATTAGCTATTATCAGAGGGTTACACCATAGGTGGGCAGCACCAAAAATTCTGGGGTTTGCAAGATTATTTAATAATCAAAAATGGTCTTAAAAATGGTGGTATGGCGAAAAACACCATTTTTCAACGTTTTTCATCGAGCACTATCCATTGGCATAAAAAATCGCGAAAAAAGCAAAATTGTTAAAAATTGAATTCTGGGAGGTATTTTGGTTTTTTGGGGGAGGGAGGTATTTGGCCTTGTCGGGGTTAACCCCACGCCCACATGTGGTTATAACTGGAAAGAATTATAATAGGTAGATGACCATACATGACCATGGGGGTTTGAACCCCCAGAAAAATTTTAACCCCTCCCCCAAAAATTTTACCTCTTCCTCCACCATAATTGGCGATTTTTCGGAAGTTCTAGAAAATTTTCTAAAGATTTGTCGGAAAGATGCATTTTAAGCATTTCAAGCTATCCATCTGCTCAAAAGTGCGAAATTTTTGGCGCTTCGCGCCATTATACTCATGTTTAACTCAGTGATCGTACGAACCCCGACTCCCGAAAAACCCCGGCCTAAACCCATGATTTTTCGAGTCGGGGTTGAACCTTTTTTCGGGGTGAAATATAGCATTTTATTTGTTGGTACATAGAAGGATTGTATAAATAGCAAATAAATTCGGAACAAGAACGATTCATTCACCAGCAAAATTAATATGTTAAACTCGACACTCGCGATATTTCATAAGAAGTACGCCTGGTCGCTATGTTGTTAAGACGTACATGCATGTTCGCATATTTTCCATTATGAAGTGCGCCGAAATTACTGCGGAATCACAGGCGTAGCCGGGGGGATGGAGGCACATGCCCCCGGAATTTTTCAGAAATTATGTTGATTTTTCTGGCGCAATGTGTCCAGAACATTGAGTTTAAAAAGGCACAAACGTCAAATTTTTCGAGCGCTCCGCGCCGAGTCATTATTATTTATTGTTATACAGATCCAATGAATTTAAAAGCTTGAATCTGTTAATATAATCCAGCACTTCGCAGCACTTTAGTGATTTAATGCACTATTTAGTTCATTGAATGAAACTGCACATGCTTGTTGAACATAATAGTAAAAGTGCGAAAATGTTTGCGTACCAATTTATCATCTATTCTCTGCTTTGTTTATCTTTCCTTTACAAGGACACAGAATTCTATTTTAAATGAAAGTAAAGGCCAAATTTTTCTTGTTTTTGCGCATTTTATGTTTTCTGAACTAGTTAATAAGAAGGCCACAAATGGGCCTGAAAATGGTAAGAACAAAATTCTCATTGATACATCTTTCAATGACTTATTGGTTGTGACCCGTTGCTGCGCTAGATGCTTAGCAGAGGTCGAAAAAACGCCTTTCAGCTCAGAAGTTTTGTGCAGTGTAGGTGTTCATCAATTTTAAGTCTTTTTGGACTTAATTCAGAACCGAGATTTTGCCAATTTGCGAAAATTTTAACTTTACTAATTAAAAATTAGAGTGCTTTTTCACAAAATTTTCGGGGGTTCTGCTCTGGACCTCGCTGGTGGCGCTTGAGCGCGCCACCCCAGACCCCCAGCCGTACAATCTCGTTCTACATGTTGAAAGAGATTTTTAGGAGGACAGAAAAGGTAAAAGGATTAGGAATTTTTAAAAATTTTCGGCGCTTCGCGCCGCAATTAGTTTATCTGTTCTGTATGATTTAAGCGGTTATAAATTGAGTTTAAAGAGTAAAAACGTCAAAATATTCCTGCGCTTAGCACCGCCGATTATTGTCTTAGGGTGGTAAAATATGACTGAATTTCTTGATGCTTTGCGCCACTTATGATTTCCGAACTGTTTGTCAATAAAAAGGCGTAAATCTACATGAAAACGGTAAAAATTTCGAAAATTTTAGGCGCTTCGCGCCATTGGCTCCTCTACAATCAGTGCGCCATAGAAAACCGTTATGAAAAAAACTGTGGAAGAATACGAAAAAGCGAGAGCGATTAGTGATTAAAATGGAAAGTAATGCCAAATTGCTAAAACCATGCTTGAACTATGTTGAACATAACCAGCTTCATTAGTATGCTCTACAAACAAGTGAAGGTATCGTTTTCATCCTTTTTAAATTGGTATGTAATCATGCTATGTTAATTGTTAACCTTCAACCCCGACCCCGACCCCGAAAACCGGGGTTTTTCATCCCCTGCCCCGATCGAGGGTGAAAATCTGACCCCGTACGATCACTGGTTTAACTATATTTTGTTCAATTTGTTCCGACTTTTTGATTTTTTTTTCTAAAATTCTTCTGTTTTTTATGCTCTAGAAAGATGGAGCATCGTCAGACACGCTCGAAAACGATTGATTACTTGATTACTCTGATTGATTACTCCAAAATCCATTGGGTTTTCAAATCGCTGTTAACTGTGAAATTAAAAGGCCTAAATTTCACTTTCGAAAAAGTTTCTAGATTAGTTTTTTCCGCTGATTTCAAACAGATTAGTCATTTTTAATTTTCTTCACGAATAGCTGATTTATTACGGGTTAATTCCGCTCCATTTTGCTGGTCTTTTGATCAAAAATCGCGTCTATGTTTAAGGATACTAAACTTTTCTAAAGAGTGATAGCCGGATGTTTCAATATAAGTTAATGTATCATACAAAACAATTTTAAGAAAACAAACAGTTCGATTCTTTTACTGATCTTCCTCGAACCGGGGCGGTCCTCTTGATTGGTCACTAAAGAACTGCGTGGTCTAAAGCGAAGTTCTCTAAAAATTGGCGTCTGACCGCTCCTGACCATACGTGGGCAGCAAGAAAATTCTGGGGGGGGGTGTGCAAGATTTTTTTGAAGGTCGAAAATGGCCCTAAAAAATGGTAGTATGGCGATAAAAACACCATTTTTCGACGTTTCTCATCAAGCACTATCCATTGGCATCAAAAAATTGCGAAAAAAACGAAAAAATTTTCAAAAATTGAATTCTGGGGGGGGGTATTTTGATTTCTGGTGGGGGTATTTTGGTTTCTGGGGAGGGGGCATACCCCAAACCCCCCCACGCCCAGGTGTGCTCCTGACATGCAGGATGAATTGTCTATTGATTGCGAATCATTGGTTTTGAGGCAACAATTGGTCGGTAACTTTGCCGCATAATTGGATCGTCATAAAAGGTCTTTTTGCGATCGAGTTTAAAAGAAAAAAACGTATTGATTTTTGCTCGAAATTCCCTTCGTTGGACTTTTCTCGATTGTTCAAAGGTTTCTTTTTCTTGGAAACTGATATTCAATTATTTAACTTTGAAATTAATGGGTCTTGTCCGCAGACGTTCAGACAAAAATGAAATATCAAATGCATGGCCGGAAGCGTCAAACACAGAAGAGAAGGCAGTGCTTTGGTCTGGAGTCCATTTAGAGCCATGAAGTTGTGATTCGGTTTTATTTCCCTTCCAAGCCAAAACTTACAACCACGTCATATATTTGCTTAATTAAGGAGCACTTGGTTCCTTCTTTGGTGACTGCCTCAGAAAAAACATCACAGACATTTTTTTCCAGAAGGGTTAGTTTTTCTAGATTAGTTTTTTCCGCTGATTTCAAACAGATTAGTCATTTTTAATTTTCTTCACGAATAGCTGATTTATTACGGGTTAATTCCGCTCCATTTTGCTGGTCTTTTGATCAAAAATCGCGTCTATGTTTAAGGATACTAAACTATTTCCAAAGAGTGATAGCCGGATGTTTCAATATAAGTTAATGTGTCATACAAAACAATTTTAAGAAACAAACAGTTCGATTCCTTTACTGATCTTCCTCGAACCGGGGCGGTCCCCTTGATTGGTCACTAAAGAACTGTGTGGTCTAAAGCGAAGTTCTCTAAGAATTGGTGTCTGACCGCTCCCGACATGCAGGATGAATTGTCTATTGATTGTGAACCATTGGTTTTGAGGCAGACAATTGGTCGGTATCTTTGCCGCATAATTGGATCGTCATAAAAGGTCTTTTTGCGATCGAGTTTAAAAGAAAAAAACGTATTGATTTTTGCTCGAAATTCCCTTCGTTGGACTTTTCTCGATTGTTCAAAGGTTTCTTTTTCTTGGAAAGTGATATTCGATTATTTAACTTTGAAATTAAGAGGTTTTGTCCGCAGACGTTCAGACAAAAAATGAAATGTCAAATGCATGGCCGGAAGCGTCAAACACAGAAGAGAAGGCAGTGCTTTGGTCTGGAGTCCATTTAGAGCCATGATAGTTGTGATTCGGTTTTATTTCCTTCCAAGCCAAAATTTACAACCACTTCATATATTTGCTTAATTAAGGAGCACTTGGTTCCTTCTTTGGTGACTGCCTCAGAAAAAACATCACAGACATTTTTTTCCAGAAGGGTGATGATCCAAAACACAAGGCAAAAACCACTGTAGCATATTTTGTGGGGAAGGGATTGCCTTTATTATTCTGACCACTACAGTCCCAGGAACTCAATCCAATAAAAAATATTTGGCGATTTATGAAAGAGAGACTTCAGAAACATAATTCCCAAGTGCATTTAACGAGCAAAAATGATTAAAAAATGAAGGAAATCTGGGGTTCAATACCAAAGAAAAAATGCATCAAATTGATCCATTCGTTAACACTTTGTATACAAGCATTAATTCAAGCTAAAGGCTATCGGATTTCCTTTTAGTCGATTCTTTTTTGTTGACTGTTAATTGATAATACCTGTTATTTATGGTTCTGTTCAATTTAGAAACTATTGAACAATAATTAGTTAAGAATTTACGATTAAAACAGACACTGCGTTAAAATCGTGAGTGGCCTTAAACTTTTGAGCGGCACTGTACTTATCATTTTTGGACCCAAAAAAGCACTTTACAGTTTATCCCCCCAGAAGTGGACCATACTGTGCATGTATGTACGAGTAGATGACCACTTTTTAAGTTACATACCTTCAATGAGAGCATAGTGTGCTGAAACATTATGAAATTTATCAGATTTTGATAGATAATGTCAAGATATTTTCTTATCACTTCAAAAAAATGTAAGCCGCAGTTCACATTGTAATGTGTTGTCAAGAATTATTAGGGGCTTTTATGAAAAAAATTTCGAAAAATCAAAGGACCGGTTTTTGTGTTGCACATATATAAAGAGAACATGTTGTGCTCAGGAATGATCAAAATTGGACTACTTTGATTTGAAATGCCAAGATATTTTCGTGTTCAAATTCTCTAATATAAATGTTTGTCATTTACAATGCAAATTTATGAGTATTTAAAATACAACGCCCATAACAGACGTTAAATAAATGATTTAGTACCTGTAAAAATTATCAACTTTAGATATCTGTAACTCGTGTCAACGCGGCAATGTATTTTTTCATATTGTTGTAGGCAGGCCCGTATTCAGGATCCGGCCAAGGGGGGACCCAACATAAATTGGCCTATATCTCAAAAAATTCGTCGGGGTAGGTCGCAAAAACCGCATTTTTCGACGTTTCTCGACATGTTCTATCCATTGAGATAATGAAGTTCGAACTTTTTCCGAAAAATTTTTGTCTAACTCAAAAGACTATAAAAAATTGTCATTTTTTGGTAGCGCTTGGACCAAAGTTATGGAAAATACTTCACATCCGGCGCGAAGAGCCTGAAATTTGAAGATTTTGCGACAAAGACATGCGATTTTTCCATCTTTCCGTGCATTATATTACCTTTCAAAATTTTTTCCGGCCAAGGGAGGGGTGTGGCTGGCAGCCCCTCCGCCCCCCCTGAATACGGCCCTGGTTGTAGGTACTTTAATGCATTTGGCCCATCATTTAGTGTGTGACATGTTGTTTAGTTTTTGTCAGCGGTTATAAGAAGGAAAGAAAAAGATATAATGGTGACTTTTAGATAGATGCCTGTATAGATGTTGTGGAAGTTGATGTGCTTGAAAATTGTCAAATTAAAAATAATTTTCACTTAAAATAGCAGATCGTTTTCTTATTCTACTTCTATAAAAAGTACACAGGAATGTATTTCAGTCACTAAAAAACATTGTTATTGATAACTGCTAATAAATTTTATTTAACAAAAAAATACCTAGCGATTTTTCGTTAAAATTACTCAAACAAATTTCTCAGTATATTATGTTTCTGTTTAAATACCTATTCTTCTAAAAATTATCACTAAAATGCCTTAATAAGGTGTCACAGTCATATATAGGCAGCGAAAAAATTAGCATGACCGATCTGGGGGGGTCAGTCGACCTGGGTGGTCAAGAATTGAGCTTTTTAGGCCAAAATTTCCATCCGTTTTTGCCTTCATTTTGCTTTATATTTTTCCGAGAAAATTTCCCATTGTTTCTTTCTAGGAGTTGTTTCTTGTTTCTTTCTTTTCTTTTTCTTTCTTTCAAATCCCCCATGTGCATGTCTGGTCCAGACCCCTTTACGCCTATGTGTGGTCACCATAGTGCGAACGATGACGAAACACGTTGGCGTGACTCAAAATTCTCGCAATTTAATAATTTTAGAGTTATTCCACGTCCATTGAAAATTATGTTGCTGAGAAAGTAGGTAATGTATTATTTAAATTTTTTCCTCCAAAATTCTTAGATAACACTTAATAAGATAGTTAGACGTAAACGACAACCAACTTATATCAAATTATTGTAGCAAGAAAGTATCTTAACATTTTAAATCAAAATAGTCCAATTTTAATCATTCCTCAGCATACCATGTTCTCTTTAAATATGTATAACTCAAAAAGCGGTCCTTTGATTTTTCCAAAAAATTTTCAATAGAGCTCCAAATAATTTTTGATAGCACATTACAGTATAAAGTGCGGCCTACATTTTTATAAAGTAAGCAGAAAATATCTTGACATTTCCGATCAAAATATTAAATTTCATAATTTTTTAGCACACTACGTTCTCGTTAAAGGTCTGTTACTTAAAATGTGGTCATCTACCTGTTATAATTTTTTTTCAGGTAAGCCTCTGATAAGAGTCAATGCCACAACGCAATATTAAAGATAACTCAAATTTATTAGGGGTAAAATATTGCGACATTCTGTGACTAATTTGTCAAATTTAAACCATTCATTAGCATACCATGTTCCATTCAAACATCTGTTGCTCAAAAAGTGCCTTTATTTTTTTAAAATTTTTTATAATAGAAGCCTCTAGTAATAAGCTTTAAAATATAGTATTATGTACTAGGGCCCGCATATGGTATATGAGCTATATTGTTAATTGTTGAACAAATTGAAGTCATATTGAATTTGGTCACAATTTGACAAAAACAGTAATTTTTGGTATCCCACACAACGAATATTTACTTTTGAGAAAAATAATTTGCACCATTAAACTCAGCGTCAAAAACAACATGCCAAAACCAGGAAAATTTATTTTTTTGACTTGTCCATGCTCAATACATTGTCAGGCTGAATCTTACAGAAAGTGACTCTTAAGAAATTTGTTTATACATGCTCTTACGGAATTATAAAGTGTGACCATAGATGTACAGCTTGATAGGCCGGGAAGAGGGTCAGCCAGAACACTTTTTGGAGCCAAAATGCCTCCAAAAGAGATATAAATGCCAAAATAGTGTAAACTACGTTGATACAGTTTCTGCTTAATTTTCAGCACTTTTGAAGAACATTTTTGATTTTCATCGATTCCATTTTACTTCAGTTTCCCGTAAAAATTCCTTTTTATCTAGTACGAAGCGATCCCAGCAATAAATAGCAGTACAAGAGTTCTTAGCGATTTCTTTATTTTTAAATTGCAGATGGAGAAAGTCGAGGATACATCAAAAATTCAAGTTCGAGTAATTAACCATGTGCATTAATCGGCTACGATAACTTTACGTCATTTTTATGAAAATATAACTCTTTTTACATTAATTTCCTATGTAGCAAAACTAATATTATTACTTCATACAAATAGCATAAATACTAACTTGTAATAAAAGGATCTTAATTCGGCATTCTTTTCAAGCTGATAACCCACAGGTTTCCAAGCGAATCGTAAACGCTCGAGATTTCTAGGATTTCGATTAGTTATAAAAGGTAGTAATGCTTTAGCCATAATACCGAATAAAAATAATACAAAAATTTGCAAGCAATTCCTCAAAAAAATGTACTATAATGGCTCGAAAATTGATGCATCTAATACTTTAGACGGAGAGATATGCATGTAAATGTACGTGTATATCCTCGAAAATACGAATGGTTTAATTCTGAATTCCTCAAAAGAGATTGAGAAAACGTACCTACCTAACATATAATAAGTAGTAATTTAAGCGCTCTTAGAAGTTTTTTGGCTTTAAGTTATCAAATCATCGGCGCTTAGCCTTCAGATAATAGACTTTTGACCGCTATCACTTGTTTTGACAAACTATTTGGAGACACTTTATCTTTAAAAGAAAAATCATCGCGACACACGTCGGAAAAAATTTAAAAATTTAAAATGTGTACAGATTTTTTAATGAAAATCATGGAGCTCCTTGCTGATCTGCATTTAGTACGTCCCTGATCACAAATGTGCACTGCACTCACAAGCAAACACGGACTTTAAATTTTATTAGACTTCAAATATTATAGTCCGTGAAATATCGCAAAACAGTCGAGCATGATTTACAAATGCGAATACAGATAAACTCGCTAGGTATACACGCCTTAACACAAATGATATATTGTACAGCATAAACTTTAAATTTTGAACGTTTATTGACCCGATTTCACCAATCATTCAACGTAACAAAAGCGAGCCTACGGACAAGAAACATAACATTTGATAGTCAAACGAAGTCAACCTTAGCCTGACCACCATTTTAGCGGCCTGAGATCGGAATGACCAGACAAGCAATGATTACGAATGTACAATTTGTACAATGCGCATACATGATCGAACATGGAAGAGGTTTGACGGTCACCAAACATGGGCGTGGGTGGGGGTTGTACCCAGATATGGACAAACCGTACAACTTCATTCAAGCCGGTATCATTGGGAGCCGGGTCGGTATCAATGGGAAGACTGCCAGTATCAATGGAAAATTTCGAAATGCTATACAAATCGAATAAAAATGATGAAAATATACAAAGATCACTCTAAATTCAGGAAATCAAGTACAAAAAGGAATATGAATAAAGGAAAATACGTGCAAACCATTTTAAAATCAACAAATCAACTAACCAGTGAACCGATGACTAATCAATTATTAATGAATAATTAATAAACAAGCAACAATTAGGCAATCAACCACTAAACGATCAATCAACCAACCAAACAACCATTATGTAAAAGGACAACCAAGCAAATAATTGGGCAGCCGGTATCAATGGGAAGACGGCCTTTGTCCATGTATGGTTGTACTCCCGCAGATTACTGTAGACCCCCAGAATTCTAATTTTGGTAACACTTTTGGCGATTTACCCCATCCTGACCCCCCCGCCGCCCAGAATTTTGGTGATGCCAATGTATGGGGGTCTTACCCTCCACCAAACATTTTTCACCGCCTTAAAATTCGCGATTTTCCAAAAGTTTCCAGGAAATTCGTAGAAAAGGTGGTGTTTTAAGCGTTTTTAGCTTTGCCCAAAAGTGTCAAATTTTCGACGCTTCGCGCCATATACACATTTTTGACTACATTTTGTTCAATTTGTTCGGACCTTTTTATTTCTTCGATTTTTTGTCGCTCTAGAAGAATAGAGCATCGCCCGAAACGCCGGAAAACGATGTTTTTGACGCGTATTCATCATTTTTGAACTCAAAGAAGACACTTCAAAATTTCAACCCCCTCCCCCAGAATTCCCACGCTGAGCATGTCTGACGATGCGTCGTAAGAAAAATAAGACGTTAAATGCAACGCTCATAGAACAACATATAAGCTTGACATTGCGACACATCGGCGTCGAATGAAGCTGTTTGCACTTCGTGATCAGAAGTCAGGAACCAACGGTCGACATCTCCATCGGCGATTCCCTTTCTGAAGGTCACAAAGTGACCAAAATCGTGTTGGGAACCCAGGTGAGCGGCAACGGACTTTAATTCGTAGCGGTAGCGAAATCTAGTTACTCCCCGTCCCTCGATCAGCATTTTTTGGGAATGCGGACGAAAAGCAGAAGTGAAATAGAACACACTTGAGCTAAAAAGCGACACGATGGTGTAATAACTATAGAGCGATCAAAATTTGGTGCTGCACCAAATTTTCCATAGCCGGCTAAGAGATTCAAGAAGTTGAGAAGCGTAAAAAACACATTTTCAGCACTCAACCTTACGTGTTCTTGGGGGCTGACTCCCTGCCGTGCCGACCACAGCAAAGATGGCTGCGACCCCCCAGAATTCTCGACTTTCTGTAAAAATTGAAAAAGTGTGATTTTTATGCGTATAGCTCATTCTGGCTCAAAAATCTCAGATTTTCAGCGCTTCGCGCCGTAGACACATTTTTTTCACTATATTTTGTTCAATTTCCTAGATTTTTTTTCAATTTTTCGGAATGTTTTATGTTGTTATATTCTAAAAAGAACGAGGGTTGTCTGAAACGTCTTAAACAGTTTTTTGATGTGTACCTGTCGTTTTAGCCCAAAAAGGCCCTTTTTGAAAACTTTTGGGGATTGGCTCCCCCCAGAAATCCCAAGCTGTACATGTATGAACTCCAACTAGCATTCTTCTGCACCAAATTTGACTGTTTCGCATCAAATGCATCAAATTAGCGCAACTGTCAAAATTTGCACGAAATTGAAGGAAAAGCAAGTTAAAACTCACGAATGATTAAAAAATAGAAATGAAGAAAAAAGCATGGATCAAATGTGCTGTTTATTACTGTGAAAATTTTTCGAAGATCGAAGCGTTTCCGAATGCTTTGGCAGATGACACGACAACAGAGCTGCAGTCCGGAAAGCGGATCTTTTAATTCAGACCGATGTTTCAAAATGTGAACTATTGTGGCTTTTTACCAGCGGAAATGAAGCAGCTTGAAACACAAAATTCAGCTAAGGGGGAACATTGGAAAATTTTTAGTAGTGTGTCGAAGTGCTTGGACGGATTCAATCATAAAACGTTTGCTGCCAATTGGGGCGAGGGGCGAAAACTTCGATCGGACTTTTGTCGCACAAATGAATCCAGAAATTCGACTTGAGAGAATTTCTAAGCTCCTCTAAATTCAGTGAGCGTGGAACGTTTGTTTTCGATGCTCTTGAACAATTTTAGAGGATTTGTTCGAAAGTATCGAAATGTACAGTGTGATTGCATTTTAGACGTTTTTGTAGAGTAAAGCCGACAAATTGTGTATCGAATCATCGGATTTCGTGTGCTAAATTTCGTAACAAATCGTGCAAAGTTTTACGCTTAATTTTAAACCAAATCAGCTATTTTTTCGCACCATTTTTTGACTGCTCTAGCAATAACTTACATTGAAGAATCCGTACTGCACATAGTTCAAAATTTTGGGAGGAGAGGATGGAATTTATATGAGTAAATAAACACGGGGTGCCTAAAAAGGGTACCGACTGCTTTACGCGTAGCTATACATAGTCGCGTAAAATAAAGATAGAGCAGTAAAATTGTAATTTTTCGTAGACTTAGCTATTCTATTGAAGTTTAGCTTACTCTTCTGTAAACACAATTCTTATGGTAAGTTACAACGAAAAAACTGATAACTAGTCCAAAAAGGGTTTACTATATGACCATGTTTGGATTTCAGCCCCCCTCTGGCCACCTCTATCTTGTCCATGTATGGTACATACAAATGTGTATTTACATCCTGAAAAAGTGAAAGTTTAACTTATGATAAAATATGGATTAATGTGATTATGGAGACAAGGAAAATTGATAAAAAGAAACTAAAACATTTTTGATCTCGATAGGAGGAAACGATATATGTATCAGACAAACTCAGATACGTTACAGTCCAAAACTTCGGGTGGAATTCTCCTCGGCCATTTTAAGACGCAAAGGGAAGGGGGTAAATGACCTCCTATTTTTGGTCAGAAATGGCAAAAAAGCACATACAAATGGTCAAAAAACGCAACTTTTCGCCGAAAATCGGGGAAGGGGGGCGTGCGGGGTCAAAAATTTTCTGACTTCGAGTGGAGAGAAGGGGTGGGCGTCATACATGCACATAGGGGGTGAGGGGAGTATTACCCCCTGAAGGGTCAGCCGACGTGTACTGTCCGGCAATTTTGAGCTGATGGAACGTTTTTTGCATCATTTTTGAGGTAAAACGCAGTAAAAACATCAAAATTTCTCGGCGCTTCGCGCCAGATTAGTACTTTTAAGTGCTTTTTAATCAAAAAGCGCCTAAACTTGATACATTTTTGCATTTTTTAGTGTTAAAAGTGATATAATGCAGTCAAAATGGACTAAAAATGCTTTTAAAATGCGATATTACCAAGAAAAGTGTTTTATTGACTATTTTGACCATTTTGATCGTAAAAACAGCAAAAAAATCGTGAACGCTAAATTTACTGTTTGGATTTTTGATATTTCACCCCTCCCCCGCCGACTCTGACCTTGTGCACCTATGGTGGGCGAATCCTCAAACCCCTGCTCTAACATCATCTGAAGTAATTAGTATACCAAACAACTAACGGATTTCGTTTAAGATCTCCAATATTAGCGGCCTTCGATCCAAACATTGCCATAGGTGAATGACACGTATTACCTTTCACAATAGAATAAGCAGGCTTCGAGCTGAACGATAAAGTATTAAATTACATCGTATGATAATTCTTCCTAAATGTAAAGGCGAGGAAATTATATAACTGCGAAATTCTGAAACGCATGCGACAGCAACATTTTAATACAACTCTTCAAATTCTGGAAAAAATTGACAGATTTCTTTTTATTTTCAAAAAAATGACAAGGCAAACAAGGCCTGTCCAGTGGAACCAAAAAGCACACTGAGAGCAATTCATTCCAGTGTGTCCATGATTTCGCTTACAGCTATTGCATTGTGTTTTTTCGTGACGTTTTAGCTTTGCATTTTTCTGAATAAGTTATTTGATTAGTACTGAGCTACAATTTCTACAAAAACTATCAATCATATTATCTTAGTGTTCAATTAAATAAGCAAAACTAGCTGTACGAAGTGTCGAAATATCAACATATACCTCCTGAATCTAATTACATAACATTACTTTTATAGCACAGACTGTCTAATTCACAGTCGAATGAATCAACATTTCCACTTAATAGTTACCAATCACATAGATTCAAAAATAAATACGCGTTTAAGAAAAAATCTAAAGGCTTAAACGAATAAAAATATGTACACTTACATACATATTCATATATTAAATAGGTACTACAAAGAATAAGGCAAAAAGCATATTTTTTCATACATACATCCACTATTTCAAAGTTAGCTTCTCCGGTATACTAAAAATAAATCTATTCAAAACGACAATACATCCACACGAATTTTAACTCATTTTGAGCAGTTTTAAAAAATATGTTTCATTAAAATGTAAGAACAATTAGATTACAAGAAACCATAAATGTAACTTTGGATCCTCAAAGCCAGAAAATTAGTAACCCCCCCATTTTTGAGAAAAACATTGAATTTGTTAGCCGTTTTAAGGTGTTTTTTGACCATTCTGGCTGAAAATTGCAGGTCATTTTGCCCTCTCCCCTCCCAAACGGTTGAGGACCCAACCCAAAATTTTGAGCTGTTGCACATATGTATGCAAGAGACGCTATGTCTGAAACAAAATGCCATCGGAAAAAACTCAATTAATTGTTCAGCAGCCTACCTGGTCGCTCTTCCGCCCAACACGCTACTCGAGTTTACACCGTTTAATGTTAATAAATTACAAGCATTATTGTAGAACACAAATTCGTCCAGGTCCAAGTATTGGCCAAATTTTACAAAATCATCTTGCTTATACGCCATTCCGTTGGGGAGCCAACTAACTCGATCCAAATGTATGATTAAACATTCAGGCAGCTTGAAAAAAACAACATACGCTAACTTTTAGAATTATAAAACACAAAAAAGATCAAAAGAAAAAGAGCCTAACATAAATTCAAAACGAATGAGAGCAATTAAATTATTCTAAATGAGCGGGTCAAAAGATGAGCCAAAGAATTTTTGGTACATAAATTTAGGGCCGGATCATCTTGTCTGAATTTTAGCGGTAAAGTAACTTTATGTATTTGTTTATTCAGTGCGCGAATTCATCATTTTTTATTTAACAAAAATTGGGCACGTTTTCAATTGCAAGTCAAAATGAAAAAGTCAACAAATTAGAAACTCACCTCTTGTCATAAGAATATACATACAAAAATACAGGCCCGTAGCCAGCATTTTATTTCCGGGGAAGGGGGGGGGGGGTGGGACGAAAATTTTTGAAAGTCAGATATCTCGAGAACTATTAGAGGGTAGTCAAGAGTAAGGGCATTTTCAAACGTTTCCTAACGATTTCTACACAATAAAAAAATTTAAAGATAAAATTTCAAAAATTTTTCGGTTTGTTTCACACTCATCAGTGTTTTTCTTGTACAAGGTCCGTTTGTACATGTACAAAAAGTCTTAAAATAAATTTAAATCTTATCCCTGAAAGTCTCGTTTTAAAACGGCGCGAAGCGGGCGAAAAAATTTGACATCTTTCCTTTTGAAATGCAATTTGTGCCATTATAAAGATATATAGAACACACAAGTACTCATTTCGGCGCGAAGCGCCGAAAATTTCTGCGAATTTTAGACCTTTTTTTGCAATTTTTGTCCTCCAAAAAATCTTCGTACATGTATGCACAAAGACGGCCCCGAAAAATCTTTGCCGAATACAAAAAACAAACACTGGCATACATAAAAAATATGGCTTAAACTATCTGCACAACTAATTTCTCATCATTAAGTTTATAATCAATTTCTTAACTTTCCTTATTTGCACTAAATCTTTGTGCTCTGCAAAGAAAACAACCAAAAAATTAGTGATTCGGCGCGAAGCGTCAGAAAAATTTGACATTTTGTCCATGTCAATCTCATATTTGAACAGCTTTCAAGACAAAACTATACAGAAGCAATTAAACCGGCCCAAAGCGCCGCAGAATTTTGTGTTTAATAGCTCAAAAAAACGCCAAAACCTGTTTCGGCGACTTTTCAAATGCACTTCGAGAATTTTTCATTTCTTCCAATGGGGGACCCCTGAGAGAAACAGAAAATTGTTTTAACTTTTCGGGAGGCAGCTGCCCCCTGCAACCCTTAGCAACGGGCCTGCATACATACATGCAAAGAGGGGCGAATGCAGGATTTTTTAAGGAGGGAGGGCAGTCCGAAAATTGATGACACTTATGTATAAAGGGGTGTTCGGTTCGAACATGTTATCTAATAAACTCATCAAATTCGAATTGTTCGAGAGAAAAATATTTTCTCTGAATAGGCTGAGAAAAATGACATTTTTAGGCGCGCTTGAGATTATCTTTCATGCATTATCTTACCTTTTAAAATTATTTTTGGGCTAAGGTAGGAGGAGGCGGCCGCCCCCGGCCTCCATCCCTCCATACGCCCACGCATACATATATACATATGTACATGCAGGCCCGTATCCAGGGGGCGGGGGCATACGTGGGCAGCAAGAAAATTCTGGGGGGGGGTGCGAGATTTTTTTGAAGGTCAAAAAATGGCCTTAAAAATGGTGGTATGGCGATAAAAACACCATTTTTCGACGTTTCTCATCAAGCACTATCCATTGGCATCAAAAAATTGCGAAAAAAACGAAAAAAAATTTCAAAAATTGAATTCTGGGGGGGGTATTTTGATTTCTGGGGGGGGTATTTTGGCTTCTGGGGGGGTGCATACCCCCCAAACCCCCACGCCCAGGTGTGGGCGGGGGGGCCTTTCCCCCGGATGGGAAAAAATTTTGTTTTTTCCAAGGGTCCCCCAAAGGGAAAAATGAAAAATTGGCGAAGTGGGTCTGAAACACCGCCAAAACAGGTTTTTAGCGTACTTTTGAGCTAGTAAACTCAAAATTTTTCGGCGCTTCGCGCCGGATTTATTGTTTATGTAAGGTTTTGTCTTCTAAACTGCTGAAAATCGCTCAGATTTGATATGGACATAGAGAGTATGTCAATTTTTTTTCTAACGCTTTGCGCCGGATTCATTGTTTAGGTATAGTTTTTGCCTTTCTAGCTCACTCAAAACAACTCAAATTTGAGTTATGACATGGAAAACATGAAATTTTTCCGACGCTTCGCGCCGTATTTATTGTTTATATAGGTTTTTTGTCTTCTGACCTGCTCAAAACCGCTCAAATTTGAACTTGACATGTAGAATATGTCAATTTTTTTCCGCCAAATTATTCGTTATCCGTATTGTTTTTCTCTGTAAAGCACAATGATTAAGTATAAAAGGCAAGAGATAAGAAATAATTCGCCGATTAAGTGATGAGAAATCAGCTTAAATGATAAATTTGCTGTATATCAATATGGAATAAAGTGAAAATTTTTTAATTTTTTTATTGAAATTTTTCTTCACCATCGTATAGAGCTCGCCGAAATGCGCTCAAAACTATCTTTATTTTCGCCTATCTCCTAATGGTTCTCGAGATATCTGGCCTCAAAAATTTTCGGCCCTCCCCCCGAAATAAAATCCTGGATACGGGCCTGTGTACATGCATATTTCGATACTTAATCCTATCAATATGCACCTGGTCATATACAAAGCTAAAAATTAGACAGAAGAGTAATGAAGCTTTGGCAAATGGCTAATTTTATGTACATATACGCGTTTAAAAAAGAGGTCGCAATAAGGAAATAATTTTAGCCTAAGAAGAATGCAGATACACATGGAGACACTTTCTAGAGGCAGTAACTGGACTTTGCAGAGATAAGTATTATGACACTGTACAATAATGAAGTTCAGCACATCGTTCAGTCTTTTCAGGAAAAAGAAAATAGCAAACCTTTCAGCTGATTTAAAATAGAAAAAAACCAACATTTGATTGCAATGCGGGTAACATTTGGAGAAACGCTTAGTTGAATAAAGATATTTAAGGTATTTTTCTCATAATGCTGAAAATGCTAAAAACTTTAAATAAAATTAATATAGAAGAATTTAGCGCAGTAGAATACGGCAAAATCATTCGTGTACTATTTATACATATATACAGGGTGTCACGAAATGATAGCCCCCTCCAAAAAATTGATTTCAGGGTACGATAGAAAAAATCTGTAAGCACTATCTTGTAGAGCATTCAATTCTGCTTTGGGTAGTAAAAAGTAATTTATACATTGCAAAAAGAAATTTTTACAAGTAGCTCTGAATAAGATCTATCTTAGTAAAGTTGTGACGAATCGATTAGAAAAGCTCGTGCACATGGAGTCAGAAATCGGTCGCTATTCGGCAGAAACAGCATCGAAAAATTGGCGTATGGTGTTAAATGAATTAGAATATGATGCCTAATAGTCTGACAATCTGTTATGTTCAATGACTATGCATTTAAGGCAGGTCGACTAAGCTGAAGACGGCTATATGGATTTTTGAATCGACGTAGTCGTGAAATTCGAAATACTGAGATATTTTTTGTTTCTGATCAATAAAAAATTAATCGGTGCACATTGTACTTTGATAAAATAAGCATCCGACGCAGAATTGAATACTCTACAACATGTTATTTGTATATTTTTTCCATGATTCTTGAAAGTCGGTTTCTGGAGGGGGCTATCATTTCGTGACACCCTGTATTCAGTCTATCAGTGCGAAATAGAGAGTAGATGTGCACCGGTGCAGGCACGTAGCTGTGGGGGATGGAGGGGTCCGGACCCCTCCAAAATTCAGAGAAATCGGAAAAATAGGACTTTTTAAACATTATTTTGTGCTATTTTTGGCCATTTTGGGCTTAGTCCCCGAAAATTTTTGTTGGTCCCTCCAAAATTGGTGTTGGTTCCACCCCCCAAATAGGACGGCCAGCTACGTGCCTGCACCGGTGCCGATTTTTTTCGCCGGTGCTTAAACACCGGCGCCAGTGCCATGCCAATATAGTGCTACACTTTGTGTATGAGAATGTGTTTGAGGGCTTCAAGTGGCAGTAATGCAGCTATGTTTAGCAATGCGATAATATGCTTTCTGTTTTTATTTTTTCACAGCCTACTTATGATGTAAAGCATGGAAATTCCGAGGACGGGCTAGTCTGAAAATTTTAACAATACTACATATCTTTTGTTGAGCATAAAAGAATGGGTAGTTAACAACGCTCTACAAACAAAATTTATACATTTCTTACTAAAAATTTACATTGATATATAAAATCAAGCAACTTTCGAAAAAAATTCATTGAACTTTAACAATAAATGTTTAAAAATGACTATTTAAAGCGAAGGATTAAAAAAAATTCATGCATTTGAACCAATAGATCAGTGGAAAGCGTATAACATCATATTTGCTAAAGCTTTTTAAAAATCAAAAGTTCTGCAAAAATCAGCCACATTTCCCTATCGCTGAGCTAGCAACCATTCTCTGATAATCAAGCGCCCTGAAATACTCCTTCCCCAAGAATCATTTTCGCTTGTAGCCAACCATGCATGTCATCGACTTCAATTGCTAACAACGCCTTAGAGTTTAAAAAATGATAATTTTGTTTGACAAAAATTATATATTTAATAGGTAACATTTTATCATGTCAAACAGCCAAATTTTTGCTTTCGTTTTGCAATATTTCACGACTCGCGTACAGGATGAGAAAGCTTAGTGCATCCACTGAACAAATTCTAATTATTATTATTTACGAATCAATAATTGATGTCTGCATCTGAATATAATTCAACATTAGAGTAAAGCTCTGAATCAGGGAGATTTTTTTTGTAAATAAAGAACATATAATTAGCTAAAATCTTATGTATCAGAATTGGGCACCGGCGCCGGTGCTAAGCTGGCACCGGCCCGTTGCCGGTGCTGGTCCCATCCCGAATAGAGACTGCTTTTAAACATTCAGCTCAGTATATATGACAATTCTAACATAACACGGAATTTTCAGGCAAGCAAAGACTGAATTTCGAATCATTCCGGATATTCTGTGCTGTGAACTGATTTATAATGCTTAAACTCTTGACTGGGCACACATAACAAACGTTATAATTGAAGTTGAACAGAAAAAACAAACAAAATGCTTACCCTGCTAAAACCAGTGTTCTTATAAAAATTGCTTCGCCCAGTAGCCGGATCACTGGATTTTGCTTGACACGAATCGCAAGTAACATTAAATAATTTTTCTACCGTAAAATATTTGCGAAGGCAGTGCTCGATGGTTATGCACTATAAAATACTACGTATGTACTACATAAGATATGTAGAAGCATAAACGTAATGGCTCAAAGTTAGGGCAGAGATAGTAGACAAGTTTTGCGGGGAGTGGACCAAATTATCTCCATTTTCAACCACAAAAGAAAAAAGTTCAAAAAAGAGCTGAAAGCAAGTTATTGCACAAAAAATCGAGGAGGGAAGAGGTTAGAACAATCTCGTACTTCAGAAATTTCGGAAGACGAATCCTATCCTGAGGACAGAGAAATCTGGAACTATTTAATTTCTCCGCAATTTTCAAAGGACAACAACAGCGCGGTTATTTTGAGAACAATATTATGCAGGTCACGTAATGAAGTAATAAAATTCTAACTACTTTGTAAAGATAATCCATTCATGTCCTGTTTGAATTTCCGAATGCGCCTTCCGTTTTTATTGTGAAAAATGTGTGAAGAATTTTCAACTCATATTTATATTCAACAATAGCGTTTTTAAATGAGTATGCAAGCTTCAATACATTTTAGGAGGCTAAAGATAACATAGACGTTGTATGCAGCAAGTGCTACACGCACCTGATTCATAAATGCACTTAGGGAGGAGGGAAGCAGTGTTTTTTTTGTATTTGGCAGAGATTTTTCCCCCATGTACAAAGACTTTTCGGGACCGTCTTTGTACATGTACAAAGATTTTTGGGAAGACAAAAATTGCAAAACAGGTCTAAAATTCGCAAAATTTTAGGCGCTTCGTGCCGAAATGAGTAATTGTGTGTTCTATATATCTTTATATTGGCAGAAATTGCATTTCAAAAGGAAAAATGTCAAATTTTTAGGCGCTTAGCGCCTTTTTTAAGACGATTCTTAGTGATTTTTGCCCTAAGAGACCCAGAAATTAGCTGAAATACACTACCAAAAGTCTAAGAACTCTGTTTTTACCACACTTAAATCGCTAATGCACCATGTACCCAAACATTTTTGTGTACAAAATGTACAAAGACTATTGGGGACTATCTTTGTACATGTAAAAACGGACCTTGTACAAAAAAAACACTGGAGGGAAGGTGAGTGGGGCATCACCCCACGCTGAATGGTCGGCCAGACAGATACTGTCAGGCGATTCTCAGCAGATTAAACGTTTTATGCATCAATTTTGATGTCAAAAGTAGTAAAAATGTCAAAATTTTAAACAATAGCCTTCATATTATCTGCCCGAACTTTACGTTGCCATCTCATGTGTTTAAGAGATTTTGGTCACCACGGGGGCGGATTCAAGGGGAGGGCGAGGGAAAGGTTGGGGCAAGAAACCCATTACTGCTGGCCGAAATAGAGAATGGACATGCAATCTGTTATGATTTTTTTGGCCAACGTTGATCGTAATTTTTAAAATTTTCTCGGTGGACAATTCCTATTACCTAACAATAGCATTTGTTTACTTTCTTGTAGGTCTGCAAGCCACATTTTTGCTCCGCGAATTGGTTTTTGAAGCAAAAAAATTTTCAGACGTCTTTCTGCTTAAATTTCACAAAAATCTCCGGCGCTTCAGACCGGATTTTCGCTAAACTACAAAAATTAATCTCTTTTTTCGAACAATAATCTTTTCCAATTACAAGCTGCGTGCGGTATTTCAAAACACAGTTTGCCAGTGATGACTAGTGACTACTATACATGTACAGCATGGGGATTCTAGGGGGAGGGGTTCAGGGCTTGAAAATTTTTGAAAAGTGCCTCTTTTGAGCTAAAAACGATGGGTACACGTCAAAAACCATATTTTTTGACATTTTGGGACTATGCTACAAAAAAAATTTCGAAAAAAATCAGGTAAGAATCGAGTAAATTGAACAAAATAAAGTCAAAAATGAGTCTATGGCGCGAAACGCCGAAAATTTGAGAGTTCTGACTTAAGAGCAGTGATCGACCGGGCTCAAAAAATACCGGGCCCGGTCCCGGGCCCGGGCTTTGCTGCCGGGCTTGGTACCGGGCCCGGGCCCGGGCTTATATACTAACAACATGCCTTGCTTCCAATATAATGTTATGCATAAGATACATATTTAGACCGATTTTACATGTGTTATTTTTCAAACGCAAGGCTTACTTCTGTATCAAGAAGATTTTTGAATTCTAAGCTCTGTTAATTATTCAATCTTTCTAAAAATAAATTAAGTAGTTAGCAAGGATTTTGGTAGCATTATTCAAGCAAGAACAAAGTTTTTAATACAATAGCGCGCAATTCCATTATTAAAATGCACGTGCAAGTAAACACGGTTTGTAAAAGCACAAGTTTTCATGTAGATATTTAAAGGAAATTGAGCATTAAATTTATGCATTCAGACATAACAGCGACTATGATATGGTCGGATAGAAGATATGCTGTTTGGATTTTAGAACTCAAACTATAGCGAACATTGACGTCAATTGAAATTGTGTAGTGTATAGGATAGGACACGTATTGAAGCCATAGGCGTAGCCAGGGGGCTTTGGGGGCACATGCCCCCCAAAATTTTTCAAAAATTTTGTTGATTTTGCGAATGTAATAATTGTGTCCAGAAAATCGAGTTTAAAAAGCAAAAACGTCAAAATTTTCCGGCGCTTCGCGCCGAGTCTTTATTATATTTATTATTGCTTTGTTTGTCTTTCTTTACAAGGACAGGACACATAATCCTATTTTAAATGAAAGGAATGGCCAAATTTTCTTATGTTTTTGCGCATTTTCTGTTTTCTAAATTATATCTTGTTAATAAGAAGGCCAAAAATGGGCCTGAAAACGATAAGAACAAAATTGTCATTGCTACATCTTTTTTATATGTTATTGGCAGCACCCTTTGCTGCGCTTTATACTTAGCAGAGGTCGAAAAGCGCATTTCAGCTCAGAAATCTTGTACAATGCAGGACTTCGTCAATTTTAAGTGTTTTGGGCTTAATTTAGAACCGAGATTTGGCCGATTTTGCGAAAATTTTAGCGATAGTATTTAACATTTAAAGTGCTTTTTCACAAAATTTTCTACGGGGTGATTGAGCGCGCCACCGCAGCCCCCCTCCCTCCCCCGCCGTAAAATCTCGTTGTACATGTGCAGCGAGAGTTTTGGGAGGAAAAAGGGTTCGCCGAAATTAATTTGTCTGTTCTGTATGATTTTTGCGGTATAAATTGTGTTTAAAGAGCTAAAACGTCAAAATTTTCCGGCGCATGGCGCTGCTGGTTATTGTTCTTTCTTTTTTGTAAAGCTTCAGCATTGCGTTTAATAGCCTAAATCAGGCAAAATATCACAGAATATTAGTATTCACAGGCTACAAAATGTTAAGGACAGTAAAAGATTACTAAATTCCTGGGTGCTTTGCGCCTCTTATGATTTCCGAACTGTTTGTCAATAGACCGTAAATTCTACATAGAAACGGTAAAAATTTCAAAAATTTCCGGCGTTTCGCGCTGATTAACATTTTTGTATTTCTGATTGTCAGAAACCCATAAATTAGCTAGGCTACACTACTAAAGGTCGAAAAACTCAATTTTATCATAGGTACATAACGTTACTAACATTCAATGCAAAATTAGTCTTAAAAAATTTTTTTGTGTATGCTCCCCCGAACCAAAATCCTGGCTACGCCTCTGATTGAACCGTTGTATAGAAGATGAATGCACATATGAAATTGACAAGTATATGATAATGAGCAGGTGGGCAGAAGTAAGGCAAATGGATTTAAATAGAATCAAAGGCAAGCAAATTCGTAAAAAATACGGACAACAGCTGAAATAGTAAACGTCTAAAATATTTACGATAATTATTTGAGGCCCGGTTGAGGCCCGGTGGTTTTCAGCCGGGCCCGGGCCCGGCCTAGTATGACCGGCCGGGCTCGGTCCGGGCCCGGGTACCCGGTCGATCACTGCTTATGAGCACACCTGGGCGTGGGGAAGAGGGGGGGTTGAAGGCGCACACCCCACCCCCGAGAAACCAAAATACCCCCCAGAATTCAATTTCTGAAATTTTTTGTTTTTCTCGCAATTTTTTGATGCCAATGGATAGTGCTCAATGTGAAACGTTGAAAAATGGTGTTTTTTCGCCATACCACCATTTTTAAGGCCATACTTTGACCTTTGAAAAATCTTGCACCCCCAGAATTTTGGACGTATGCTTATGAGCCAAAAATGCGTAAAAAGGCATATGTACTTTTTAAATTTTTTACGGAAAAATCGACAATTATGGGGGGAATATCGCAGCCATTTTGTGGGGTGGGGGATCAGATTATCATTCTAAGGGTCAACCCCCCAACCCCCAAGAACCCGTATGATGATTGCTAAGTATCTGTGATTACCGTGATTAACAAGAGTGTGAAATTGTAGAAATAAATACATAATGTATATTAAATTAGCATAATATTACTAATGACTAGAGACCGGATTTTAGGTGCTGCACCTTTTTATTTTTTTGACTCGCCTTGACAGGAGAATGCCAGAAAAGCATAAATACAGTGTTTTTGAAGGATATAGTCAATGGTTTGTTGCACCTAATTGCACCTAAAATAGGATTTGCGCACCTAATTGCACCTAATCTCGACTTTTGTCAATTTTGCACCTAAAACTCAATAATTTAGCTCACAAATTACACATTTTACGCATGTTTTTCAAATTTAGCACAGTTACTTTAGATGGTACATGGCGTTTACTTTGTTGAGCGAGCGCGGGTGCATAATTCTGTTTTTGGCAACATGCCGAAAGTTGGGAACTGTAAATTGAATGCTTTAGCCAAAGATTTCCATGCAGAAAAAATTATTACCAATGGCGCTATCCTAAAATGTGATGCCTGTGACGTCGTTATTCAGATTGATGAAAAACATCAAAAACAACGAGTTACGCAGCATATTCAAAGTGCTCGGCATTCTGGGCAGATTTCAAGATCCAGCCAAAGGCCAACACAGTCTTTTTTGGCTGCTGGATTCAAAAAAGCTGAAAATTCTACAGAATTAGCCAAGGAATTTGAGTCAGATTTAAATGTAGCTTTTGTTCAATCGGGTGTTCCTCTGTTTAAAATTAATTCAGTGCCTATGAGAAATTTTCTTGAAAAGTATACCAACCGCACAATTTCTGATGAAAGAACCCTGCGTAAGAATTATGTTTTGCCAATTTACAATCGAACGATTAAGGAGATTAAACGGTTGATAGGCGATAATCCGGTGTATTTTGTTTTGGACGAAACAACGGATGCAAAACAGCGTGCTGAACATACTGGTTGGACAATTAAATGGAAAGCCATCGAAGCCGATGTTGCTGCATGGATTGTTTACAACTTTTATTAGTAGCTGTTTTCACACACGCTGGAGGTCAAACTCTTAGGGAGGGTAGGGTATAGTAATTTTTTGAATTAAAAAGTGGATATAGTAAAGTTTTTTCAGCAAAAATCGGTCTATGGTACCTACCTCTTTTAAACAGAATTGATAGGCTAATATTTTTTCTGATCTAATTTCAGTAAATTATTCCCTCCTCACCCGCCCCTCCCACAGGCACGTATTAAGACGTGTCGGCATTTCTGGATGGATCGATCTTGGAAAAATTCCGCGGAAGTATACAAAGAAATCCGGACGTTGAAGCTTTTGTCAGTGAAACGAATACTGATAAAAGACTGAAGACGCTATTTGCACCCCTCGCTTCTGTGGACGTCGAGCGATCTTTTTCACTGTATAAATTAATCTTATCCGATCGCCGCCAAAACCTGACATTTGACAACATCGAAATGTACAATATTATCGCATTTAATAAGCTTTTGTTCGAGTAAAAGTGTTTTTTGCAAGTGATGGGCCAATAATATACGCATTTAACAAGTTTTTGCTTGAGTAAAAGCGCTCTTAGCATGTGGATTTCCAATAATATTTGCACCTAATTCTGCACCTAATTGATGAATTTTTTGCACCTTTTTTCGCACCTAATCTAACTTTTTTTTGCACCTAAAAATCCGGTCTCTACTAATGACCGACCGTATGACATCGTAAAATCTTACCGGATGGCAAGTTGTTTTGGGCAGCTGTAAGGAAATAGTGCAAAATTTATCGTGCCTGAGACGCTGAAAATGTAAACCCAACAGTTAATAGTATCTCCGTATAATTTAGTATTATTGTAAAAATATGTCTTGAGCCCTAATAATAAATTGAAATTTAGCATCTTAACAACATGACACCTAATCAATTGAATAATTATTAAGATGTCTTACTAAAAGATCATTAATATTAATAGATATGTATGTAAAATATGCGAGGCATGACAGAAAACTAAGCTAAGATTTTACGTCCCAGTCAGAACAACATGATTCCTTCCTGCATCTGCATTTTTTAATAACTTTATCAATATTTTTAAACTCTACGATATTATGTAATTGAATACCTACTCGTATTTACTGAATGAAATGCAAAAATGAAATAATAATTTTTACTAGATAAGACTGCGAGAAAAATAAGAACTTTTTCAAGATCGGCTAAGATTTAAGGGCGTAGCTTAAAAACCGAAAATTTTTCAATGATCATGAACTTTTACTATTTTATTGAAAAAAGGGTAGTGAGTGAGCAGTCAAGCAGATGCTTTCTTACTGAACAAATTCAAAAAAGTGATAAATAGCCGATCTGTGACTCAAACTAACACGGAATGGCAAGGAGACAGCCGTAGATGGCAAACTACATACATATAGTGGTCAAAGAGAGTGTATACGTTTTTGTAAAAGAAATATTTTATATTGCATAAAAGTTTTCACTTGAAGCTCTATTACTACTCAGATTACTGACGAGCTATTAGAATTTAAACTTTTTAACGGAAGACGAGGACATTTCTATTTTACAAAGTGATTCACCGAATAAGACGCCGTTCTTTATTTTTATAACCCGAAGCTGGCTGATGAACAACACGTAGTCTACTATAAATATTCGTCAGCTCATTCCGGTTTTCGTAATATATTTTTAAAAGTTTTTTTCACTAGTTTTCATTTTTCATTTTTCCCATAAGTTCAGAAGTTTCCAATCAACGCCTAACGTTTTTAGAATCATCCGACATGTTCGGAAATCTAGGGCAGAGAATATACTCTTTTAGATACTGAGAAAGCTTTTTTAGCATATGCGCCAGTTTTTCGCGCCATTTTAGTTCAGAAAGTAAAAAGTAACGTAAGAAGTATAGAATAAAAAAGTAAGTTTCAAAAAGAATAATAAAAAGCGTAAAAATTTACCTTATGGCAGCATTTCGTACAAATAAACTGCGTCGCTATTAGACCAGAACAAGGAGCCTTTTTATTGAATCGGCTGCGCAAGTCCTTGGTCAGAAGTTCAAGAAGTTCGCGACCTTTAGGCGACAAACTGTCACCCTAAAGCAATGTATAGGTACGTATGTACATACATACCTTCGCAAGGCACACATGCACACTGAGAGGGGTATAAGGGGAATATCCCCCTACTAGGACTCTTGTAAAGCATACCTCCCTCACACTGTTTTTTATTGTACAAAAAAATCGAACTTTTGGACAATCGAAAATATCGGCCGAAAAATTGTCTATACTTTCTGTATAAAAATCGCTCCAAAAATCTTTGTACGAGCCTCAAAATCTTTGTCCAGCACAAAAATGAAAAAATTGAAATTTTATACAGTTGTTTTTCTAATATTAAACCCATAAATTCGGTGATTCAGGCACTTTTTTCCAACTATTTCGCATGTATTTGATGTTAAAGGTCATTCCATCGTCCTTATTGTTATCGTTTTCATTCAAATTTAACCACGAATATTCGTGAAGAATAAAGCACAGCAAATTAAGTATAAAAATTTGACATTAAATTAAAAAGTACTCATTTACCCACCTGGAAATTCGGTTTACCCTCTTAACAGAACTTTTGACCACGTACATGTATGACGTAAGGTATAAACAAAGCATATGTAAAAAGCAAAACATAGTTATAGCATATTTTATTAGTCAATAAACTCGCAAAAAAGCTGATCAGCAGACAAAGTAGGTATATTCTAAAGCAATTTTCGACGTTCAAGACACTATAGTTATTCACATCTTGTACTCTTCTACGTTGCCCACTATCACACAATCTTGAATTCTTAAAGTAAGCAGATAATGCTTTCTAAACTTCATTTATGTACGCCGTCAAAAATAAATTTACATGACTTCATTGATCGTATTTTCGAATTGTGCACACCAAAAACATGTGAGTTGCAATTAGACATGCAAGTGTAGGGGGATTTTAAGGTCTAGTCCCCCAGAATAGAAAAATGGTGAATTTTCTGTGGAAAATGAGGCAGAAGGAAGGGCAAAAAGGGATAAAAACTAAAATTTTCGTCTGTTTGAAATTGAACAGGAACAACGGAATAACGTAGTTTCAGCGCTAGCATCTATACTATTTTTGAGGTCATTTTAGCCCCAAAAAGCTTAATTTTTGACCACTCAGACCGGCTGATCCTCCCCAGATCGGCCAAGCTGTGCATTTACAGTATTTAAACGATCCATCCTGGCACTTCTAACTATTTGCTGGTCTTCGATGATTTTGCTGTACTTTTCACAATGAGTATTTCGAAAAGAAATTACATCATCGAAAAAAATGTTCAGCTGAAGGATGACGATTTTGCTGACGTACCTAATACCTTATTCCCACAAAATAATTGAGAATAACAAGCCCATGTGCAAGTTGACTGCTTATCAAGTAACCTTGTAAATTTTATTATTTCAAAGTCATCAAATAACAAAACTTTATTAGAAAGAAAAAATAAGCCACGTACGACGCGTATTAATTTCGTTTTAACTTACTTCGATGTAAATTATGTTCACATGAATTTATGTTTACTGCATTATTTGCGGCGCTCAGTTCGAGAATATCTAGCAAAGACGCTATATTATTGTTCTTAGTGAAAGCTGACGCAATTTCTTCGTCCCAGGTTGTTATGAAAACGTTCAATAATTCGTACAAATCATGCTGAGTATGTCTGGTGACGTTCCATCTATGTTCTTCCAATGCTTTTATGACACCATGGGCAGAAATTTCTCTTTCGCTCGCACAATTTATTTCTGGAAATTACAAAGGGATTGAGTTAATCCTCACAATTAGAACATGTCAATTGGGCTAATCATACATATAAAGCAGGGAGTGAGGATCAGAGATGCACAGCATAAGAATTCTAGCGGAGTGAAATTTAAAAGTGCCTTTTTGGGCCCGAAGATGATGGTTAAGCGTCAAGACATCGTTTTTAGGCGTTTCTGACGATGCCTTATCTTTCTAGAGCATACACTTGAAAAAATTTCGAAAAAATCCAAAAAAATCGAACAAATTAACAAAATACATATAGTCAAAACATGAGCGAGCATATGGCTCGAAGTGCAAAAAATTTGAGACTTTTAAGCAAAGAGATAGCTAAACACGTTTAGAAAAAGCACCATTTCTATGAATTATCAGGAAATTTTAAGAAACTTTGGAAAAATCGCGAATTCTGCGAGGGCGGAGGGTAAAAATTTCTGGGGGAATCGGTAAAAATTTATCTGGGGATGAAATCCCCTACCCCAAATCAGGTTAGGTGCGACATAGACTACTGATGTTACCTTCGCAGCGATTTTAATTGTAATTGATTCAGCCGTCCTATCGCACATACATATATGTTGTATGTATAGCTTCAGGAGGAATTGAAAATTTGCACTTCCAACGAGACCACAAAACGAAAATTAATTATAAAAAACTGACTAATTGAATGCAAAATTGCTAATCAAATTTATAATCGCAGTTTTGAGTCGTATGGTACAACTATATACATTTTATATTTGCTAACTTAAAAATGAAGTAAAAAAACCTATGTTAATATGCATTAATTGATCTTATATAAAGAAAATCAATACCTTGAAGCAACTTTAATAACGAATTGATTAAGCTCAACTCTGTGCTTGATTCCGAGTCAATGAAACGGTTCAACCATGTTAAAAAACTAGGACAACTTGCTAAGCACTGCAGTAGCGAATTAGCAAAGCAAGTATTGCCCAAATTAACGATTCCTTGCACACGCTCTGAAATAAAAAGTAAATACATTCAAATCGATTGTATGATAAAAGTTATCTGGACGAAATTTACGGAACAAGATAAATAGAGGTCAAGGTTTTATTCTGAAAATGGTATAAAATATGTACAAAAGAAAATAACAATTCTAAATCGTTTATAAATAAGAATAGCTCCGTTCCTTCTATTGGACATTTTAGGAAGTAGAATAATCGATCCATATCGAAAGTTATCAAAATGTTACCAAGTTATGGTTAGCTCTGCAATATAAATTTATGAAACCATAAAAGAATTAATAAGATTAAAGTGATATGCTTTACAAAAATCATATCATCTTTTCAATGTATTCACGATTATTTGAAATAAAAAATACTAAGCAATGGTCTATCCTAAAATTTCGCCTTCTAGGTATTCCTACAATTTTGTCTAGATCATGCATGATCTATGTTAACGTCATTCACCGCAAAAAAGTTTTTTAAAGTTTTATTCTTGTTTTGAATTTTATATAATTTTTCTTAAAAATTTTTTGTTTCTGTTTATGAAGAATGTCCATCGTCAGAAAAGCCAAAAATGATACTTCTGAAGTGTAATTAACTCAATAGTCTGTTTCACACAACTTCGGTCATAAATTTTAGAATAATCTCCGACAATAAGCTGACAGATTGCGATTATAGCATTGATTTGTTATATAATTATCGAAACCTTTGGCTTACTGTCGATGAAAATTATTAGACTTTATGCACGAAGTTATGCGAAACAAATTATAGATCTAGATTACTGCAATCAGGTATGTGTACACACTTCGTTTTCGTTTCGACGATCCGGACGTAGCGTAAATATAAGCGAATAAAGCTGCTGCGGACGTTGCTACTACTGACAATGAAACAACCAAAGCTTTTCGAATCATCGATGTTTAGCAAACTGAACATGAAATTACTTTTATAAGAAAAGGTAAAACTAAAAACATATCTATAATTGCGAATATCTTTTTTACGCAATATTTTTTCGAGAAATTATTAGAATTTTCGACAATTTTGAGGAAAAAATCATTAAATTTCTTTGACTTTAGCGAAAATTTGGCGCGAAGCGCCGGAAAATTTGTGAAATTTGGGAGTAAGGACATTTAGAAGCTTGATTTCCTCATTTGTAGCGATTAATGAAAAACAGGAAATTCAGAAGGTATGTATGAAAATAGAAATCTATGCTGGCAGCTGTTTCTGCTCTTGAAATTGTTTTAAAACTTATTCCATGAGCGAAAAATGGCTTTCAGGTCGCCAAAAAAGTAAATAAGTGTCATTAAAAGGTATTATACGCGCCGGAAGATTTTCAGAAATTGTCACTGACGGCCAAAAATCACTGCAAATTACATGACCATTCTTTACTTTGTCAACTATTTTGGGCCATTAAGGGAGGCGGCCGCAACTCCCCCTTAAATCCGCTTCTGAATACGTACATACATACCTAATGTACAAATTCACACACACACACACACACACACACACACACACACACACACACGTAATATACCTATGTGCATATAGGGAGGGGTAAGAGGATATCACCCTGTACATATGACGGCTCAAAATTTTGGGTGGCGTCCGGCTATTTTAAGGGGGGGGGGTAAAGAATCAAATCGTGTATCTTCAAGCTTGTTCGACCTAATATACATACCTAATAAACACAATTGACGGTGGTAATCCTGAATTATTTGCTCTCTGGACACTATTCCCAATTATTCCCCTCCCTGTTTACCCTGGCCTAGTGAATCGAAGATTCACATATTGTTTCCAACAGTGGCGGATCCAGGATTTTTTACAAGGTGGGCGGAACCCCAAATTTTACTAACAGTGTTAAAAATTGTCCAAAAATTCGTTAATTAAGCTTAAAGTGTCGCATTTTTGCCACAGAATCATTTGTGATCTAGAAACTTCGAAATTTTCGAAAGTTTCCTACGAAAAACGTGCGACATTAATGCAAAAATCGGCGCAAAACCCCGAAAAATACTCGAGAAAGAATTGTAGGTAGTAAAAACTTCTCATTCTCTTTATAAACTACTCTTCTGACGTAAAAAGTTTTTAGAGCGCCAAGAAAGTCAGTAAATGTCATTAATGAGAACTAAACCGGTGCGCGCTGGAATAATTTATAAATCGTAATCAAAAATTGCTAAAATCATAAAAAAAGTTCACATTACCTTTTCTTTATTGCGCCCAATTATTTATTGACGGAAGGGGGCGGTGGCGGCCACCCCCGGCCCCTCTGAAGCCACGCATGGTTTCCGAGATTTTTTAAAGACCTTTATATTGCAACCTATACTTTAAGGTAACATTATGTAACGAAGTCAAAATAATAACTAATTAAATAAAGTAAGCAACCGGTGGAAAAAACAGAAGCGATCAGGTTTATGAACATATTTTATTTTCCTAAAAGATAAATATAGTGCGCTAACAGACAAACAACCCCTAATTAACTCAAAAAACGCAGTAAATGCAAAAAACGTTGCATAGAGCGATCACTATAATTATTATTCGTTCGTTTTATTCAACCTTTAACGAACTTCACGCCTGTTTCGATATTTTTCTTCAGCTCTGGCAGAGCTTTTTCAAGCAATTTCTTTTCAAAATCGTTCAATATACCTTTTCCGAGAATTTTATCAACGCCATGTTTCTGAAAAAAACACTTATACACATACAAAGTAACCAGGAAAATAATGTCTACCGATCAAAAAATTGCGCAACCCGGTCCACTTAAATTTTAGATTACAATAAACTTATGTAGATCCAGCATACATGTAACAAGGGGAAGGGGATTCCCCCATCGAAGGTTGGCTGTCTCAACCATTCTCTCAAGGCCAGAAAATTTTTGACCCCCCCCATTTTTTTGAAACATTAAATTTTTGGTCGTTTGTATCCGTTTTTGACCAAAAATTTGAGGTCATTAACCTCCCCCTAAAAATGGCTGGGGACCCCTCATCCAAAATTTTGAGCTGTTAAATGAATGAGATCCGGAGTTATTCATTTACGCAGACACTTTAATTCAACTTAACTCACTCTGCACAACCGTAACTATTTTCGGCACATAAAATAATAATTCAATGGGAGCGTAACTGGCATTTTAAAAGAGTCTAACACAGCATGAAAAATCCCTTAAAAATGCGTGAAAATCCGGATATATAAAGGGCCGCCTTTGCCCCCGTAGATATGCGCGGTCCTTCCCACAGTAATAAAGCTACGGTTGCCGGGCCTCTTAACGAAAAATTTAGTATGGCTTCTTTTCTAGCGGAAACTTTTATCATATTTACTTACAATCATCCATAATACTTTTTTTGGCGATAAAAAGTTTCATAAAATAAGGTCAAATATAGCAGCAATTATTATTAAACAAGTAGAATATTTATTGGAGGCATAACTAATAGAAATCACCTGGAACAAAAGCAAATAAGATTAAGACGATAAACCAGAATTATAATACGTAATACTAGTAATCACATCTGGGCGTAAGGTTTGGGGTATGCACCCCCCCCCCCCGACAAACCAAACGCCCCAGAATTCAATTACTGAAAATTTCTTTGTTCTATTCGCAATTTTTTGATGCCAATGGATAGTTCTCGATGAGAAACGTTGAAAAATTGTGTTTTTTCGCCATATTACCATTTTTAAGGCTATTTTTTAACCTTTGAAAAATCTTGTACCCCCCCAGAATTTTGGTGCCGCCCACCTATTCTAGTAATACATGCATTGGCTTATACGCAATACATAATAGTACGTAAATCTCAGTAAAAATATACTTTAAGAAAGATCATATATCATTAAAACACAATGAACTAACGTTGAGAATGTGACGGAAAGTATAACAACTCAAACTCACCCCCAATAGCAAAGGGGTTGAAAAGTAATCGACGCCATCGACGACGTTTGATTTGACATACCCGCATTCAATGACATCTGACTTGCCGCTCAAACCTTGCAATATCTAAACAGCAAACAATAGGCTTAAAATATAAAATATTAAAATAAAATACAAAAATATATAAAATAAAAAATACAATAAAATATAAAACAATACAAGATCAAAACAAAATACAAAAGTCTAGAGTATCATCAAATATATGTGCAGCCGTATATAGCTTTCTAAAATGAATCTTAAGAACAATTAAAACAAGTCAACATAACTCATAAGACTTTACACTTAATGTCAGTTAAAATGTTCAGCTCATGCTGTATCTATGTGGTCTCAAACCAGGTCTTTTTTGCACTGCACGACTCCCAATCGCATGCGTGCAAATGAAATTGTCAGGTCATTTGCAGTTTGCATGCTTTGCACCAAGGTCACATCACTAATTATAAAGGTACGATGTTACATATAAAATACATCAACTTTTCGCCATTTTTGCAATCAATTTGAGATGCACCGAAATTTTACAGGATTTCGCGGTACAAAACAATAAGGAGAACCGAAATTGTATTTTAAACACGAATTTTTACTAAAGCTTGATTTGTTTTTTAATTTTTCATTCGCACTGTTAAAAAAGTCTGTTTCTCGAGCGCGACAGACAAACGTACTTTTCACGGCTTATTAAGGAAGAAGAACAAAGATCAGTTTTTCGATCTTCGATCGTGCAATGTTAAAATTTAAGAAAATTATGCGACAATTTTGAGCATTAATATCAGCGACTCCTTGAACTATTCGTAACCTCATCATGAAACGGAAAATTTCTTTAATAAACTCTTTAAATTACCGCACCAAGCGCTTTGATTTCATTAATTAACTTCTCGAGCTTACATGTATGTAAGAGAGGGGGACGGGGGATACCCCACCCAAAGTCGGACGTTTCCTCTGACCTTTAGTCGCGTTTTTTAGCCATTTCCGACCAAAAATTGGAGGTCATTTATCCCCCTTCCTCTGAAATCGACCAGGGATCCACACCCAAATTTTTGAGCCGTTACATGTATGTTCCCAACTCACACTATCAGCCATTCTTGCACCAGCGAAAGCCATGGACAAAGTTGCCGAGCCCTGCAAATGAACGATTCGGAAATAATTATCATCAATACAAATAAAATGCTTAGTAATGAAATGAATCCGCGCAAAAAAATAAAAATCATATTGGCTTTAATAACAGATACGTTCAAAAATTCCAAACAGACATGCACGTGAGGGTAGAGATTGGGGGTCTAGAACCCGCAGAATAAAAAAATGGGAAATTTTTCGGGGGAAATAGAGTACGATAAGGGTCAAAAATAGATGAAAAGTGTAAAATCTCTTCAAAAGTGCTTGAAATTGACCAGAAACTGTGGAATAACATAATTTTGACGCTTCTTTAGCATTTTACCAGTTTTTGAAATCATTTTGACCCAATAAAGCTCAGTTTTAAAACATATCCCCAGGTCGGCCACGCTGTGCATCTATGATACCAATCAAGTCATAAATATTTCCTTTTTTAAGAGAACAATGTTTTTTTGACTTGAAATCGGGAGGGGTACATGACCACTTTTAGAGGAGGATCTTCTATTTTTGGCCAAAAATGCAAAAAAAAGTAGCAAAAATGGTTCGAAAACGCAACTTGTTTCCCAAAAGTGGGGGAAGGGTTAAAAAATGTCAGCCTCTGTAGAATGAAAAACCGTCTAAGGAAGAGGATCCCATTCATCCCCCGATTACAAGTGTGTCAAGGTATGACAAAATGTAAACATGCATTACGTACCGCTCCTGCTTTAGCTTTTACAACTTCGGTGCCAGCTTCCTGAATGCGTACAGTAAGCTGCTCCAGAGCTTGCTGCTCAAATTTAACAGCAGGCGTGCATTGTGAAATAAGAGGTATAATTGTGACGCCAGAATGACCGCCAATCACTGGACAATGAACCTGCCCGACGCTTAATTGCTTCAGGAAAAACAGCAGAATATTTGATCAGATTTTAAGAACTTATTAAATAATTCGTTTCACAAACAAATTAATTGGGAATAAGTAGAAAAGTATTGAGTGACGAGACAGGTTGTTTTGATAAAGGCATTGTAATTTGCATGATTTTAAATGCCTCATCTTATCGAATAGGATTATAAAAAGATAACGCTTTAAATTTAGCATCAGTCTGTACAGATACAGATATCTAAAAAAGTAATGCCCATTGTCTAATATTTTACTTCAATTTTATCTCATAGTGTCAAGTAAAATCATCAAGTAAGGCGTATTTATGCCCAAATTTCATGTTCTGCTCTGTGTGCACCGCACCGTGCATTGCTAAATCAGCGATTAATTATTTTAAGTGCATCTTTGAAAGTATGCGTAGACACGATTTCAAAATGACTGCAAATAATCTCTCCAGAAAATTAAAAGAATAAATTAGCACATCATGCATGCACATAGGGGTAAAGGGGTACTACCCCCTCCCCCGGCCCGCTCAGCTAAACGGGTGCACTCCGGCGATTTTGAGCTGACGAAACGTTTATTGCATTTTTTTGTTTAAGTAAAAATGTCAAAATTGAGATGTTCTTTTACGTACTTTTTTCTAAAAAAACCACCCAAATTGATCAATTTCTGTATTTTTTCAGTGATAAAAGCGGTATATCGCAGTAACAATGGACTAAAAATTCTTTCAATTGCGATATTACTACGAAAACACGTTTTGTAGGCTATTTTGACCATTTCCTTGTTTAAACAGCAAAAAATCGTGAACACTGGAGTAACTGTTTTGGATTTCTGGGACTTTATCCCCCCTTGCCGACTTTAATCCCGTGGTAATGAAAACAAATTCATATTATTTCTATTTAAATTTTGCACTAAAAGGATAGTCACATTCTGCGTAACGTAGCAGAAAGAGTCGAATGTCAGCGAAAACAATTTCAAAAACAGAAAATTAAGACAGTTAACAAAGAGAGAGGATAAAAATGTAAATAAAAGATCCTTGAAACTAGTAATTGAATATTTTATTATTTTTGATTGAAAACACGCAAAGCTGATATTATGTAATAAACGAGTGCATGTACATACATACATATAGCGTTAGTAGGCAATTGATTAAACAGTTGACTGGTCAGTTTAACAATATTCAAGAAAAAGACACTCGCAGTTCTACGTGACATGAATTAAAACATCAGTTAAATTTTAGATCCTTGGGTGGCGAGTTCGAAAGATTATCGGTAAAGTTGGGCTGTTCTAAATGGCTCTAATCTGAAGAAAAGATCATCTCTACTCTCCTCCTATACCTGCTTTTGATATGTATATAAAGTTATTAGAATAATCGACTGAAAATAATTAATAACAAAAATATTGACAAAATAAGACTAACTTTGGCTTCAGCTATAAACGTACTCGCCCGTACTAAATCCAG
Organism: Mermis nigrescens; assembly: GCA_036768485.1. Classification (NCBI taxonomy): domain Eukaryota; kingdom Metazoa; phylum Nematoda; class Enoplea; order Mermithida; family Mermithidae; genus Mermis; species Mermis nigrescens. The sequence goes on along the minus strand of JAVLUZ010000771.1, from coordinate 1,337,129 downwards.
CGTAGTTACACCAATAATCTTTCTCTCGTCGTATACGTTATGCTTCTTAAAGACTTCAGATGCAATAGGAACTGTGGAGTTCACCTAAAATGCGCATAATGCATTTAAACAAGCAAGTTTTAAGAAGGCAAACATAGAAGCGTTGCAAGTCTATTAATATGAGTATATAAAGCCCCGTATTCAAGATTTTATTCCAAGGAGAATCACAAAGTTTGAAGTCAGATATCTCGAGAAGCATTAGGAGATAGGCGAAAATAAAGACATTTTTGAACGTTTCTTGACGAGCTCTATATATTGGCAGAGAAGAATTTAAAAAAATTTTTAGCTTTATTCCATAATCATATGCACAAACTCAATCGTTCAAAGTGTCTGCATTACCGATTTTTCATCAACCAATTCATGAACAACTTCTCAACTTTTGTTTTTGTACACAATGTTAGTACTTTGCAAACAAAAGCAAGAGAGAAAATGAATAATCCGGCGCGAAGCGTAAAAAATTTGGACATGTCTCCATGTCAAACTTTACTTCGAGTAACGTTGTGAGAAAAGTTTTTCATATTTCGGGGAATGCATTCTTACGTGATTTTATGTATTGAACGACATTTTCGACGTGTTTTGTGCTTGGTTCCCTTCTATAGCTTAAAGAATGCAAAATAAACAAGTTAAAAAACTGGTTCAAAGCACCGAAAATTTCTATTTTGCTCGCTTTACGCTTAATTCTCTAGCTTTCTGAGGATACACAATACACGATTTATGTATATATGTAAACATATATGGCGCGGAGCACCAGGACATTTTGACATTTTTGTCCCTTTAAGCTCAATTTTGCTGCTTTTGGAATATAAGCAATGCATTAATGATACATAGCTGGCGCGAAGCGCCTAAAATTTTCAACATTTTTTCTTCCAGGCTCAATTTCGAAGCTTTCCGAAAGTAAGCAATAGAACTTATATATTTGACACGAACCGCCAGAATTTTTTCATATTTCATTCTTTCAATCTCACTTCTAAAGATAAGCAATGCAGGAATGCGCCAGAAAATATGGACATTTTTATGCTCTTATGCTCAATTTTACACCTTTTGAAGATGAGAAATGCAATTAATTCGATCTCGCGTAAGATTTTATCACAAAAAATATTTGAATATGTAGTAAATAGTAATTTTGATTGAATTAATGGCGCGAAGCGCCAAAAACATGAGCATTTTCACGCTGCAGAACTTCAAAAACCCATAAGGTTTCATGGCTGAAAATTCGGAAAAAAATTTTTAGGGAGCAATCCCACCGTTTACCCCGTGGATACAGGCCTATCGTACGGCGGCTGAGACAATCCTGTGGACATTTTCGTAAATTCTGCCTAATACTCTAAACTATTTTTTCACAACATCGACAGTTTCAACAAATTAAATATGTGGCATTCAACTGGCAGACCCAATCGGCTAAACCTCATTTGATTCAGAGATCGGCGAGAAAAATCAAATTATTCAGGTTTTCAAATCAAGCTCGTTATTAAAGAAGATACACAAACTTCTCGAGGAGCTTGAATTAAGTGCATGCATACGTAATGTACGTATACGACGGCTTAAAATTTTAGATGGAGATTGATGACTATTTTATGAATGGAATGGCCTGTTTTTAATCCAGAAATGTCAAGAGGCAGCTGAAACTCTAGATGCACAGCATGGCCGATCAGCAAGGGAGCCTTTTTAAGCCGAATGTTTTGATTTTTTTTCCAAATAAATTTCCAGTTTTTTCATTCTTACATAGGGTGTAGATCCCAACCCCTACGTGCATGCCTGACTAAAACTGACTCATTAACGCAACTTTCTACTCAAAAGTCGTGGGGAGAGGTAAGAAAATCTCAATTTTTAAGGGTAGCGAAGCGAAGGATGATCAACCATATTAGATGGATTCCCAAACACCCATCACGTATAAGACGCATTTTTTTGTACAAGGCCCGTTTGTACATGTACAATGATGGTCCCTAAAAGTCTATGTACACTTTGTGCACACAAATTTTCGGGTACTATAATATGGTACAGAAATAATTTTAGTGTGGCAAAAACAGAGTAGTTCGATCTACGGTAGTGTATTTTAGCTAATTTCTGTGTTTCTGAGGGCAAAAATCACTAATAATCGTCTCAACCGGCGCGAAGCGCCGAAAAATTTGACATTTTTCGTCTTAAAATGCAATTTCTGACATTATAAAAATATATAGAGCACACGATTACTTATTTCGGCGCGAAGCGCCGAAAATTTCTGCGATATTCAAACCTTTTTTCGCAGTTTTTATCTTCCCAAAAATCTTTGTACATAAACAAAGACGCTTCCCAAAAGTCTATGTACATAGAAAAAAATCTTTGCCAAATACAAAATGCGAAACTTTTCAAAATCACTCAAAAAAGAAGAGTCTTCTAAACATTTTATTTCGAGAAAGAACTTGTGAATTGGAGGCGAATTGGAAGCAAATCTAGGAACACAATAAAGTAGCATAAAAAAGTAGTGAACATATGAATTACGCAGGATGTTTCGAAAGTTCTTTAACACTGTTTTCTTGCACTGAAATCATTGATTGAATTGATTTTGACGAGCTAAACATTCATTCAATTGGGAATCAATTTCTGACAAAGATGTAAGCTTATCATATTTTTATCTTGAAAATTAAAGCAAAATCCAATTCAGTAGAGGCAACTAAAAATTCATCTCGGGAAATCTGCAAAACTCTAGATTCTAAGAAGATTTCCTGTTCAATTATTTTATCAAAAGCACATAGAATTCAATAATTAGAGAGATAACAAAATTTTACGCTTCGACAACTGACAGAATAAAATGAAAGGACGCATACGTACGGGCCTATATCTAGAATTTTATTACAATAAAGGCCGAAAATTTTGAGGTCAAACATCTCGAGAACCTTCAGGAGATAGGCAAGAATAAAGGTATTTTCAGCTATCTCAGTAAGCTCAATAAAATGGAGAAGAAAAATTTTGAAAAATTTTCGCTTTTATTTAATACTGAAATAAAACCATTCTAACGTTTGAACCATCAATACAACTGAATTCACATCATTCAATTCGACAAATAATTCATTTAACTTCGTGTTTTACAAAGAAAACTTATACAGAAAATGAACACTTCGACGCGAAGCGCCGAAAAAAGTTGGCATGTTATATTCATATCTGACTCAAATTTTATCGATTCTGAGTGGGATAGAAGACCAGAACTATAGATAAACAATAAATTTGGCGCAAAGCATCTAAAATAATTGCGTTTTTAGCTCAAGAGTACACTTAAACCTGTTATGACCGTGTTGTAGACCTATTTCGAGAATTTTTTATTTTTTCTCTAGGGAACCCTTGTATGATTTAAAAATTAATGTCATACCCGGAGGGGCGGTCCCTCCCTCCCCCAACCCTAATATGGGCCAGCAAGTATATAAAGAATTTAAGGCGTACATGTGCATACAAGCCATTATCCAGGATTCGGCCAGGGAGGGGGGGGCCGACCCAACATAAATTGGTCTACAACTCGGTAGATTCGTAAGGATAGCTCGCAAAAACTGCATTTTTAGACGTTTTTCGACACGCTCTATCCATTAAAATCATAAAATTCGAACTATCATTTTTTACTAAAAAGTAACGTTTTTCGGTCGCGTCTGTACCAAAATTATAGAAAATACTTCAGATCTTTTCGTGTATTATTTTACCTTACAAAATTTTTTCGGCCAAGGGCCCGCCCCATAAATTTGGTCCTGTGTGCATATAACCATGCTAAGCACAAAAATCAGCAAAAACAAGCGATATATCTACAAACTTACTGGATTTGTAATAATGGCCATTACGGCCTTGCTGGCAACTTTAGCAGCAGCATTGCTGATATCTCGAACAATCGATGCATTGGTGTTAAACAAATCATCTCTAGTCATACCTTAAAAGCAATTTACATACTTACATATATTTCGAAGCGAATGCTTTTACCCGACGATTTTTAGCCCACGGAACGTTTTCTGTATCATTTTCGAAGACAAAAGAAGTATAATATCGAAAATTTTCTAATACTTTACTTTTATGTGCTTTTTAATCAAAAAGCGCCAAAAATAATCAACTTCTATATTTTTTAGTGATAAAAGCTGTATTATGCAGTAAAAAGGGATTAAAAAAGCTATACACGATACACCCAAAAGATCTTTTTACTAGCAGAAATACGACCCGGAAAGTCACCGTACTGGCTGAATCCCGTTTTTATTGATTTCGTGCCATTATTTATCATCATATTATAACTTCTTTTTAACCTATGCACGTGTTTGTGTATCGTTCTGAACTTTCATGTCTTAGATGCATTCAACGAATGAAATTATTTCGGTCTTGTCTTGTTTAAAAGTTATGCACCTGGCTTTCTAGGCACTCCAGCAGGCAATATGATTAAATTAGCATCCTGCAAAGCCGAACTCAGCTGATCGGGGCCTTGATGAGCCGAAACTTTCGCTTGAGTGTTGATGTGCGACAAATCAGCAGCGACGCCAGGCGTATTGACAATATCGTATAAAGCCAAATGACTGACTAAAGCATTTGCTTTTAAAAGCAGACCCAGGGGTTGACCTATGCCGCCACTGGCACCAATCAGTGCTACTTTGAAACCAGCCTGAAATTGTAGAGTGAAATTGAATTAAAAACTGAAATTAGAAATAATTAAGTTATTTTAAAAAATGAAAAAATAAACTTAAAAAAATCAATCAATACGAATAACTAATCTGAATTCGGAAGAACGAGTACCTCTATCACGTACGCACATTGGAGGGAGGTGAAAAGAGGGGTAGCACCTTCTCCACACTGAAGGGTCAGACAGACTTATTGATCGGCGATTTTGAGCCGACAAAACATTTTCTGCATCATTTTTGAGGATAAAAGCGGTAATTTTCAAAATTTTCGATTAATTCATCTATGTACTATTTGCTCGAAAGGCGTCCCAAATTGTACCGAAATAATCTAAACAATCCAGATTTGTGACCAAATTGATCGATTTCCACATTGTTTAGTGTTGAGAGCAAAATAATCATGTCAAAATAGGCTAAAATTGCCTAAAACTGGGTAATACATAACACGCAAAAGCGTTTTATAAAGGCTATTTTGACCACTTTCGTCATAGAAAAAAGAGGTGGACACTGAATTTAGTGGTCTGAATTTCCAGAATTTCAACCACTCCCCTATTGCGGACCCTGACCTTGTTCATCTATGGTCATGCATACCTACTTACTAGTGGACTTAATTAGCATATTCCTCTATCTTTTCCATCCACTGTTTTTTTTGTACGAGACAAAGATTTTGAGGCTCGTACAAAGATTTTCGGAGCTATCTTTGTACAATGTACAAAGACTTTTTGGGGCAAAGTAATAGTAATTTTAACGTTTTTTGGAGTATTTTCTAGCAAAATTTCTAGAAATTTTCGGCGCTTCGCGCCGAGTATCATAATTACATTCTATTTAGCTCCAAGCGCGGGCATTTAACACTCCAAAATCTATCTGTAAACATCTTTGTACAGATTGAAGCATCTTTTACATCTATTTCCACTGTTTTATAAAGATTTTATGCAGAAAAAAGAACTATTAAACAACTTTGCACTGTTTTCTGCCGTTTGAAGATAAAATTGACTCTTTCATCTTTGCGTTGCATTAAATTCATAAGCAAATTGGTGTCTATTATGAGAAGCAGTCAGCACATTGCAACCGCTTATTATTTATAATTGTGTAACACAAGTCATTTTAACTTGCTGAGTCGAATTTTATGTGTAATTTCAACCTAAGACTCATGAAAATATTGGCGTTTCGGGCCGAACTAATATAAACAGCTAAATTTATGTAGGAAAAAGTTACACCTTTTGCGAAGCGTGCGGGTCACGGATAACAATCTAGTAGTATGTAAAAATGTGTACATTCAATTGCATTTCTATACGTTATATCTGCAAAAAAAGTTTTCGCTCGTACAAAGACTTTTTCGGGGATCTTTGTACATGTACAAAGAGGCTCGTGCAAAAAAAACAGTGTTTCCATTCATTTATTCCATCAAATTTAAGTATTTATATGTATTTTTCATTTCCCACTTAAAAGTTCATTTTACATTTTCTATATAATTGAGTTTTTATTCGTATTGCGTTTAGTAGAGTCCCACTTAAAAGTTCATTTTACATTTTCTATATAATTGAGTTTTTATTCGTATTGCGTTTAGTAAAGCAGAATTAATCTCAACAAGACAATTACATAGGCGCCTTTTCAGTCATGAATTTTTATTTCGGCATAGCAAGATATGAAGTACGGAACTGAATCTCTTCAAGCAAAACTTCTTCTACTCAATCCTCTATAATTACCCAGCAGCAAATGGCAAACTATTATACCTGCTAACGAAAGGACAACATGAGAAAGTAAAACTTATATAAATAATCCAAAAATCAGACGTGAAAGCTATTTTTTGCAAACGGTAACAATTTGCTACTAGTCAATTATTTCAATTAGAAAGGTCATAGATGTCAGCAAAAAGGAACATGCTAGAGTCCTGATAAACAACGCATTTAGAGAACTTGTTTTTGTTTTTAAAGGATAATTACGTTGATTTGAAAAAGTGTTTGCGCAACGCTCGGTTACTATAATTAATTATAGATACCATACATGAGCATGGGAGTGAGGGGGTATTACCCCCTTAGCTTTGAAAAACTGATAGCTATACAGCGATTTGGTCGAAAAGCCATTGCTGTATAGCCTTTTTTGGGCTCAGCAAATTAGCTATACAGCCTTTTTGGCTCGGAAAACTAGCTATATAGCTTTATTTGAGCTCAAGAATGCTATGTAGTAGTCTTTATTGAGTTTCAAATGGATACCTATATAGCTATTTTATCGACTCCAAAAAGAGATTAATACCTATTTTTAGTCCAAAAAGGCTATATAGCTATGTTTGTGAATCCAAAAAGGCTATATAGCTATGTTTGTGAATCCAAAAAGGCTATATAGCTAGTTTTCTGAGACTAAAAAGGCTATATAGCTGATTTTCTGACCCCAAAAGGATTAAAGAGTCGTTTTTACGAAGCACAAAGCTATCTAGCAATTTTTGGTTTTCACCCCCTGAAAGTTTAGCCTTGCGCATCTACTATAGATACCCATCAAAATTGTTATTTATGAAAATTTTCCTCACAGATTTTGAAGCGAAGCATCGGGTAGAACTGAATAAAATGGCTGAGCAAGGCTTCAGAATGACCATATTGATAAATGTTCCGTGATTAAGTATACACGTTTGATAAAGTGGTTCTAAAAAGATTTTAATTAATAGTACCTATACCACCATAATGCATAAAACGATTTCGAAAAGATCGCATAATGAAATTACACGTAATGAGCTGAGCAGGTAAAAAATAAGTACCGATAACCGGGCAAGCCACAGAGCACGGGCTAGCTCCAGGTGTTATTTAATCATCTAAAATAAAGCAATCTTTGCCGAGTACAAAAACAAACACTGCGTCACAGTCACTGGAATTCAATCGTCAATAAAACTGTCTTAGCTGTCTTAATTACAAAATCCGGCACAAGCAATCATCAATGAGAAAAGGACACCTAGGAATGAATGAATAGGATTTTTTTAAAAAATTTTAAATATAATCTTTTTATACGTAACCCACTTTGGCTGAACTACAAGACAGCAATAAGAAGAATTAGGATTGCAGGCCTGCAATGCAAATACTTAACCAATTACCTAGTCACGATGACTTCGAAGACACAAAGTTTTTGATTTATGCTATTAAATGCGTTAACAGAAGAAAGGGGGGAAAGTTTTGTAAAAACGGGCCAATGTTGATCGAATTATAGTTCCTACTTATGTATACTAGGGATGTCCAAAGCCCCGGCAGCAGTGCTGGAGCTTATGCCCCAGCCCCGGGCAAGGCTTGACCCGGGCCGGGGCTAAAACATTTGTAATTAATTGCAAGACTCTAGGAGTTTCTTTCAAAATCAATCTTGGAAATTATGAGGAACCAAAGAAATGTTATATTTCAGAATACTGACGAGTTCAAATGGCAAAATTTGATCGTTGAATTGTTTCTCTAGCTTTAATGTAGATTTAGACCAAAACTTAGGCAATTTAAATTTAGCATTTTCGATTTACTTTTAAATTCGTTATTAATAAATCTACTAATATTTAGTATTAATATTACTATTATTATATCACTACTACATTTATGATTTATTGATTAATTTTATAGTTCATCTCGAAATAAATAGCCTAAATCGGATGACGAATAATTATTTATTTTCTGTCAGATCTTACAAATGAAATTCGATGATCTGTTAACTCTGAACAGGCGGAATGCATAAAAATTAATTAAGGGATTAGCTTAAAAGGAAGCGAGATTTGATGCTATGATCGCAGTTCTTGGTGCCCTGACCTAAATTCATATAAAATATTGTTTCGTAATTCACAATTTTAAGGAATTTCTTGAAAATCAAGCTTATGCTGTCGGGAATATTTATCGCATCAGCTACAATCTTGGCAAAAAAAGATGTTTAAAATTTGTACATCCATAATTTTTATAGCTTACGAGTATTACAGCTGGAAGACACAACTAATTCGGAATAAAAAATGTAGAATCGGGAGTCTTAAATCCAAGATCTGCAATGTATATAATCAATAGATAATTAACAGTTTTTAACAGAAAACTAATGAACTTCTAAAGTGGAAATTGGAATAAAAATGATAATGTTAAACAAGATACATGCTTTGAATTAAAATGATTACGCATTGTTCGGCTTTTTAGCAAATAATTAAATCTTTATGATAAATAAAATGACGTGCACGTAGCATCACAAAAAAATTTAATTTTTCTCAAAAACTGACATTCATTAATTGAGAGCTTAGATCCTAAGAGATATGGGTATTCTATTTCGAACTTTAAAATGACCTAAACGTTTTTAAACTTCTTAAGCTTTTAATTTAAGGCCACTATATGGTGAGAAACCTGAAATTAATCCCCTCTCAACACTTATATGATTAAGTACTACTGTAAAAAAGTATCGTAAATAACTTTAAGTGTACACATATAGTCAGCATGCATTAGTATGCATAACATCTTGCCCCGGCCCGGTGCCGGAGCATAAGCTCCGGTCCCAGCTCGTGCCGGAGCATAAGCCCCGGCCCCGGCTCCACTAAAAAGCCTGCCCCGGGACATCCCGATTTTATACATAACATGCGTTTTTGACATTGCAATGCAATGTTCCTGCTCAACTATGTTGTACTAAGGCTAGGTCGGTATTATTGTGCCTAGTGCACACTTACATTTTGTTTAAGATTGCTTTGCCTGCAGTAAGCGCTTGTAGTAGCACGTGGCTGCGGTTTTTCTAGGTTTTCGAATGCGCTGATTCTATCGGTGACTTTTCAAACTGCTGCTTGCTGGACTCGAACCGCGGATCTGTTGATTCAAAGTCCGACAACTATCCCTATCGACGAGGGCCAGTTCATTCCAATACTGGAAGAAGCTTTAAAAATGAATTTTCTGCACCAAATTGATCGGGAGATTTCCGGGATTGCTTGAGGATTCACATTGGCGCCATACATGGGCTAAGCCTAAGGCATAAATGGGGCGAAATTGCTCCGCTCGCTTCATGTTTGCCCCATTTATCTCAGGCTTAGCCCATGTGCTGGCACCAATGTGAATGCAATGCACATAACTAAGCCTAAGACTAGGACGTTGGTAACAATGCTCGGGTAAAGTTCGTTATACATATGTGAGATTGAAAAACAGCGAACCGCGATAGGAAAAGCATAGAATGGGTGAAAATACAAAGACGAGTAAAGATCCAGCCGCGGAAAAAAACTGGAACGCTCAAGCTGCAAAGCTGATGGAAATATAACAGAGCAAAGGGAAGCAGAATTAGTGGAAAGAGTGAAGTGATCCTGAACCGACAATCAGAATTTGAAGCAGCAGTAAGTATTTGACAAGTTTGTTTATAAAAATAAAGGTACTTGATTTTATAAGGTTGTGTTAAAATAACAAGGAAAATAATAATAGTTCTTAAAATAGCACATAAGCATCTTCGGTAATAATTAATGTTTTGAAACCGTGTGCATGGATGCGCACGGCAAACCATTACACTTATTACTGTAGCGTCGGAATCCCAAAACCCTCGGCATGCCAAAAGACTATACCTACATGTAGTGATCGACAGGGGCGATTTTGTTGGCCGGGGCCGGGATGGTACCGGGGCTGGAAAAAATCGCCGGCCGGGGGCCAAAGTCAGACAAGGAAAATATTATTGCATGACCAGTGATCGACCGGGTACCCGGGCCCGTACTGGGCCCGGCCGGTCATAGCAGGCCCTGGCCCGGGCCGGGCCCGGCTGAAAACCACCGGGCCTCAACCGGGCCACAAATAATTATCGTTAATATTTTAGACGTTTATTATTTCAGCTGTTGTCCGCATTTCTTATGAATTTGCTAGCCTGTGATTCTATTTAAATCCATTTGCCTTACTTCTGCCCACCTGCTCATTATCATATACTTGTCAACTTCATATGTGCTTTCATCTTCTATACAACGCTTCAATCAGAGGCGTAGCCAGGATTTTGGTTCGGGGGGGCATACACAAAAAATTTTTTAAGACTAATTTTGCACTGAATGTTAGTAACGTTATGTACCTATAATAAAACTGAGTTTTTCAACCTTTAGTGGTGTAGCCTAGCTAATTTATGGGTTTCTGACAAACATAAATGCAAAAATTTTAATAAGCGCGAAACGCCGGCAATTTTTGAAATTTTTACCGTTTTCATGTAGAATTTACGGTCTTTTAATTGACAAACAGTTCGGAAATCATAAGAGGCGCAAAGCACCAAGGAATTTAGTAATCTTTTACTGTCCTTAACATTTTGTAGCCTGTGAATACTAATATTCTGTGATATTTTGCCTGATTTAGGCTATTAAACGCAATGCTGAAGCTTTACAAAAAGAAAGAACAATAACCAGCAGCGCCATGCGCCGGAAAATTTCGACGTTTTAGCTCTTTAAACACAATTTATACCGCTTAAATCATACAGAACAGACAAATTAATTTCGGCGAACCCTTTTTCCTTTTCGTCCCCCCAAAAATCTCGCTGCACATGTACAACGAGATTTTACGGCAGGAGGGGGCTGCGGTGGCGCGCTCAATCGGCCCCTAGGAAATTTTGTAAAAAAAGCACTTTAATGTTAAATACTATCGTTAAAATTTTCGCAAAATCGGCCAAATCTCGGTTCTAAATTAAGCCCAAAACACTTAAAATTGATGAAGTCCTACATTGTACAAGATTTCTGAGCTGAAATGCGCTTTCCGACCTCTGCTAAGTATAAAGCGCAGCAAAGGGTGCTGCCAATAAGATATAAATAGATGTATCAATGACAATTTTGTCCTTATCGTTTTCAGGCCCATTTGAGGCCTTCTTATTAACAAGATATAATTCAGAAAACAGAAATTGCGCAAAAACATAAGAAAATTTGGCCATTCCTTCCATTTAAAATAGGATTATGTGTCCTGTCCTTGTAAAGAAAGACAAACAAAGCAAAGAATAGACAAACTGGTACACAATCATTTTCGCACATTTACTGATATGCTCAACGAGCATGCGCAGTTTCATTCAACGAACAAATAGAGCAATAAATCACTGAAGTGATGTGAATTGATCTATTATTTTAGCTAATTTAAGCTTTTAAACCCATTGGATCTATATAACAATAAATATAATAAAGACTCGGCGCGGAGCGCCGGAAAATTTTTGACGTTTTTGCCTTTTTGAACTCAATTTTCTGGACACAATTATTACACTCGAAAAATCAACAAAATTTCTGAAAAATTTCGGTGGGGCATGTGCCCCCAATGCCCCCTGGCTACGCCTATGGCTTCAATACGTGTCCTATCCTATACACTACACAATTTCAATTGACGTCAATGTACGCTATAGTTTTGAGTTCTAAAATCCAAACAGCTTATCTTCTATCCGACCATATAGTCGCTGTTATGTCTTAATGCATAAATTTAATGCTCAATTTCCGTTATATATCTACATGAAACCTTGTGCTTTTTCAAACCGTGTTTGGTTGCACGTGCATTTTAATAATGGAATTGCGCGCTATTGTATTAAAAACTTTGTTCTTGCTTTAATAATGCTACCAAAATCCTTGCTAACTACTTAATTTATTTTTAGAAAGATTGAATAATTAACAGAGCTTTGAATTCAAAAATCTTCTTGATACAGCAGTAAGCCTTGCGTTTGACAAATAACAAATGTAAAATCGGTCTAAATATGTATCTTATGCGTAACCTTGTATTGGAAGCAAGGCATGTTGTTAGTACATAAGCCCGGGCCCGGGCCCGGTACCAAGCCCGGCAGGTTTTTTTGAGCCCGGTCTATCACTGTGCATGACACATACTTGGGGTGGGCTTAGGAAGAGAAATAATGAGCGACTGCTCCATTCATTAGTAAATGGCAAGCGAAAAGTAAGGTGCGCCTTTTCAAACCAAGTTTTATTATCATTTATGTCACGTTTTTAGCGCTCAAATGGCTCAAAATTGTCAAATTTTTGACGCTTCGCGCCAAATTGGCATTAAATAGTCACTTTATGACTATATTTTGGTCAATTTAATGCAATTTTTTAAATTTTTTCCTGTTTTTATGTTTTGGAAACAAAGAGCATCATCAGAAATGCTTAAAAATCGCGTTTTCAACGCATATCAAGCGTTTTACGGTAAAAAGGGCACTTTAAAAAATGTTTTTGATTTCATCCCCCCAGAAATTTTTCACTGTGCATGTCTGGAAGCGAGTAGAAATGATGGCACACAATCAATGCCCCAACAGAGCATAAATTTTCTACGCAAGTTAAAATAAGAAACAAAAATTCTAAATATAAATGAGAAAGCTCCGATGAAAAACAGAAGTAATAACCGTTATTAACAAAACCAGAAACAGAAGTAGTGGAACCACAGAGATGTAGCGATAGGGCGGAATGGGTATTGGGCGGTGATCGTAATAAATGAGAATATATAGCTTATCGGATCGGTCGCAATTCTGCAATGTAGTTTACTTCCGCCTATTATTCACTTCCGCTGCAATAACTATTACGCAAGAAACGCGTCATAGTGGAATCACAGAGATGTAGCGATTGGGCGGAATAGGCATTGAACGTAATGAATGAGAAATATATAGCCTATCGGTTCAAACGCAATTATGCAGCGTACGTAGTTTACATTCGCCTATAAGTAACTTCCGTCCTAATAACAATTACACAAGAAACGCACTTTAAAGCAGGCGGCTCCCATTCAATTAAATGTAAAAGTGTTTTTTGTAAAAATAGTTTCTTTGAAAACGTAAAATTTCCAACTAGAAATAGGACGTATTTGTCAACTCTAAATCTCTAAGCCACTAGCACCGAATAAATGAGATAAAAGTAGCATTTTTAAAGAGTTAAATGAAGAAATGGAAAACATGCAGATTGTCCTGAACATTTATCCAGTACAAGCTCATTTATACACTGTAGCAAAGATATAACAACGACTAAGTATGCATATGGTCGAATCAGTACAATTCTCAAAATTTTAGTTCTCGAATGGCAGTGTAAAGAGAGCGAAAATCTGGGGGTGAAAAAGCACTTTTTGGTCGAGTTTTCAACCTGCTTATGTCTGATACTAACCCCGGTTATGAGTTTTTTAAAATGTTTTCTGACAGAAATGTAGAGCGGATCACGGGCTACATTCTACATATAAGCAAAGTCTTCTACGCTCTATGGTGAGTTAGATCCTGGGGTTTAAAGTTTACACTCTAGTGGAATGTGTAAAAAAACGGATTTTAACTAAGATTTCTCTGCCAAATTTTTCCGCTTATGAGTCAGGCTAAATTAAATACAGCAGTAATAAAGTGCCTCTCAGGGGCTACACATCGCAGCAAACCGCATTTAAAAAAACGCAATATTGAGTTATTTATGGGGGTGTAAAGTTCGAAATCAGAGGTAAAAAATGGGCGAAAAAAACACGTTTTTTCCGAATTTTGATTAATAAATCATACCAAATAATTTTTGCAAGAGAATTTTGGCACACAGGAATGTACTACGATTTAAAAGCTACAAATTGTACCAAACCGAATTTCTTTAAACTCAATGGGGAGTTCGGTACGGAATTTTGAAGTTTACAGTGCTCTAAATGATGGAAAATACGTTTTTGTTGCGTTTTTTGTTCGCCACTTCCTCCGTCCAGAAGTCGGGATAAGTCCAATAGAATAAAAATAAAGTGCTTTATATCGGGTGCATGTCAAAGCAACTTGTCTATACATTAATATTTAGCGAGTGTAAAGTCAAAAATTTGGAGTTTAAAATGCGCTTCTGTCTTGTTTTTCCTGCCTGCTTCTCCGCTTATGAGTCAGAGACATGATTATCAAGTCTAGAAATGGACCAGGAACCAAATTTGATATGCCAGTCTGGCACATATGTTTACACTCTACAGTGTTGTAAAGTGGTTTACACCTATTGCTAGTTTGCCCATAGAACATTATGGAGACTTAATTTTTTTCATAAATATTGATCGTAATATCGGAACAATATCAAAATTACGAATCTGACCAAAATCTTCTTTACACTAGGTGTTTACATGAAGTTTACACTACATATGTATTTATCTTCGTTTTTGAGCATTCCAGAAACCTAATTTTTTCCTGGAGTCTAGAAATTTTCAAAGAATCAAATGTGAGACGTCACGTAAGCGCGTTTGTTTACATCCAACAGTGATGTAAAGTAGTTTACACTCATTGTTTATTTGTCCTCAGACCATTGTAGACATGCAATTTTTTCATAAATGTTGGTAATAATATCCGAGTAATATCAGATTTACAAATCGGAATAAAATCCTCTTTAAACTAGGCGGTTGTGTAAAGTTTAAACTGCATGTTAGCCTTCATTGTGTTAATGATGACGCATTTAATGGTCTCCAAAGTCTATTGTATGTCTGTTTAAATTATCGTATTGCGTTTGCTTACCATAAAGAAACCTAAAAACATTGGGGTCTGTCTCCAATGTAATGCCTTGAAGGCACTATGTTTTCAGCATTTAATTTCGACTTCATAGTGTTAAATCACGAAAAATTGCGGTAATTTGTTGTAACTTTCCTCGTTTCTAGATAAATTCATGCAAATCATGAATTTTTATGGATAAAAGAATGAAAGCATTGTACATACATACGCCCTAGTCGGAAAAGAAGCGGCGGAAAATTTTTAGATTTACGTTATATACCCTTCTGTACGTATATGGGCAGCAACGAAATCCTGGAGAGCATAGGTGGGTGGCTCCAAAGTTTTGCGGGGGTGCGAAATTTTTTAAAATTCAAATCCTTGGCCTTAAAAATGGTGCTATGGCGAAAAAAACCATTTTTGAATGTTTCTTGTCGAGCTCTATCGATTTGTATCATTGAAACCCGGAAAAGCAAAAATTTCTTAAACATTTAATTCTGGAGGTAATGTTGGGTATTTTGCCTTCTGGGTGTGGTTACCACACATAGGCGGGGGGGGGGGGTCTAGCTGAACCCCCCTCCAAGAATGCTATTTTTAGGCATTTTTAGAGCTATTTTTAGCGAATTTGCCCCGTCGGACCTCTCCCCAGAATTTCGTCGCTGCCCATGTATATGGTGGTAACCCTTCAAAACCCCACGCCCAGGTCATCCTTTTTAGATACATTCAAGTAGGTACATTACAAATTTTTATGGATATAAGAATGAAAGCATTATACGTATGTGTAGGTACATGCCCTAGTCGGAAAGTAAGCGGTGGAAAAATTTTGAGATTTATGAGATTTACGTGCCCTAGTCGGGAAGGAAGCGGTGGAAAAATTTTGAGATTTACGTGCCCTAGTCAAGAAGGAAGCGGTGGAAAATTTTTCAAATTTACGTTATAAACTCTTGAGTACGAATGTACGTGGGGAGCAACGAAATCCTGGGGAGCATAGATGGATAGCTCCAGTTCTGCTGGGCGAAGCTCTGGTCATTGCCCAGGAATAGAGGGTAACCCTTTTTATATAGGTACATGTATAAAAATCAAGTGTGAGACGTCAATTAGGTGCGTTTGTTTACGCTCAACAGTGGTGTAAAGTAGTTTACACCTAATGTTTATTTGTCCTCAGACCATTGTAGACATAATTTTTCATAAATGTTGATCATAATATCCGAGTAATATCAGATTTACAAATCCGACTAGAATCCTCTTTACACTCGGTGGTTGTGTAAAGTTTACACTGCTAATTAATCTTCGTTCTAGAGCTTTGCGAAAACCTGAATTTTTTGCCGAAATCTGAAAATTTACATGGAATCAAATAAGGGACGTCAGCTGGGCGCGTTCGTTTACACTCAACAGTGATGTAAAGTGGTTTACATCTGTGTCTATTTGTCCTTAAACCGTTATGGAGACGTAATTTTTTCATGAATGTTGATCGTAATATCCGAGTAATATCGAATTTACAAATCCAACTAAAATCTTCTTTACACCTGTTGCTAGTGTAAAGTTTACACTATATAATAAGCTCCATTCTAGAGCCTCACGGTAACTTATTTTTTCCCTAAAGTCGTAAAATATATATGGAAACAGATGTGATACGTCTGCTAGGGGCGCATGAAGAGTAGTGTAAAGTGATTAACACCTAATGTTAATTTGTTCTTAGAACATTATAGAGGTTTCATTTCTTAATAAATGCTGATCTTTATATCAGAGCAATATCGAAATTATTAATCCCACTAAAATTCTTTACACTGTTGTGTAAAGTTCAAAATGTAAATAAAGTTTAGCTCTAGAAAGTTTTGGAAGCATATTTCTTTACAGGATGTTCTACGTAACGTAAGAATTACTAATCAGAATGTTTGTTTCTTCTACAACTAGTAGCTTTGTAAAGTTTAAACCATTCAATTATTAGAAGAACCGCACAGTAAATGAAATCTAGTATTGTATTTCCAAATCTTGCTAATTAAAAGTAGGGTACTAGCAAAGAAAAATGCTCCGATGGAACAAAAAAGGGGAATATAATTGGGATTGTGAATTATCGAGGATGTAAAAGGAGGGGACTAGGAAAAATCTCCCTATGTTATATGCCAAGAATCGCAAAATATGTTAAAAACCAGACTTTCTCTAAACAATGCAAAAAATCGAAGTATATTCTGCGGCCTTTGAAATATGTAAAAGTTTAGTAAACAATTGTTGTAGACATGTGTAAAAGAGTATCTACATAAGGTCTGTTGCACGTCAGCTTCCGTGTTTCCTACTGCTTTGAACCAACAATATCATCGATAGTCTTGAATGCATCGATATGTAATATTTCATTCAATTCGCTTAGCTACATACTGCATTGCTAATTCGCTGCTTTTTCAATCAATTTTTTGGTAAATAGTTTATTTCTATTGGGAGGCCGCAGAATATACTTCGATTTTTTGCATTGTTTAGAGTTGGTCTGATTTTTAACATATTTTGCGATTCTTGGCATATAACATAGGGAGATTTTTCCTAGTCCCCTCCTTTTACATCCTTGATAATTCACAATCACAAGTATATTCCTCTTTTGTGTTTCATCGGAGCATTTTTCTTTGCTAGTTGATAAATAACTGGCAGTATCACATCCTGTACAAAATAAGAATTACACTAAATTTTTCCCTCGGCCCCCGGCCATTTCTTGACCTTGCCCTGGCCGGGCATGCTGAAAAATGGCCGGAGATAGCCGGGGCAATCGATCACTACCTACATGATTCTAAACGGTGGGTATACATGAATACATAATGTAGGAGGTACATAAAGATTAGTGTGGTACGTATTTATAGAAATGACAGAATATGCCATTAATAAAAATCTGTTTCACAAAAGTTTGGTCATAAATTGAAAAAACTATCTTTGACAATAAGCCAACAGATTGCGATTATAGCATAAATCTGATGTAGAATTATCATAACGTTCAGCTAATGGTCGATGGAAATTCTTAGAATTTCACACGAAAGTATGTAAAACAGACTATAGGTACATACTCTATTGTTCCTTTTACTGTTGTTAGTAAAGCCTTATTGCATCTAAACAAGTACCTTTCTTTATCAAAATCACTTAATCACAAAAATTACTGTATCCCAGAAATCGAACGAGTTGCCGTATTCACTGCAGGCTGCTATCTTATTGGAAAACATTTCAAAGGTTGTTATTTGATTGGTAGGGGAGAGCGCAAAATTTCGTTTTTTACAGGCTGCCGTGAAATCCGTCATCAGCGAATGAAATCGTTCAGCGGCAAACAATCTAGCAACACAGAAGAAATTACATATAAAAAGGAGATGGAAGGCAGCCACACACCTTGGTAGATTTAATTCAATGTGCGTACTAAAGAATGAATATGTATGTATCAGTGAGGAAGCGGAAGGCATGACCTGGTCGAGTTTGAATGTGCTTTTGCCAGCACGCATTCTTGGAGAATTCGAATATACCCATATAGAAATTCCTTGGATTCGTCAATTTCAGCTTATACTAGTAATTCTGCTGCCCCTTTGTTATATCATATTTCCAACAGATTAGCACCTAGAACATTCCGGTTTTTTTCCGCGCTGAAATATCTAATTAACTATTGATTTTCACACATCTCAATGCTCCAATCGCGCTCCGCTAGTTGATAACAGTGACAAAGCCCCAACGAACTGAAGGATCAGAACAGTGAAAAGTGTAAAAAATGATTGCTCATCATTTGTTTGTGCTTACCACATGCTTAGGCTTAGGCTTAGTTTATGTGCTTTCACATTGGTGCCAGGGGATAATCTAAGCCTGAGACAGATAGGGCAAAATTGCTCCGCTCCCTTCGCTCACTCAACAATTTTTGCCCCATATTTGGCTTAGGCTTAGATCATCCCCTGGCATCTGAAGCCTCAAATAGCACGAAACATCAATTTTTGGGTTTCTAATCATCAGGAGCAGCGCTATGAACCCAAGACATGCCATGAACCTAGTTTGCAATATGCAAATTAGTCTAATTTGCATACTTTTCAAATAAGACTAATCTGCATTTGAAAACCAGGTTTCCGTAGCAAGTTTTGGATTCCTCCTAGGTAGAGCTGCACACTTTGCAAATTTTACTACCCGGGTACCCGGCTATTTCATTACCCGGGTACCCGGGTAATTCGGGTACCCGGGTATACCCGGGTAGGACCTTAGATAAAAGAGAATGCTGAATGCATTATAAAAAAGCGTCGCTAACAGATAATTTCTTGTTTAAATTTGTTTACAATGAAGAATAAGAAGAATTCGGCACAAATAAAATAATGTACTAAAGAGCTGAATAATGGAATATGCCTAGACGGTATGCGTGATATATTGTGATAATAGGAAATATTAACAGACTCGCTTATTTAACATTTTACGGTTGATTATATCAAATCACATTTACATTGTGATTCAGTCGCACTTTAGAAGCAATATGTTTCTAGGTTTCTAATTCAATTCTTAGCACATATTGCATAACTGCAGTGCTAATTTTCCATTTTATATTAGGGGATTCAGGTACCCGGGTAGTAAAATTATTTTCTACCCGGGCACCCAGGTATACCCGGGTACCCGGGTACTCAGGTACCCGTTCGGGTACCCGCATGCAGCTCTACTCCTAGCGATGCTTGTGATTATTATAAACCCGAAAATTGCTGCTCCGAAAGAAAATGAAAAATCACAAATAACGAATTTTTTCCATCTGCTCTGCTTCCTAACAGCTGTCCAGACATACATTTTTATCACTCCGAGGTTTTTACTCGCTTATGCGTTAAACTTTTTACTTGAAAATGTCACCGATAGAATCAGCGCATTCGGAAACCTAGGAAAATTGCAACTAAGCACTACTACGAGCGCTTACTGCAAGCAGACTAATGCTACACACAAAAGGTAGGGTGTGTACCAGGCAGGCACAGGAATACCGGGGCTAAAGTTAAGAATATGGTACTTTTAGAAAAGGAGCAAAACAAATACGGAATGCCAAAATTTTTGTGCCAAACTGGTAGAACATGATAAATTGAAGCGCGGAAAAAAAATTTGGTGAAAATCTGAGCCATACTTGCAAAGTTGCAGGCAACTGTCGATTTGAGTGTTGGGTGGGTCGATTAAGCAGCTCGATCCAAGGACTTACACATTTGTAAGAAATAAATAATACGGGCTGAAATTATGGAAGGAAGCATAGTAATGAAGGAGAAACAAGAAAAAGGCGTGGAAAGCTGTTTGAAATTTTAAAAAAACTTTAAAACAATTTTCATTTTTTTGCATGTTTTTTCGGTTTTACATGATAAGATATAGGAAAATCTAAGTTTTTGCTTCTAATATACTTAGGCTTAGGCTTAGTATATCTGAAAAGGTGTTTTTAGCTGCTTAGGTCGAGGTCGCTCCCGCTCGGGTCAATGTATAGATGCTTAGGTCGATGTATAGATGCTTAGGTCGATGTATAGATGCTTAGGTCAATGTATAGATGCTTAGGTCGATGTATAGATGCTTAGGTCAATGTATAGATGCTTAGGTCGATGTATAGATGCTCAGGTCGATGTATAGATGCTTATATCGACGTAAATTGGGTATCTACATGTAATTCTGCATTCAGCTGTTTGAATCTTCAAATACTTAGATCGATTAGATGCTTGCTTAGGTCGATAAGAGGCTAATTAATGAAACCCATAGCTTTTATAATATTGATCATTGACGGATGAATATTTTTTTCCGCGCTTTCTTTCAACATGTTCTAAATACTGAGCAAAAAAATCCGCTCTTCTGAAGTTTATTTCATAGTATCCTGAAAGTACCATATTCTTAACTTACTCCGAATACCGGTAAGTCGACGTACAGCTACCTATCCGGTATTGAGCCCGTTTCCCGCAGGCACGTAGCTGGCCCTTCTATTTTGGGGGGACCAACACCAATTTGGGGGGGGTCTAAGCCAACAATAGCACAAAATAACGTGTAAAAAGTCCTATTTTTCCGGTTTTTTCTAAATTTTGGGGGTCCGGACCCCCCAGTCCCCCCACAGCTACGTGCCTGGTTTCCCGTATGACCAGTCAGGCCCGTATCAGGATTTTGTTTCGGGAAATGAGGCGCGACCAAATTTTTTTTTAGATCATAACTTAACCAAAAGGATGAATTTTAGTTTGCGAATTTCGCTACCAGGATACCTTAGATACACAGTGATAATCCAATTAAAACCATCTCTTTTAGGGCTAGGATCTGGTGTAGGGAGCTCCAGCGCCCTCCCGCAGGGTCCAGGGCAGAGCTCCGAAAAATTTTGTAAAAAGAGCACATCATTTTTAGAGTCGTTACGTAAAATTTTTTTATAAAATCAGCCGAATCGCAGTCCTGAATTCACCCGAAAAATGATCAAAGTTGATCAGCAAATTCACATCTAATCATCTTCAAAAAAACGCTATCATTCTAGCTTCTAGAACAAATCTCATTTTCTACATAAAACCTGTGAAAAACGAGAAAACATCATTGCAAAATACAATTTAGATTGTATAAATACTAAAAATTGAGTGTTTATATCGCGCACTTGGGACTAACATTTCTGTAAGTTTTGGCTAAAAACGAAACGGGAGGGAAAAGGAAAAAATCATTCTAGCACTCGATATTGGGAGATGCGCGTGCCCCCTATCCCCCTGGTTACGGGCCTATCACCAGCTCTGATAACAGAACAGCAATGTCCCTTTTTGTAATTCTTTCTTCCAAATCGGTCCACTGCTAAAGATTGCACAGTAACAAAGCTAATCTGTACTTTAACAATCGCGGACAACACACTTGAGGAGTTCTAAATAGTAAAAGTGAACATCCTACCAGTTAAAGTGTCGTGCCATTTTCTGATTTTAGCTTAACACCACAAGCGTGAGTAAATTGTGCACTATGATGGGATAAAAAGTCCTTAGTGTGAAGAGCATGTATTTTGTTAACGATTGCTTGCTGCTAATATTTCACAATTTGTTGGCCTTTTTGGCGTGATGAAGAATGGATGTAAATTTACAACGATTTTTGGTTGTCAGTGATCATAGCTTATCAAAATCTTTCCGGTGCTTTGCGCCGCCGGAATACCTTTAGTCTGTTTCATTTAGCTATGAGGTTTTGTAAAAATTCAAAGTCACTACAAAAGTGTTTCAAACTATAGTGCGTAAATATCATATTCTACAGCATATCGAGTCGTATGGATGTCATTGTTAAGCAGCATTACTGCATCAAAATTTCAAACCACTTTAGTAGCCTGATTCTTGTAGAAAAATTTCAAAGAAAACCGCCAAGTCAAATGAAATAGGCTATAAATGGCATTTGTTTATAATCATGGCGGCCTGGAAGCCACATTTTTTGCTCAAGGAACAGGTTTTGAAACGACTCGAACAAAAGATATTTTAGCATAACTTCCGCCTTTATCAAACATAATAGTCCGTTTCATTTATTCGAGAGCATTTTAGTCAATTTTTTACGGGCTACAGTAAACTAAACAAGACGAATTACTGTAATTCATCAGATCAGCTCAGTGAAGGCGAGTGGCTGGCATTCTTCCATTTTTAATGCACTAATCCGCCCATATAAATTTAATTTAGGCATTTAATCAGTGCTGGGCATACGTATGTAGATAGTGTATCTACATGTGCCGTTACTTGTACGGCCTTTGCGCACATTAGTGCGCCAATTACGACCATCCGGTCATTTGTTTCCACTTTGGCGACCCAGCCATATTTTCAGATCGACCATATGACATGCGGAGGCATTCCGACCACGCAGTGTCACTTGGTTGGACTCTTGTCGCTAGGTGTCGCGAGAGATACTATGAGGCGACCTTTTACTGTGGAACCCCCTACAAGTCCCCTATCATTTCTTTACAATTAAAACATAGGCGACATGACCGCTATTCACATTGAGCCTGTGCAGAGACCGGAAAAATCCATGCGCAAGTAGCGCCAATTTCTTATAAATAACATTTCTTTCTATTTCTCTTCTTATATTACTGTGGGCCAATCCCCCGGAGGATGATTAGTGCGGTTGTGGCAGAGTTGCCTTTATAATTACTGGCGTGTCTTTCTCGACTTTATGAGCGCCTAAGACTGTACATATTGGTTTGATTTGGTAAAAGCTAGAAAATTAGCTGTCTAGAGGTGCATTATACCGCAGGCAGTTAAGGATTGGGAATTGGCCGGCCTCGACTTAAATAATTGCCGGATTCTATTGGGTAAAACCTTTTATTTATCATTTCGTTCAAAATTCATAATTCCTCTTTCGAAACAAAAACCTATAAAAATTATTACATAATTTTTATAGTGGATGACAACCCGGATAAGAGCTCTTTGTTGTTGTGATTTAAGTACAGAGTGCTATTGGAACCGAAATTTATAATGTAACTGCGAGAGTTACACGTTAGGCGAACCTGCCTTAGCAGTTCGCGATAGCCATTACATAGCCAATACTAGTAGCTGTCTATGACGGTGCACTGTGGGCTATGCCTTCGGTCTTCCCATTATTTCCCCAAATTTTCAATAATAAAAAACAATTAGATACTTGTCCGGTATCGTAGAGTTAAGTGTATGATAATAGTAATTGTTTAATGCATACCGCTTACGTGAATCGAGAACATTCGATCTGAGATAAAAGTCATTTCAGTATTATGTTTAATTGATCGTTGTTTTATTTTACTGTAGGGGCCCTTGAGGCCAGTGTGCTTAAGCTCGTATTGGAGTCTGGCTTTTGGTTTTTGCTTTTCGTTTTTGCCAGTCGTACGTGTACATATTCCGTACGTTTACGTTTTTCGTTTTGTTTGTTTCCCGGCTATAGGCCGTGTGTTCTTCGTCGAATAAAAGCATAGAAAACCTACCCAGTGGTTTCTGGCTATACCGAGGGTTAGGTCGGCCACCATCCCTTCGTCGAGGATTTCCACCCGCTTTAGTGGACTGATAGGTAAATTCCGTATGATAGTTTATTTTATTCGAAAATCATAATTTATCTCTCAAGCCCAAAAATTGATCAAAAATATTATTTAATCTTTAGGGATGATTGATCAGCATAGAGCTCGTTGTTGTTGTTTTCATTGTTCAGCGTGCTACACAAATTAGGAACCAAAAACATTTCTGATCAGGTACAGATTGAAAATAAGTTAAATTACAACTTGAGCTTGAGATAGGTCAACTGACCTCCGCGGCAAATTCCGAGACTAGGTAGGTAGCCTTAGGTCTTAGGGCGTAGCTGCTGAGATCACCCGACGAAAAGCAGCCAGCAATATTAGGGCTGAGGGGATCGAAGCCGTAAGGTCTGTAAGGGTCCAAAGATCGAAAGCCTTAGAGCCGCGCGATCGGGGCCAGCACTAAGCGCAGACTTAAGTACCTACGTACCTAGGTAAATCTCAAAGGCAAATGTCAGCCTCGCCCGTATCGCTATTGTAGATACAGGGCGGCTACATTTACATTGGATGTTCCCTCCTTTAGGCTGCTAGCTACAGCCGAGCTGATCAATCATCGTAAAATTATTTTTCGATCCAAAAATCATCATTTTGGCCATCTAAAAATGTGTAACGTTTCGTTCACCTTTGTTGTTGTATCGACCGCGATCGTGGCAGTGCACAATTTAAGTAAGCGTTCGTGGTAAAGATTTTGTTTATCGTGGTAAAGTCATCGTTGTTTTTCTATTTCCGTCGAAACTTTCATCGACGAAGGCAGCTCTCACGCTCGCATTTTTCTATAAACGTCGACCCACAGGCGACGACTCATCATTTTTCTCTCTTGACGACGAAATTCCGTCATTTGGGTGTTTACCTACCTGTTTTCTAACCACGTACACGTTTTTGCGCGTTAGGCTTAGTCCTACCTGTTTTCGATCATTTCACGTCTGGTATATCTTACTTCACGTAAGGAAGTACTATTTACGTGAAAAAACCTGTTTTTCGGACCGACAAAGGCCAAATTCGAAACATTTATTTCGGGAAAAATTTCGACGTACTGAAATTTATTTTACCCAAGGTCACATTTTTCGACATTTTTGATACTTAAAAATGGCAGGAAAAAAGGTTTTGCGGACACCGCCCGCTAAATTGAAAAAACCTTCTACGCCACCTACTTCAACTCGCCAATTACCTACCGCGCCTGTTGACTCTAATAGCGCGAGTAATTCTGCGAGTAATGACACAATTACGAAAGACGTAACTACTACGGCGAATAATGATAGATTACCCGCGTCACTAAATGCCGCGAGTAATACACAGTCCGATGATGAATTGTTATTGACAACTGTGCGATCGCGCATTAATCAAACTTCGATAACTAGATCGGACCCTAACATTGATAATTCATCAAATCATACAATGATTGATAATACGACTACGCATTAACACAGCGAATAATCCTGAAACCAGTTCGGAGCGCGAAAATCCCGATTCTGACGTCGAAAGTAATCATAGTCACAGCATAAATGCCGACCAAGAGCGTGCTAATGCTAATGCGACTAATGATCTTCTTTTGAAAGCTCTACAAGCTATTCATTTACAATTTTCGGATCTTTCTACGCGCTTTGAACAAGATAAAAAGGCAAATGCGGATGAAATGCGTAAACTGCGTCTGGAGCTAAGCACTATGCTTAAACCCCAACCAGTTCTGAATCGCATAGAGAGTAATCCATCTGAGCGTGTTAACCACTCAATCGATAGCGCAAATTTTTCTGAATTCAATGCACATACTGCGAATCGTGCGCAAAGTACGCATCGTGCATCCTCACTGTTGTCTACTAGCAACAGAGCGTCAAATTCACGCTCACCTTCGGAAACCGTTCCTGAAAATATAACTCAAAGTTGTACAAGTCGCGCGCCTGTAATGTCTAATTTGTCACAGAATCCTTTAAACACGGGTTTGCAACCAGTGCAAAACTCGGGTTTTTCGGAAAATATACCTACGATTTCGCAGCCGTCGGTATCGATTTTGCAGACGTCGCGATCTCGACCTTCGCTGTCTTTAAATCGTAATGCGCCTTCTTTCGTACCTAGCTCTTCTACTACGAACTCGCAGCAGCAATTGAATCCTCCTCCGCTGCAATATTTTCCACCTCAAGGCGAAAATTTACCTAATAGCTATGTACCTAATCCTATAAATGTGGAAATACCACTTAATAATAATATTTTGCATTCTTCCAATATTGAAATGCAACCTGTTGAGATAAATCTATCTGGCATTAACACCGAATCTGCACCTCCACCTGAATCGTCTAGTAGGAGAAAACATGTAAAATTTTCTGACGAAAGCTCATCTAACAGCTATGATCGCCCGCGCAGCCGTCGCTCGCGTCGCAAAAGTCGATCGCGCAGACGACGTCATCGGCATAGTTCAGGTTCTTCATCTGAAAGCTCTCGTGGTGACTCGCGTCTCGCTGATTCCTTGAATTGCGGACCATTTTTGCAGCAAATGCAATTTGCAATTGCTAATAAAAAATTTTTTGATGGTGATAAATCGGATATGAAAGCATATTTTGCAGAATTTGAATCGCTTGCCAATACCTATGATATTGACAAAGCTGATCGTTTAAAATTCGCTACTGGATTTCTTGATCCTTATGCTTTGCGTTTATACCGTTCGTTACCTGCTGACATACAACAATCGTATTCAAAAACGAAACAAGCGCTAATAGCCGAATTTTGTCCAATGGACACCGGTGCGCTCTTTAATCGTTTTCTGTCACACAAACAGCAGCCTAACGAATCGGTAAAAGCTTATTATCTCTCGCTTCGCGAAGAATTAATTAAGTCGGATCCTTACCTTGAAATTGATTCGCCACATTTCAATAATTTAATGCGACATCAGCTAAAAGAAGGTTTATTACCGCACATTTCGAAAGAGGCATATCACAAAAAACCTAGAGCATCATTAGCTGAATTTTTGGATAATGCGCTAAGCGCTGAATTTTCGCTAACAAAGAATTTGAGGATAAAAAGGCAGTAACGCCTTATGTATCGGTAACAGCTGCTCCAGTAGGCAGCGCAGTACCTAAAGATACTCCTCGCGTATCTAACCAAACTGATTCAAATCGCTCACGTTATAAAACGTTTCATCGCTCATCGCGTGCTGAGAAACCAGAAAGTTCTTCTCGTAAGTATTGTACCTTTTGCAAGCGCATAGGTCACATTTATGAGGAATGTTTCACGCGTCAAAGGCAAGAAGTAACTAATAATACTAATCAGAACAATCAAGCAGAGCGAAATAATAATTCCATGGCTCGCAATCGCAGCCAATCGCGTTCTTTTCGCGACGAAATCGTTCGCCATCGCGTTCGAATTCGCAAAATAGGCAGCGATCTCAATCACGATATCGTAACCCTAGTCAACATCGCTCATTTAACTATGCGAATAATGATAATCGCTTTGAATCAAAGCAATCACGATCGAATTTTCGGCAAAATCGTAATGATTATTACCAAAATTCGCGTGCTAATTATCAAAATTCAGCGTTACAACAATCGCTATAATAATCAATCGCGCCAAAATACACCTTTCGTGCAATTTCCAAATGAACAACGTGAGACATACTATAACTCGAACTATCGCAACGACAATAATTTTAATCGCCCTTATGTTACATATACCGCAGATAACCAGCCCACCATGAATGCGCCCCCACCGCAGTCAACCCCTACATCTCCTCATGATGTAAACACGGTTACTGCGAAAGGGCCAGAATCTAGCGCGCGTCCTAATTTATTCGCGTCGCAAGAATTTCTCGAAGAGTACGAACGTTTACAACGTCGTCTTGCAACTTACGAGAAAATAAATCTACCTCCGTCTAAGATCTTAGATCCTAATATTCCTATTGTAAGTCACGCTGGAACTAATTTACCCACTATTCTATTCAAAGTTCATGGCGTTGAGGTACCTGCTCTCATAGATACAGGTTCACAGGTCACCATGATGACCACATCTGCATTCTTGCGTCTTGGTTTTAATTTACCACCTAAACAAGTTTCGCAAGTTGTGCATGGTGTAGGCGAAATTACTGCAGTCGTTCGTTATAAAGTAAATATGACTTTAACAATTGCAGAACAATCTATTACTACCTCAGTTGCTATAATTGATCATTTGCCGGAAGACATGCTCTTAGGATATGATTTTTGCGAATCCGCACTCATGTGGGTTAATCCTATTGAGCGTTGTGCTTTTATAAACGGCATTAAGGTTAATTTACTCTCATCTCATGAAAAATTGCAATTTCGCACGAAACCCAACGCAACCACCTCTGGTGTTGTGTGTGTACATGTTTCGTTGCCCGAGCCTGTTATCATACAACCTAGGCATGAATTAATTACACCTGGCTATATAAGTCATGGTTCTTGCAATTTTGATTTCGCACTATTCGAACCAAATCCTGAGTTTATGGAGAAAACATCACTTTTTGTTGCTCCATCTATAGTCGATGCTTCACAACCTTTAATACCTGTTCGCGTCTGTAACATCTCTAAAGCGCCAATTCGCATTGACTATGGTGACATAATAGGTTCTTTAACCACTGATGCCGAGGTTGTGTCACATGTTTCATCTTTGGATGATAGGACACCAGAACTTTTCGCATCGATAAATAAAGCTTTAAACGGCTCCGCCATTGATTCTAGACAACAGCAACAAATTCGTGAATTATGTCTAAAATACGACTCAATTTTTGCACTAAAAAATGAACCTCTCGGTCGTACCCCTTGATGAAACATCATATCGATACAGGGGATAATCCACCCGTTGTGGGAAAAACTTATCGTGTCGAACATTCTAGAAGGGAATCTATGCAGAAAATTATAAATGAAATGCTTGCGGATAAAATTATTCGACCTACAACTAGCCCATGGGCAAGTCCATTATTTCTCATTGGAAAAAAGGACGGTTCCCTAAGGCCAGTCGTCGATTATCGACGGTTAAATGACATCACTAAAACGCAAGTTTATCCTCTTCCGCAACTAGATGATTATTTTGATACCTTAGGCAATGCTGCATATTTTAGCACACTAGATTTGAAATCTGGATACTGGCAGATCCCACTCGATAATAAATCTCGCGAAAAAACAGCATTTATATGTCCTGTTGGTCATTATGAATTTGAAGTTTTACCTTTTGGGTTAAAGAATGCGCCCGCAGATTTTCAAAGACTAATGGAGCTCGTGCTCGCAGGTCTAAATTGGAAATCTTGTCTCGTTTACATCGATGACATAATTATCTTTTCACACACTTTCAAAGAACATTTAAAAGATCTCGAAAATGTCTTTATTGCTCTTAAAAAGGCAAACTTACGTGTAAAGCCTGATAAGTGCCATCTTGCGCATGCAGAGGTAAAATTTCTTGGCCATAGCATAAGTGCAATGGGCATCGCTCCTGACATGTCCAAAGTCACGGATTTAATCTCGTTTCCCGTACCAAAAACCGTAAAATCCTTGCAGAAATTCCTTGGTTTAGTCCAATGGTTTAAGAAATTTGTTAAAGATCTCGCTAAAATTGCTAAACCGTTATTCCATCTTCTGCGTAAAGATGTCAAATTTTGCTGGAGGGCTGAACACCAAACCGCCTTTGAGCTTCTGAAGAAAGCATTTACGTCCCCACCTATTTTACAATTACCAAAATTCGATGATGAGCACCAATTTACCTTAACAACTGACGCAAGTAACTATGCGTTAGGTGCTATTTTGACACAAAAACATCTACCATCCAAAAATCGTTTTATTCTTAGCTACGCTAGTCGCGTACTAAATTCTGCCAAATGTGATTATGCTACTTCGGAAAAAGAAGCGTTAGCGGTAGTGTGGGCCATCAAGCATTATCGACATTATCTTTACGGTAAAAAATTTGTTGTCGAAACTGATCATCAAGCGTTAACCTGGCTAGTAAACGTAAAAGACCCATCGAGTCGATTACGCCGTTGGGGTCTCAAATTACAGGAATACGAATATGATATCGTTTACGTTCCTGTTGCATATAATTGCGCAGCTGATCTTCTCTCACGTCATCCTAAATATGATCATGCAGAACGAAAATATAAAGTCGAGCACAAAAATATCGTTAACATCGCAAATTTAGAATCAGAAGATTCTGAGTCAGATGATGAATCGGTTCCACCTGACCGATCAGCGCGAGAACGCGCCTACTGCACCAATTAATCATTCAAATGCGCAAAATAATGTTCCTACTGCGCAAACCGATCCTACTAATTCTAAACCACCTACATTTTGCGAACGCTTGTTACTTACCGATGCCGAAAAAGCTGAAATGCTAACACCTGCGCGTTTACTCGCTGAACAACGTGCAGATGACGAATTGCATAAAATTCGCATCGCATTGAACGACTTAACAACGAAAAAATATCGTGACGAATTTTTTCTCGTAAACGATGTACTTTTTCGTCGTTTCCAACCTAAGCGCTCACCAACTGTCGTTCATCAAATAGTCATACCCAAATCTTTGCGTCGCTTCATATTAACGGAATTTCATGACTCTATTTTCGGAGCTCATTTTTCATCGCGCAAAATCTTGCCCGCCATTCAAATGCGTTATTGGTGGCCGCGCATGGGAAATGATGTGATCGCGTGGTGTCGGAATTGTGATGTGTGCTTACAACGTAAGGTCGCATTAAATTCCACATCCGTTCCGTTGCAACCAATCGAAGTATCCGCACCCTTTGAACTCATTGCGTGCGATTGTCTGCATATGCCGCGATCCCCCTCCGGAAATGACCAAATTGTAGTTTTTATGGATTATTTCACAAAATATGTGGAAGCTTTTGCTGTTTCTGATATCAAAGCAACAACTATCGCAAACTTATTATTACGAGAAATTATACCACGTTATGGAGTCCCCAAGAAATTTTTAACAGATCAGGGGTCAAATTTTACATCTACCCTTATTTCGGAAGTCTGTAAATTATTAAACGTTCAAAAGATATTTACAACCCCATATCACCCCCAGTGTGATGGGTTGGTGGAACGTTATAACCGAACTTTGATTGATGGTTTGTTGAAGCTGAGTGCGCGTTCCCAGTATGATTGGGAGCAATTTTTACCTTTTGCATTATTTGCATACCGCGCAACTCCGCAATCATCGACTAATATATCTCCTTTTGAAATGCTTTATGGTCGCGAACCAGCATTTCCTCTTGACACTTTACTAATAAATGACTTCGTGATAAATCCGAATTTACCTTCCGTTGCGGAAAAATATGTCATTGATTTAAAGCTGACTTTACAAGACTTACATGAAATCGCATCTCAAAATCTAACGCAAGCGCGTAAGCAGCAGAAATCACAATATGACAAGTCCGTAAAGCAAACAAATTTTTCTCTTTCGGATATAGTCTATCTTAATAATACCTCAGTCATTCAACCTGAAATAGGTAAATTATCACCCAAGCGTGTAGGTCCATACCGAATTATTGACTTACCCACGCCTGAAACTGCGAAAATCGCATATGTCTATAACCCTCTTATCGTTCATCACGTTCATAGGAATAGACTTCTGCCTGAGCCTAAACTACCTTATTCTGACTTAATTGTGGAAAAACACGCGTACGTCCCTGGCGATTTTGTGTTGGTAAAATTACCACATCACCCTCTTGCCCCGGCAGTTGTCATAAGTTTTGAGGATTTACCGGGCAGGGAACAAAAAGCTAAGGACTGCGCGCCTATACGTTTATTAAATGGCTCTAAAACAGCACATGCCGTACCATTATCTAATGTTTTCCTTTTGCAGACCCATGGCTGCAGAAGGCACCCCAAGCAAAGAGGCATTGCTGGAGGCAGCTGGTCGCCGATGCAAATTCGAAGGGCGTGATCCCGCGTCCTTAGATGAGTTTCGTTCGGCGTTGACCAGTATGGCTTTAGAGCGGGGTTTGGTTGTACCAGACCCACTGCCACAAAACGACGATAGTCGTGTTAGCGGTTTACAAGCATTCACTGCTAGATGGGTTAAGCACAAAGCAGCACATAAAATTAAAAATCATACCAAGCATATAAACGATCAACAGCTCTGGTGGGAGAATAGATTTCGTAGATTTCCTTTGGTAACCCCTCGCGTACCAAGGAACAGGCCTATGCCTACGGTCATAGTCTCCGACGACCAGAAGTCGTTTGCCGCCATTTTGGCGTTAATTCAACCATCAAATTTGACTAATGGCACACTATTTTTAGGCTACGATTCTGAATTTGTTAATGACAGGAAAGGCAGACATCATAAGACCTGGGACTTGCGTTTTCAGCAATTATGTCCCACCTACCAGGACCTCCATGGCCCATTCGTACGCTACGTCCAAGTTGCGAGCGCGAACGGTCATGTGTTCTGCTGGGACCTGGCGAAGTTCCCGCAACCTCCGTTCGGGCTTCACCAGTTGCTCAAAACACGTTTGCCAAATGTATATATGGTTTGCTACGATCCTATGCAAGATCGACTTGCGTACTTTCACGTTTACGGTCCAACTTTTGATGAAATTTTGGCAATCCCAGATGCAGAAATTCGCAATCAACTGCACTGGAAGGATCCATTCATCGCTAATTTTATCGATATTCAGCCATTAGCGAGAGAATTTACTCGTCGTTTTCGCATCACAGCGCGTTCACACACATTGAAGCGCTTGGCTGAGTTCCTATTTGACATGTATCTTGACCCGAACGCGCCTGATAACTTCGGACAGGCGTGGAGTTTACCATTAACTCGGGACATGCAGAATTATTTAGTGATGGACGCCCTCATAACTATCGATGTTTTTATATTGATAGAAGGGACATCGCAAAATAATCGCATTACTGACGATAGAAAGCCTATGTCGGTCTTGTTTGTAGGCGATGAATTGCACATTAAAGCCACTGGCCCAAAAGCCAGAGTGCGTATACCATTGTCGACTAGCAAACCACTGCAAGGGCAGTCGACCAGCACAGCTGCTGAAGCTGAAGTCGAAGTTGACTCGAATGGTGAAGAATTAATTAGAGTTGAGGACTTCTATGGCCTGGTTCCGCAACTTCCAGCGGCCATAGCAGCAGCCACCACCGTTGCCTCAGTAACGGAAGCGTTGGCTCACACTAATGTCTTTGACAATCCTGACCTACAAGTTCAGGATTCGCAGGCCGTTGCCGACTCAGTTTCGGGCCCGGCTTATGCTCCTGATACCGAACCAAAATCTAAACCAACCAGTTCGAGTACACCTGCATCTGTGTTTTCTTCGCAAACTGATATTCCATATGATTCGCCAATGATCGATGTAGAACCGATCTCCACTGAAGACGATGATTTATCTCCTAAGCGTTTAGTCATGGCATTATCCGACACCGAGGCGGAAAGACAAGCTAATTTGTCGCCACCGCGCACTACACGCGCGGCATTGGCCAGAAAAGGGGCTATTACCGTTTCGCAACCGATTGTCTCGCAATCGCTTGCGGCGGACCAACAAGCGCCCTTGGGCATCAGTTCGCTCGGACCTTTGCCGACTTCACAGCCGGGTCGGGTAGAGCGTGACTCTGAGCCCGATGTGATCATGACTGAGATTATCGATTTTCCGCCGGTGACACAACAAATTTTACCCGCGCACGAAGTACCACAAGTAGCATTGTATACGCAAGTCGCGACTCATTCCGCGCCACAAGGCGTGTCGGCACCAGATGCTCGTTTTATGGCTCCTATGGCCATGACGGGTGTGCCGAGTACTGTGGCGACTATTCACCCACAGGCAATTCAAAGTCAGTCATCAAATAGGGAAGTCGCCATACCCCCAATGATGCAAGCTATTTGCGATCGTATGGCCCGCGAATGAAAGCGAGAGTGCAAAGCCGCTCGTGCTACGTTCAGCATTTTTTCACCATGATGGAAAATATGACGCAAGAACCTCCGTGCACTGTCGCACCAGTTGTATTGCACGAGTTACATGACAGTTTGGGTGAGGTTGAAGAAACGCGTTTATATGATCAGCTGGTTGAAGCTGCACAAGTGTACTTCGACCGAGTGTATGCAATCCATTTGCAGCACGCGACTTTAACTGATTCCCCGTTGCGTCCATTAGTGTGGCCCTTGACCGCACAGTCTCTGGCTGATGTGGATCGTCCACCCGCACCTCGATTTATCAGCGAATTGAGTGTGTTTAACTGATTATTTTATCCCGATCAATATTTTGTGCGCATACGTTTCTTTCTTACAACGGGAATGATGTTGTACGAAGTGCCGTTAGAGTATTTGGTGGTGCACCCGCACCTTGACGCACCGACTGAAGTGTCTGATGGTGTTGCTCATCAGGTTCGCCCGGAGTTATATCCACACAGGATGTCTCCAGCGCCAGATCATATGGCACCCATCTTAATATCAGCACGTCAGATGGTCGATATTTTCGATACTTTCCGAGAATTTCAAGCATTATATGATTCGCAGTATCGACACATGACGGTCTTTTCTTCCATAGACGTCATGCGCGCTACAGCGCTTTTGGAATTCCTGGACAGGAAGTTCCACTTCTTTGCGTATGCCTACGGAAATCCCGGAATAGGCTGGCGCATGGTGGAGCAGTTACGTCGCATGTTGCGCGTAGCGTTCCTTGGTGAATCTTATACACCTTTGCCAAGTGAGGCTTTTCCGGAATTCCCGGATTTAGCAGCACGAATCGAAAATCACCAAGTTTTACACAATATGATTCGCCAAATTCGGCTAGCAACCGATCCGCCGCTCGAAGTTCCGGCGCAATTCAATCGTTTTAGAGGTCAACAAAAATTGGTCTTTTTCCTAAAACATCGAATTCAAGGCGAATTAGAAAAAATTCGCAGACAAAGGCGACAGGCATCCTCGCAGGACCCTAGTGGATCCATAGCGAGCCTTGAATTGCCAGAAGTCGACCTTTCCTTGGAAGCACAAATTGAGATGCGTAGAACACGCATGACGATCGAGAAACGCGATCGTGAGAATTTGGCTACGGAAATGCCACGGCGTGTGACGAAATTACGCGCCGCCGGTTCTCTTACTGAAGCTTCCGAGGTTCGTCATATGCCAGAAGACGAACATAAGGCGAAATTGAACCGATTTTATGACACAAAGTCCGAACACGTTTTGCGTTGACTAAAAAACTTGGAAAAGCAACGAGTCAGAAGACTCGTTCAAGCTGAAGTTGCAGCTAAATTAAAAGCGCGTTTAGGCCCAAAGGGATCGAGGCGGCAAGAACCGCAATCATCCCGGCAACGCTATGCTGCAACACACCACCGATCACAATCGCAAGCACAACAGCAAACGCAAGTAAAACCGCATATACAGCAATATACAAGACCGCAAACCCAACCGCGGCAACAACAGCATTTTACGGAATCAGCGTGAGCGTTCCGAGGCGTATTCACAGGCCGATGCTGGTCATCTGTCGCGCTCGCGACAGCAGCAGCCTTACAAATATCGCCGCCAACCACAGTCGAACTGCGGAACTCATCAGGACCGGTCACAATCCCGTCAACGGCAACAATGGGACCAGTCGTATCAATCACCGTTGGAGCAAAGTCAACCAGCCACCGGGGATTATCAGCCACAACCTCGACCGGGTCCACTTTTGCCAAAACCGTGGCCTGTTAATCAACAACAACAGCGTCCACACAAACCTTCTTGCCAACAAACTTACGGTTTTACGCCGGAGCAATTATTTACTCCGACGCCACCCATACCGCGTCGTTATGCTGGCGACTACGAGGACGATGACGATTTTGAGGACGACGATCGACCCGTCAATCCACATCAACGCTTACGCCAACACATGTACGGGCGTAGGCAATCGCCATATCAATATCGTGAGCGTTCGAATACGCGTCGCGAACCGGAATCCGATCAGGAATATTTTCAATGACAACGACGTCGCGGAAAATCGTATGGCTCGAAGGCCAATTACCGCGATCAATATTAATTTACAAAGTTTGACGTACTGAACTTTTGGAACTCTGCGTTTGGCGTCGAATTCGACCAGCAGCTTTTTGTCAATTTTTTTGTTTTTTTGTCCTGATGTGGATTCCAGGACTTCGTGTATTGTTTATTTCCTGTGTATTTTTTCTCTTGTCATTTTTTCTTGCTGTAAAAATTTTTTTCCTTGACGTTGCTTGTATTTTTCCCCGTAATCTCGCATAATTTGCCATTTTTTCTCGTTTTTGTCATTACCTCGTATTTTAATTCGTCAGTGACTTTAATTTTTGCTCAGCATAATTTTGCCTAATCATTCCGTGTCTTAATTTTTCTCGCTCAAA
Organism: Mermis nigrescens; assembly: GCA_036768485.1. Classification (NCBI taxonomy): domain Eukaryota; kingdom Metazoa; phylum Nematoda; class Enoplea; order Mermithida; family Mermithidae; genus Mermis; species Mermis nigrescens. The sequence goes on along the minus strand of JAVLUZ010000771.1, from coordinate 1,300,902 downwards.
TAGCGGTGTTACTATTATGGTACCTTAACTCTTTAACGGACAAGGGGTTAATTTATACCCTATCTACAAAATTTTTCAATTCAAAATTTTTTCTCATTACCCGGGGACTGAAGGAGGCTTCTTGGGCAGCGAGATCGAATATTATGCTATGTTGTCCAAGACCGGAGTTCATCATTACTCGGGCAACAATATAGATCCTAGCGCCATTGCCAGTGTTGCTCGAGAGTTTCCTGAGTGCGAACGAGGTCATGCGTTGGCCGTTACCTATTATCGCTATTTGTTATTTTTTCGTTCCTTTTATTTTCGTTTTTTTTCACATTCGCTCAGGATGAGGCGTTGCGGACGCCAGAGTTGAGGCGTTGCGAACGCCAGAGAGCCGAGTTGTAGAGCGTCGCCGACGCTAGTGTCGATGGTGTACCCCCGAAAAAATTCTCCACTTTGTGTCAAATTTTTTTTTCTATACGTGGGGGAGTGTAACTGCGAGAGTTACACGTTAGGCGAACCTGCCTTAGCAGTTCGCGATAGCCATTACATAGCCAATACTAGTAGCTGTCTATGACGGTGCACTGTGGGCTATGCCTTCGGTCTTCCCATTATTTCCCCAAATTTTCAATAATAAAAAACAATTAGATACTTGTCCGGTATCGTAGAGTTAAGTGTATGATAATAGTAATTGTTTAATGCATACCGCTTACGTGAATCGAGAACATTCGATCTGAGATAAAAGTCATTTCAGTATTATGTTTAATTGATCGTTGTTTTATTTTACTGTAGGGGCCCTTGAGGCCAGTGTGCTTAAGCTCGTATTGGAGTCTGGCTTTTGGTTTTTGCTTTTCGTTTTTGCCAGTCGTACGTGTACATATTCCGTACGTTTACGTTTTTCGTTTTGTTTGTTTCCCGGCTATAGGCCGTGTGTTCTTCGTCGAATAAAAGCATAGAAAACCTACCCAGTGGTTTCTGGCTATACCGAGGGTTAGGTCGGCCACCATCCCTTCGTCGAGGATTTCCACCCGCTTTAGTGGACTGATAGGTAAATTCCGTATGATAGTTTATTTTATTCGAAAATCATAATTTATCTCTCAAGCCCAAAAATTGATCAAAAAAATTATTTAATCTTTAGGGATGATTGATCAGCATAGAGCTCGTTGTTGTTGTTTTCATTGTTCAGCGTGCTACACAAATTAGGAACCAAAAACATTTCTGATCAGGTACAGATTGAAAACAAGTTAAATTGCAACTTGAGCTTGAGATAGGTCAACTGACCTCCGCGGCAAATTCCGAGACTAGGTAGGTAGCCTTAGGTCTTAGGGCGTAGCTGCTGAGATCACCCGACGAAAAGCAGCCAGCAATATTAGGGCTGAGGGGATCGAAGCCGTAAGGTCTGTAAGGGTCCAAAGATCGAAAGCCTTAGAGCCGCGCGATCGGGGCCAGCACTAAGTGCAGACTTAAGTACCTACGTACCTAGGTAAATCTCGAAGGCAAATGTCAGCCTCGCCCGTATCGCTATTGTAGATACAGGGCGGCTACATTTACAATAAGTTGTTTTGCCATAGGTAATCTAGTGCGAAACCTTTTCAATTCTTTTCACTGAAAAATATTTCTTTTGGTCTAAAGAGGTCCAAGGACCTAGGGCAAATTCAGGGGTTATCTAATTACTCCTGGTTAAGATCTGCGGTCAGCATCTCCAACCCATAATCTCCATAGGTACCGGACCAATTACGTCCGTGGAGATTTTAGGTGTAGGTATTCAGGGTCATTTTGGAAGAGTGCAGGTTTTTACCGCAGCTTCTTGACCAGCGCTAGCTGTAGCATAGGTACTTAGGTAAGCCCCGAGGGTACTTCATTGGGGTTTGTTGCTTTCGTAGTTGTTGTGTGTTGGGTATCTGTCCTGACGGCGTGCTGTCAGTTTAGCTATCCGTACATACTTCAAGTACTTAATCAGCCAACTCATTTGCGCGCGCTAAGATACTCCAACAACTTGAAAGCGGGCAAAGCCCCAGAAGTTATACGTACTACAGTAAGCGCGCTAAACAAAACGCTACTGGCTATAATCGAGACCCGGGTTGCTTCGACTACAAGCAGAGGTTTTATCACTGAGCTATGCGGGAGTTCGCGACGTTTCTTAACATCCTAGTTTATTGTGTTTGAAGTGTCAACTAAGGATGAGTTGAATGCTCGATTTTTATCTGTAAGTTAATTGATCTGCTGGAAGACGAGAATAAATTATGCCGCAAAAATGTTATTGAAAAACCCTCCTTCACTACGTCGCTATAGTGAGATCTAGCGACCTACAGTAAATAAGAAAGAAGGGGTTACTGTATCCTCCGAAAACATTTACTGAAAAAGCTCTCGGATAAATGAAGCAGACTATAGGTACCTACCTACATATGTACCGTTTAAAAATTTTTGACGCCCAGTATCGAATGCTGCACAGTAAATCGAGCAGTAAGAACTCATAATCACACGTGGGGCTGGATTTCGGGGGTATGCAACCACACATGGGCGTGGGGGGTTTTGGGGTATGCACCCCCAGAAGTTGGAATACCCCCAGAAATCAAAATACCCCCAGAAAAATTTTTTTTGCTTTTTTGACAATTTTTTGATGCCATTGGATAGTGCTTGATGAGAAACGTCGAAAAATGGTGTTTTTTCGCCATACCACCATTTTTAAGGCCATTTTTTGACCTTTGAAAATTTTTCACCCTTCACCCCCCCCAGAAAATTTTTCACCCCCCCCCAGAATTTCGGTGCTGCCCACCTATGTATGCAACCATACGTGGGCAGCAAGAAAATTCTGGGGAGATGCTAAGCTTACGAAGGTCAAAAAATGGCCTTAAAAATGGTGGTATGGCGATAAAAACTACCATTTTTCGACGTTTCTCATCAAGCACTATCCATTGGCATCAAAAAATTGCGAAAAAAACGAAAAAAATTTCAAAAATTGAATTCTGGGGGGATATTTTGATTTCTGGAGATTATTTTGGTTTCTGGGGGGTGCATACCCCCAAACCCCACGCCCAGGTATGTATGCAACCCCCAGAAACCAGAATACAACCCAGAATTCAATTTTTGAAAATTTTTCCGCAATCTTTTGATGCCAATGGATAGTGCTCGTTAAGAACCATTGAAAAATTGTTTTTTCGTCATACCAACATTTTTAAGGTCATTGTTTACCTTTGAAAAATCTTGCACCCCAGAATTATGATGCTGCCCAGTGCCCACTTACATATGCTCATTTAAGCTCCAAGCGTCCTTCCCACTAAATTATACAAAATTTCCAGCACATTGCACGGGATTTTATCTAAAGTTACAGAAATTTGATCATTTTTTCGCACAAAACTGTCGAAACTTTTGAAATCTACTTAAAATGAAAATAAACAACTTAATGCAAAAAAACGCTATTCTGTACGTGAAGGGCAAATTTTTGGAATTATGCATTTTCGACTGTTTTTGGAAAAGTTGAGGTACCGTCCGTCCCCAACGAAAATTCTAGATCCGCCACTAATATGTACATATGTATGAGACTAAAACGTGATCATTAATCACTAAAAATGAGCAAAATGCCAGGATGCTTAACAATTAATTTTATTAGACGAACAAAAATGCCACTGCTGATTGCGAAACAGACGACGGAAATTGAAAAAAAATGTACATAAAGGGACGCTGTCGTTCATGTAAATTTGTATATAATTATAATTCATTGGATTGATAACCATTTCAATACGTTCGTAGGCAGGTAGTCGCTTCAGTATACATATGAGCCGCATTTTGAATACAATCTGTCGACTATCATAAATAAAACGCCCATCAAAAAGCCTAGTAAAACACTGATGATTACGTGTTCTTCATGCCTTTCACCTGCAAAAAATTGATCAACATTTATGAAAAAATTAAGTCTCCACAATAGCTCGATGACAAATAAATATCAGATGTAAACCACTTTACACCACTGTTGAGTGCAAACAAACTGGCATATCACATTTCGTTTTTGGTTCATTTTGAGACTTGAGATTATGTCCAGACTCATAACCAAGAACTTGGCAGAAAAAAACAAGACAGAAACACGTTAAACTCCCATTTTTTGACTTTAAACCTCCCAAAAAAGCTAAATTTTAATGTAAACAAACGCAATTCGCTGTGACGCGTACCCCTTAGAAAGTACTTTATTTTAATCCTATTCGACCTCGCCTGACTTCTGAACAGAGAAATGGCGAACAAAAAATGGGCAAACACATATTTTCCACTGTCCACCACATTGCAAAGTTTAAAAATCTGAACCTAACGCCCCATTGAGTGTTAATAAATTCGGTATGGGCCAGTTTGTAGCCCTTTAATTGTAGTACGTTTATATGTGCCAAACTTATGTTCCGCAAAATATTTTATATGATTTACCAATCAAAATACGAACTTCTGGGGGGTGCATATCCCACCACGCCCATGTGTGGCTACGAGTCCATAAGAACTTTTGAAAAATCTTATTTGCTTATTAAATTAATATCATATTTGGTGGTCATACAAATGCTGCATTTTTTGAAAATACACACACAATGAATGTATCAATAAAATTTTATATAGTCTAACGAAAATTGGTAAGTGTGATTGCATTCGTGCGCATAAGAACAAAGACAATTATCCTCCTTTTTATTCTTAATTTATTACAATTATTTTTTGATATTTTTTTGTCAGTTTCTCTCATTTTTACTCTTTTCTAGTTTAAAATCAAATGAACTAATTGAGAGAGGGAGGACAGGTTTAATCACATCCGCCGAGGATACATACCATCTGATTTCAATACGTGCCTCTCCCTGTTCAACATTCTTCATAATTTTTCTACGAATTCGCAATATGTCCTTGAGATGACAAACTGGATCTTTATGCAACTGTTGCTTGATTCGTTCATCCATGAAGACATTCTCTAAATTGAGTATTTGGATTCGTAAGTTTTTAATCTCTTGCGACTTATCATCTCGAGTGGCGATTGAGGCCGTCTGATAAAAAGGAAAGGAGAACAGATAATAGAAAGAATTACAAAGCGTGACCTATGTATGTGTGACGTGTTGCGAACAAAAATTAGGTAATTTTGAGCTACCAAAACGAGACCTACGTAGACGTCTCCAAGATTTGCGCTGCATGTGCTGTAGCAATTTGCCACCATACGTGGGCAGCAAGAAAATTCTGGGGGAGAGCAAGATTTTCAAAAATCAAAAAATGGCCTTAAAATGGTGGTATGGCGAAAAAACACCATTTTTCAACGTTTCTCATCAACCACTATCCATTGGCGTCAAAAAATTGCGAAAAAAACAACAACAAAATTCAAAAATTGGTTCCTAAGGGTATTTTGGTTTCTGGGGTGGAATATTTTGGTTTCTCAGAGGGGTGCATACCACATGTGGGCTCGGGGTTTGGGGGTATGCACCCCCAGAAGTTGAAATACCCTCCAGAAATCAAAATACCCCCCCGCCCCCAGAATTCAATCTTTGAATTTTTTGTTTTTTTAGCGATTTTTTGATGACATTGGATAGAGTTCGATGAGAAACGTCGAAAAATGGTGTTTGTTCGCCATATGACCACTTTTAAGACCATTTTTTGACCTTTGAAAATTTTTTTGCCCCCTCCAGAATTTCGGTGCTGCCCACCTATTGTTACGACTATGTACGTTCAGTCGTTCTGTGTAATTACTGTACCTAGAGTACTAAGGTGTAAGCAACAGTGCAATGATTGTATTAGACGACGAGCAGCAGGTAGAAACAAGCTAAAACAGTGACAGTTACACTAAAACAGGCGCATACACCCTAAAACGCAAGAATCTCCCAGCATTTACCTCAGCAGGAGTCAGGTCTTATCCAGGCCACGGTTTGAATTAAATCCGCCAATCAGCATGAATAGAATGCCAGCGAAAAAAGCCAGTATAAGGCAGACCACGATGTCGTTCCTATGCCTCCAGGCTGCAAAAAGTTGCAATAAATAGTATACATTAATTTTGATCACTAAATATACCTAGGGTCAGGCCCGCATCCAGGATTAGACCAAGGAGGAAGGGCGGGGAAATCAGCATAAATCGGGCTATACCTCAAAAAATTCGTCGAGACAGTCCGCAAAAATCACATTTTCGATGTTTTTTGATATACTCTATCTAAAAAACATAAAATTATGACTTTTCAAAAATTTATTTCTCCCTTTATAAGGCTATAAAAAGTGTCGTCTCTTGGTCGCGCATGAGCCAAAAATTTTGGAAAATACTTCACATCTGGCACGAAGCGCCGTAAATTTGAACCTTTTACTTTAATGACATGCAATTTTATTTTACCTTTCAAATTTTTTTCAATCAAGGGAGGGGAGGGAGGTGCGGCCATCACATATGGGTGTGAGATGAAGGGGGTTGGGGTCATGCGCCTCCGCCCAGAAAGCCAAGCCCAGCAACCAAAGTAGTCCCTCCCAGAATTTAATTTTTGAATTTTTCGTTTCACGATTTTTTGATACTAATGGATAGTACTCGATGAGAAACGCAAAAAAATGGCGTTTTTTGTCGTACCACCATTTGCAAGACCGTGTGTGTCTACTATTTTTTCTATATTTTCTAAACAAATTTCCCTTATTTAACAGAATTTTGAATTACTTTAGGTTTAATTTTCGGCGTCTTGTGATATTCGTTTTTCGTACACTCCCAAGCGTACTTGCTGTATGCAATTGGCTGGGCTTTGCGCCCTTGTGAAATATATTTGTTTATTATACCTTTTTGCCAAGCCGATGGCGAAAGCATGTATCCTCCATGCTTTCGCGTTTATTTTATCTAAATAATTTTCTGTCCAAAAATATTGTAAAAATTATTCTTGTATTTAACGATGCTTGAATTTCCGTGCTGTTGAATTCTGTCCTTGTGCTACACTACAATTAGGAACCAAAAACATTTTCAAGCTCAAAAATCGGAAAGAAAACAAGTCAAAAAAATATTTCAACTTGAGCCTCTGTAAGTTTCTTGGGGTTTACTTACTTTAACTCTCCGAGTGGAGCGTAGGTAAGTACTTAATCTCAAGAGGGGTTAAGTAAGTAAGTGTACTTAGTTGCGTGCGTAGGGCCCCTATTGATCGGGATACTAACCCCCGAGTCTGCCTGACAGTGAGTGACCCCCAGCTAGGAAGCACGCAACCCCCAGACGAGTGCATAAGCTAAGATTCGGGTTAGGTAAGAGATGACTGCAGGCTTCGACCCTGAGTTACATTAATATCATATTCGGTGGTCAAACAAATGCTGCAATTTTTGAAAATACTTACACAATGTATGTATCAATAAAATTTGATATAGTCTAACGAAAATTTCATGTGCGCATAAGAAAAAAGACAATTATCCACCTTTTTATTCTTAATTTATTACAATTATTTTTTGATATATTATTTTTTGTCACTTTCTCTCATTTTTACTCTTTTCTAGTTTGAAATCAAATGAACTAATTGAGAGAGGAGGGATAGGTGTAATCACATACGCCGAATATTGGATACATACCTCGGACTTTGCATATTCGTTCTATTTTCGCAAGGGCTTTCCGCTTTGTGGCTATTTCAAGATTCTTCCTTATTTGCTTACGGCGTTCATTCAAGAAAGCTCTTACCAAGCGCTTTATTAATCGTTCTTTGTTGGCCTGCATATCAACCGTCGCTTGACGTTTACTTGTAATAAGATTCTCCAGGGGCCAATTCATTTCCACTTGGAAATCCAAGTCCCAAGTTCCAAGTTTCCAAGACTTGGAATTTCCAAGTTTCCAAGTGTCAGTACATTTGCTCAAATAAAAATTCCAAGTCATTAGCATTTTTCGACTTGGAAAAATGTCGTTTTTTCTCCAAGTCTCAAAGTAAATTTTCCAAGTTTCCAAGTGTCTGTCTTTTGCTCTTTCCAAGCACTTGGAATTTCCAAGTCGGGCTCGTTTAAAAATTTCCAAGTCTAATTAACATAAATATGTTCACAATGCGCTGCGCGTGAGGTAAGTACGATAAAAGCAATGAGGAGTGTCACACGCGCATCTCTGATGAAAAGGCTGTTTTTGGTGGAATGTCATTGTGTTTGCAAACACTGCGATAAAAATGTGCCGAAAACCACCAAACGATAAAACGCGCGAAAAAACAGCGTTTTTAAAGGCAATCGAGGAAAGAAGAGACGTAATTTTTGGAGCATTTACTGCGAAATTAATGAATAAAGACAAAGAAGCGGCGTGGAAAGAAGTGCAAAGAGAAACGCTATCGCAAGAATTTACGATATATTCAGAAAAACAAACTGAATGCCAATATTTTTCAACTTGTAAAATTTGCTGCACAATCGCTGACAATCAATAGCCGTTTCAGGGAATATCACAACGTCGTGAAATAAATGTCTGACATCGACAAATTTGTGAAAAACGGTGCAAACGGTTGCTTTAGAAATACCTATGTAAATATACTTGTCTATTCCTCAATTTCTGCTCTATGAAAATTAATTGTTGGCTGGCAAGCCCGTCTCCTGGATTTGGCTAAAGGGAGCCTAACTTAAATTGGTCTATATCTCGGAAATTTCGTCGGGATATCCTGCAAAACCCGCATTTTTCGACGTTTTTCAACATGCTCTACCCATTACGATAATAAAATTCAAACATTTTTTAATTATCTTTTGTCTCGCTCAAAAAGCTACAAAAAGTGCCATTTTTTGGTCGCGTTTAGGCCAAAATTCAAATAAATACTTCACATCCGGCGTGGAGCGCCAAAAATTTGAAGAGTTTGCGACAAGGACATGCGATTTTTTCGTCTTTATATGCATTATGTCACCTTTCAAAGATTTTTCCAAGCAAAAAGGATGGGCGGCCGCCCCCCCCTCGTCGCCCTTAAATACGGCCCTGTTGGCTGGTGCAGATGAAGTTGGGATATTAAAGGTGTTGTACTTTTTCTTCTGTAATTGAGATGAGTAGCTTTATTATAAACTTAAATACCGAAATTTGAACGGATTAACGTGTTTTCAAAACGTTTTGAGAATAAGTATCCGAGAACTATTGTAATTTTTTGCAATACCGATTTGCTCATCGTCAGATGTATCATCCATTTAGAAGATCCCGATAAACTTACGACGCCAAATAATATATATAACATCGACTAAACGCGCTTGGAAAAATTTTTCCAACTGAAAATTGACTGGGAAAAAATAATGCTATTTTCCAAGTAAATTTTCCAAGACTTGGAATCCAAGTCAAAAAATACAGAAGCAAATGAACCGACCCTTGGAAAAATGCACTTTTACTTGGGAAAAACACTTGGAAATTCCAAGTCTTGGAACTTGGAAAACCGAGCTGCAAATAAATCACAACTTGGAAAAAAAGCCGGTTTTCCAAGACTTGGAACTTGGAACTTGGAATTTCAAGGACTTGGAAAATGAAGGAGCAAATTAACTGAGACTTGGAAAATTTCGCGTTTTTCCAAGACTTGGAACTCCAAGTGGAAATGAATTAGCCCCAGGTTCTGTATGTGCAAATTGAGGTTGCTAATAATGATTTGTTGATCGTCAATATTTCCCTCCTGTCGAAGGGTTTCAGCCGTGACTTTCGACGTAGCTTGCTAAAATGGAAAGGACAATCAACAGAAAGAACAGCAAAGCGCGACCAATGTATGTGTTACGTGTAGCGGATAAAAATTAGGTAATCGGTATTCGTCTAGCATGTCTCCACCTTGACAAAAGTGTATCCATGAATGCCAATAATATTGAATAATACAATGATACGCAGATGCGATTAAAACAGTGCACATGACAATGAAACAAAAAATTCAGGTGATTGCTATTCACATCAGTGGAATCCACACGTGGGCGTGGAGGGGGGTTTGGAGGGTATGCACCCCCAGAAATTGGAATACTCCCCCAGAATTCAATTTTTGAATTTTTTTGCTTTTTAGCTATTGTTTGATGCCATTGGATAGTGCTCGATGAGAAAAGTCGAAAAGTGTTTTTTTTCACCATACGACCACTTTTAAGACCATTTTTTGACCTTTGAACATTTTTTCATCCCCCCACAAATTATTTCACAGCCCTGCCCCAGAATATCGGTGCTGCCCACCTATGGTGGAATCTGTCCGGTAATTTCAGTGACTATGTCTTGTTTTCATGTAAACATAATTGTTCGGAAATGTTTATATCCTAGAGGTCAATATGTTAGCCCAGATACAAACATCATTGCCAAAACTTACGTTGCACACCATTGTGTGACAAAAGAGTGATTTATGCATCTTTCTAAACGCTTTTCATTTTTTAAGTAAATTTTCTTACTGTATTCAACCTTTTTATCTTCCGCGCGCCTATAATTTTTAAGTGTATTCGTAAGATATTTTAGAAAAGCTCGTCGAAACGTTTTAGCTTCAACGAGTGAGCGAGCATGCTACTCAGTCACGTAATCCGTCAAAACACTTTAATCTAAAACTGTACAAAGGCTGACGTATTTTGGAGTCAACATCTTGATCGTAAACGAGTCAAGCGAGAACTTACATATACCAAAGTAGGAGAGGCCACAGTCAACGCCCTAACAAAGCATAAGCTCTTCGAGGCAAGCTAAATTAAGATACTAAGTAAAACTTGGAATAAAAATGACGAAAGCTCCGATCGCAGGCAAGAGAAGTTAGCGAATTAGTTGGGTTAGTAACGCGATCAGAAGTCAGAGGCAGTCGGATCGGATCGGAAGGAGCGAGTAAACTTTAGCGAACAGAATAATCGGACGTTATAAAAGTTGAACAGTTTTTCGGAGCTAACGAGCGAAATTTAAGCGTTAACAATCGAGACGAGCAAACGACATATGTCTAACCGGTAAATGATTCGCGTTTCGTAAATTATACATTCAAATTAACGTACTTGCCTATTTTTTGTTTATTTTTTCTCCTAATAAAGCATCAAAATCTAATCGGCTCTTTTCTTTTGTTACCAAGTCGTAACATTTTCTGGCGACCGCGCCTTTTCGTTAACCTGTGATCTGTCGTAACGCAGGCATAATCGAATCGATCAGAATTTTGCTTATTTTGATAATTTTCATACAAAATATTTCCTCAAAAGAACGTAAAACTGACTAAACGAAAATCAAAGTCAGAAAAAGTAAAGTTTACCGTTTTCGACGAATTTACGGAAATAATTAAGAACGCTGAAAAAGCAGTTTTGGTAGATAACGAAGATATAAGAAGTATGTGGCTAAACTTAAGAATATGGTACTTTCGGAAAAGGTGCAAAACGAATATGAAATGCCAAAATTTTTTTGCCAAAATGATAGAACATGATAAATTGAAGCGCGGAAAGAAAATTTGGTGAAAATCTGAGCCATATTTGCAAAGTTGCAGGCAACTCTCGATTTGAGTGTTGCGTGGGACGATTAAACGACTCGATCCAAGGACTTACACATTTGTCAGAAATAAATAATATGGGCTGAAATAACGGAAGGAGGCATAGCAATGAAGGAGAAAAAGGAAAAAAGCGCGGAAAGTCGTTTGAAATTTAAAGAAAACTTGAAAACATTTTCATATTTTTTGCATGTTTTTTCGGTGTTTTACTCGAAAATCTAAGTTTTTGCTTCTATTATACTCAGGCTTAGGCTTAGTATATCTAAAAGGTGTTTGAAGCTGCTTAGGTCGAGGTCGCTACCGCTCAGGTCGATGTATTGATGCTTAGGTCGATGTATAGATGCTTAGGTCAATGTATAGATGCTTAGGTCGATGCATAGATGCTAAGGTCGACGTAAATTGGGTATCTACATGAGATTCTGCATTCAGCTGTTTGAATCTTCAAATACTTAGGTCGAGAAGATGCTTGTTTAGGTCGAGAAAAGGCTAATTAAAGAAACCCATAGCTTTTGTAATATTGATCATATACGGATGAAATTTTTTTCCGCGCTTTCTTTTAACATGTTCTAAGTACTGAGCAAAAAATCCGCTCTTCTGAAGTTTATTTGTTAGTATTCAGAAAGTACCATATTCTTAAGTTACTCCGAAGTATGTCATCAGATAGTGATAAAGAGGAAAATGATCGTTATATAAATCTAACGCGTGCAATTGATCGCTTAGATGTAAAAATGTCAGAAATGAGCACGGACAGACCCCGAGACAGCGTACTTGTAAATGAAATGCGACGCATAGGCAAGGCATTAGAACGAATAGCATTCTGCCAATAAGGCAGCCGACATTATTCTCAGGATAATTTTTTCTGATAGATTTGAGGACGCTGAGTCCAGAAAACAAAGCGTTTAGGCGGTTGACGAATATTTGTGGAGATAGAGCCCTTAGAACATTGAAATAATCACTTTTTTTGCAAGTTTGAAGGGCTCTATCTCCACAAATATTCGTCAGCCCCCTAAACGCTTTTTTTCTGGACTCAGCGTCCTCGAATCTATCAGAAAAAAGTATTTTTAGGAGAATCGGAGACAAACCATATTAGAAAAAATTCTTTGTATTTCCATATCTTGCTAATTAAAAGTAGGGTACTAGCAAAGAAAAATGCTTCGATAGAACAAAAAAGGGGAATATACTTGGGATTGTGAATTATCGAGGATGTAAAAGGAGGGGACTAGGAAAAATCTCCCTATGTTATATGCCAAGAATCGTAAAATATGTAAAAAATCAGACTTTCTCTAAACAATGCAAAAAATCGAAGTATATTCTGCGGCCTTTGAAAAATGTAAAAGTTTAGTAAACAATTGTTGTAGACATGTGTAAAAGAGTATCTACATAAGGTCTGTTGCACGTCAGCTTCCGTGTTTCCTACTGCTTTGAACCAACAATATCATCGATTGTCTTGAACGCATCGATATGTACTATTTCATTCAATTCGCTTAGCTACTGCATTGCTAATTCGCTGCTTTTTTCAAACAATTTTTTGGTAATTTGAATATTGCTTGCACTTTGACACTTAGAATGGCTGTATCTGCTAAGTGACATGCTTAGTAATAATGAAATACGAACAACTTAATTATGATTTGTTAACAGCATTTCACTTTCAGTCACATTATTAAGCAACTCAAAGTTGAATGAAGTCTGCAAAAAGTTGCATTACGTAATATGCTTTTAAGATATTATGTCAATCAGAGAAAATTATTTTAAAATAATACGTTTTTTCAGAGACCGCAGAATATACTTCGATTTTTTGCATTGTTTAGAGAAAGTCTGATTTTTACATATTTTGCGATTTTTGGCATATAACATAGGGAGATTTTTCCTAGTCCCCTCCTTTTACATCCTCGATTATTCACAATCCCAAGTATATTCCCTTTTTTGTTCCATCGGAGCATTTTTCTTTGCTAGTTAATCTATATTTAAGTATGAAACCTACCTTCTCGGCCATTTCGTAAAATGATTATAATTTATAACTGCGGTAGTCAAAACAGAGGATTGTTTTCGAACGCGACTAATCACCTGGATGTTTGAGTCAATGTCTGTAAGAATCACCTTGCTGTAATAGTGACTTACATAAGCAAAAAATAATTTTTCTTTGTTTTAACATATATTACACAACTTTTTACGCTGATTCCGAATCTGAATACCGTTTTACACAAAAATGACTTTTTTGCTGACTTGTAGGGTGTAAAGTGTGAAAAACCGGAATATGTGCCGAATTTCATATGTTGATTAATATTTTCCGAAATAATTAACATTTTTCGATGCAATTTCTTTTAAATTACAGAAGATTAAATGAGCGTCACAAAAAGGTATATAAAGTTTGTTTACCGGATCATCCCACGGGATACACCAGTCAATAAAAGTCAAAAATATGAATTTTTGCACTTGCAACAGTTTTACTTTTTTAGCCATAAGCCCAGAGTGGTCATACAGAATCGAACCTTATTTCACCACAATATGTGCCACCTATGGTATTCGTTTCTGTGTAAAAAATGAAGGATATGTGATGGATAGTTATTGACCACTTTTGACAAACGTGAAATTAACTCATGTGTTCAAATTTTAAAAATGATACATTTGTGCTATAAATAATTTAACGTTTCGATCTATAACTCCAGAACTGTAAAACATTGTGCGACTACATCATACCACAGCTTGTACCATCTATGTGCCTAAGTGCTTGCAAAAGATCATGCGTATACCTTAATTGGTTGTTGACCAACGGTAATTGAACTCAATTGGTCATAGTCGAAAAAATCATACATGTGTGGTACAAATAACTTTCCTTAATAAAATTCATCTTATGGCCACATTACACCACAATTTGCACTATCTATTTGCCTAATTATATGCAAAAATCCATCTATATATGTTTGACATTTATTGACCATTTGTGGACAACGTAAACTTAGCTCCTTGGTCAAAATCAAAGTCTCACACATTGGTGCTTCAAAAAATTTTCCTTTCGGCTCTGTAAATAAAACTAACTAACTAACTAGCATAATTTTTAACCGCATTACACCACAGTCTCTACCATATATGTCCCTAATTGTACACAAAAATCATCTGCATGTTCTACGTACTTATCTATCAGCCATATTTCACAAGTGTGAACTTAACCTAATTGGTCAAAGTGAAAAAAATGCATGCTTTTGTTTCAAATAATTTTATTTTCTATTTCTAACGAGAAGTAAAATCTATCTGGTGACCATACTACGCCACGATTCGCATTATCTATTTGCATAATTGCCTGCAAAAAAATCATACATATATGTTGGATTATATTTATTTATTATTTTTATCTGTAGAAAATCCTAACATAAAGCAATATGTTTTATATCGTCAAAATTCAATTGTCAAAACATTCTGAATGAATCAATGTGTCTTCAACGTCATCTGCCTCATCATCTAGATTTAGGTTTGGTTGGAAAAATCTCCTAAGCAGTCATATTCATCAGTTTCAGTTGGGACAATCGCTTCTTTTCGTGCTTCCGCGACCAAAATCCTGCAATTTGCTGCCATGATAAAACTCAGATTGCCTGAATTGGGGAAATCTTCGCATTTCAGTTGCAGTCTCCTTTGGATCGCACTTTCTTCGAGCCTTAATCCCATCATCAAATTTTTTAAGCAAATATTGGCGCTGGTTTTCTGTGAACGTTACAAGATCTTTTTGCCTTAAAGCCCAGCCGTTGGTAATCTTTGATTGAATCATCTTCTGCATAGAATTCCCAGAATTGCTGCAAAACTTCATTTAGACTTGGAAGCTCGAGGCATTAGCTGCCAATTTTCTATTTGTTTCTTGTACGTTGTAATAGCTGCATCACGCAATGTCAGTCGTTCAGGCTGAAACATGGTGATTTGCTAACTCCATATGATTTTCAAGGGATCGATGACTTTGAAATGATTTCACGCAACCAGGAATAGTACAAATAAACAGTTGCAAAGACCTTGCTGAGCTGTCTTCTTATGGTAAGACTGACACAAATGTTGCTGTTGACTGATCCCTTGTCATGGGCTCTTCTAGGATGAAGAAACAAGAAACAAATAGAAAATCGGCAGCTAATGCCTCGGCTTCCAAGTCTAAATGAAGTTTTGCAGCAATTCTGGGAGATGTATGCAGATGATGATTCAACCCAAAGATTACCAACTGGCTGGGCTTTAAGGCAAAAAAGATCTTGTAATGCATTCACAGAAAACCAGCGCCAATATTTGCTTAAAAATTTGATGATGGGATTAAGGCTCGAAGAAAGTGCGATCCAAGAAAGACTGCAACTGGAATGCGAAGATTGCCCCCAATTCAAGCAATCTGAGTTTTTATCATGGCAGCAAATCGCAGGATTTTGGTCGCGGAAGCACGAAAAAGAGAAGCAATGGTCCCAACTGAAACTGATGAAGATGGCTGCTTAGAAGATTTTTTCCAACCAGACTCCAAATCTATAGTCTGTTTCATTTACTCGAGAGCTTTTTCAGTCAATTCTTTTAAGAGCTACAGTAAGCTAAACAAGACGAATTACTGTACTTCGGCAGATCAGCTCAGTGAGGGCGAGTGGCTGGAATTCTTCCATTTTAAATGCACTAATACGCCCATATAAATTTAATTTAACATTTAATCAGTGATGGGACATACTGCAGTAAGTGCGTTAAACAAAAAGCTATCGGCTGTAATCGAACCCAGGTTGCTGTGTCTACAAGCGGACGTTTTTACCTACCGCGCTATGTAGGATTTCTTGGCGTTTCTTAACATCTTAGTCTATTGTGTTTAGTGTCGACTCAGGATAGCTAAATACGCGATTTTTATCTGTGAGTTGATTGATCTGATAGAAGACGAAAAGAAATTATGCCGCAAAAATGTTATTGAAAAACCCTTCTTTGCTAGGAAGCTAAAGTGAGATCTAGCGCCTTACAGTAAATAAGAAAGAATGGGTTACGGTAAGCTCCGAAAACATTTACTGAAAAAGCTCTCGGATAAATGAAACAGACTATAGATGATGAGGCAGATGACGTTGAAGACACATTGATTCATTCAGAATGTTTTGACAATTGAATTTTGACGATATAAAATATATTGCTTTATGTTAGGATTTTCTACAGGTAAAAATAATAAATAAATATAATCCAACATATATGTATGATTTTTTTGCAGGCAATTATGCAAATAGATAGTGCGAACCGTGGCGTAGTATGGTCACCAGATAGATTTTACTTCTCGTTAGAAATAGAAAATAAAATTATTTGAAACAAAATCATGCATTTTTTAACTTCTACCAATTAGGTCAAGTTCACACTTGTGAAATATGGCTGATAGATAAGTACGTAGAACATGCAGATGATTTTTTCGTGTACAATTAGGGACATATATGGTAGAGACTGTGGTGTAATGCGGTTAAAAAAGGTGTCCTAATTCTCGAGTTACAGAGCCGAAAGAAAAATGTTTTGAAGCACCAATGTGCGACATTTTGATGGAATCCGGACAATTGGTAGGATAACAATTCGTAGGAGGACAACTGGTAGGATGACACTCGTAGGAAGACAATTTGTCGTATAGGTCAATTGGTAGGATACCAACTAGTAGGTATCGTATGCAAATAATCGTAGGTGGCAAAAAGTGCAGTAAAGTAAACAGGAGGTAAAAAATGGGTTAATTTCGGTCAAAATGTTACAGTGGTCAAAATCATTTACGGTTAAATGTCAGGAGAGTTGTGGTCGCTATTTTTCATGATTTCGTTGACTTTTTGCTAAATGACCGAATTTTACTTGACTAAGCTTGGAAAAAGAAAGCTTTCTTTGACGGATATGCTTACAATCGACGACATGCAAAGCTAGGGCACATACTGACTTTGATGCTGAGCATGGCGACAGAGTAACAATCTGGGAAATCATTCCCATGCACGGCAATTTTTTGAGTAGCGAAAGCTTGGACTACTTTGAAATCAATTGACCATACATTTAACCGGGGGATGGGGCATCGCCCCACCTAAGATGGGTCCGTCTCCCCCACTCCCAACCGTCCGGACCACACCTGGGCGTGGGGGTATGCACCCTCCGAGAAACAAAAATACCCCCCAGAATTCAATTTTTAAATTTTTTTTTCGTTTTTTTAGCAATTTTTTGATGCCAATGGATAATGCTCGATGAGAAACGTCGAAAAATGGTGTTGTTCGCCATACCCCCATTTTTAAGGCAATTTTTTGACCTTTGGAAAATCTTGTACCCCCAGAATTTTCTTGCTGCCCATGTATGGTCCGGGCTCGAGAAAAAACATGAAATTTTTAGCGATTTTTCGCAATTTTTGGGCCAAAATCGCACAATAATAAAAAATATCCCCCAGAAGCCCATTGCTCTGGTCGCATTGACCCTCTCCTTCATCTGAGCATGATTTTTGTGCTGTTCGTGTGTGATTAAGCTTCATATAATTTGATTTCATTTATCGTGGTAGTGCATCCTACGAATTGTCCTCCGACCAATTGTCCTATCCTACAAATTGTCATCCTACCAATTGTCCTCCTACCAGTTGTCGTTCTACGAATTGTCTTCCTACGAATTATCCTAAACCCCATTTTGATTTTGACCAATGGAGGTAAGTTTACGTTGTCAACAAATGGTCAATAAATGTCGAACATATATAGATGGATTTTTGCATATAATTAGGCAAATAGATAGTGCAAATTGTGGTGTAATGTGGCCACAAGATGAATTTTATTTTCCGAATTACAGCTCCAAACGGAAAGTTATTTGTACCACATATGTATGTTTTTTTCGACTTTGACCAATTGAGTTCAATTACCGTTTGTCAGAAATGGTCAACAACCAATTAAGGTATACGCATGATCTTTTGCAAGCACTTATGCACATAGATGGTACAAGCTGTGGTATGATGCAGTCGCACAATGTTTTACAGTTCTGGAGTTATAGATCAAAACGTTAAATTATTCATAGCATCAAATGTATCATTTTTGAAATTTGAACACATGAGTTAATTTCACGTTTGTCAAAAGTGGTCAATAACTATTCATCACATATCCTTCATTTTTTACACAAAAACGGATACATAGGTGGCACATATTGTGGTGAAATAAGCTTCGATTCTGTATGACCACTCTGGACTCATGGCTAAAAAAGTAAAAATGTTGCAAAAGCAAAAATTCATATTTTTGACTTTTATTGACTGCTGTATCCCGTGGGATGATCCGGTAAACAAACTTTTTATACTTTTTGTAACGCCCATTTAATCTTCTGTAATTTAAAAAAACTGCATTCAAAAATATTAATTATTCCGGAAAATATTAATCAACATATGAAATTCGCTACATGTTCCGATTTTTCACACTTTACACCCCTATAAGTCAGCGAAAAATCGTTTTTATGTAAAACAGTTTTCAGATTCGGAATCAGTGTAAAAATCTGTGTAACATATGTTAAAATTAAGAAAAATTAATTCTTCACTTATGTAAGGTTAAGGTGGTCCTTACAGAAACTGACTCTTAAATTCCCAAATGATAAATTACCGAAAACAGTGTAAATTGCGCCCAAAACAGGACGCGAAACTATTTAAAGTTAGAAACTACGACACTTTGCATATTATTTCTCGCCCGCTTCTGATAATTCGGTTGAAATTATTTCACGACTTACCTCTTTGTGCATTGAAATCAATTTTTAATGCTTATGCGAGTATCTACATATGTGATATCTAGGGACGTTTTAATAATACAACTTTGGTTATAGTCAGTGTTCCATTCTAAACGGCCCATATCTGCTAAAGTCTTATTACTGTATTAGTTTTTCCCGCACAAATTTCTCCTTTCTTCAATTATGTTTTCGTAGCGGCTAGCCGCTTTTAACTCTTCTTATTGATGTTTTATGTGCTTCGCTTCGCTTCGCGTGGCATATCTACATAAATGGCCGCAAAATTTTTGCTTCAGTATAATGTCGTTTGACCAATGATGCGGATCAGTCGATCTGGAGGTGGAAATTGAGCTTTTTTGGGCCAAAATGACCTGAAAACTTGATTTAAATGCTAGAATAGAGTTCTATGCTATTGCAGTTTCTGATCAGTTTTGAAGGAAATAGTCAGTTTTTATCCATTTTCGGCCTTCATCTTTATTTTTTCAGAAAATTTTCAAAATTCTTGCGGGGTTGGTCCGCTTCTGCGGCGTCGCGGGATTGCGCAGCATCCAGGATCAAGTCACTTGACTCTGAATTGACCCTGTGCTCTGGTGCACAAGGTTTTGTAAAATATACTCTATTGCACTGTTTCTCACAAGCTTGGGCATAAATGTTAAAAACTATGTCCGACAATAAGCTAACAGATTGCGATTATAGCATTGATTCGATACACAATTATCGTAATCCGTCGGCTTACTTTCGACAAATTCTTAAAATTTATGCCCAAACAAATGTGAATAAGACTAGATATTCTACCCATAATAAAAATACTGTTTACTACGTGTAAAGCAGACATTAATGTTCCACTCCTTTGCTTATATGTGTTATCTGTCCGTTTATTGGCTTTACCCTTTCCTGACATTTTGTGACAAGCTTTCGTAATATCACTATAATTTAAAATTTGTGATCATTATACATTAATCACTAAAAATGATCAGAATGCCAGGATAACTTGACCATTAATTTTATTAGTAAGGGGGAATACAATCGTCTCATCAAGCAGGATGAACATCGACGAATATAATACAATTAGAGCACGACCATTAAAAATGCCACTGCTGATTGTAAAACAAAGAAGACGACGCGCAAGACCATGTGAAAAGCGTGGATATAAAAATCCGCCAAGAACCGAACCGTGCGCATGATTTCGATCCACTCAATTCTTCGAGAAATTACAAAAGATAAAAACAAGGACGTAAATGCATATTACGCTATAACGTCTTTTTCGACCTATAATAGGCAGTGACGACGAAATTGAACGCTAGCAGTGGAGTTTTCAACACAGAAACCAACCAGATTTATTACTCATTAAATATGAATAGATCGGATGTCAAAAAAGAATTTTATGCAAAAATTCATTTTGAATGCTTCAATGCGTATCCAAAACAAAGATGTTAAAGCAGAAAACTCAGAGTCTGCAAACAAAACCTACAGCATTTACAGGGATGTCGACATACATGACCTGGGGGGGCGGTGTTTGGGGAAGGATATTCATCCCCCAGAATTCACGATTTTTCGGAAGTTTCCTAAACTTCCCACAAAACCCGAAGGGAATGTGTTTTTTAGCGTTCTTAGCTACCTTATTTGCTCAGAAGTGTTAAATTTTCGGCCCTTCGCGCCATACACTCATGTTTTGAATATATTTCCTTCAATTTGTTTGACTTTTTGATTTTTTCAAAATTTTATTGTTTTTATGCTCTAGAAAGATAGAACATCGTCAAAAAGGCGCTTTAAAATTTCATTCCCCAGAATTCTCATGCTATGCATGTCTGGATGTCAATCATCAAAGTGATGTTGATTTTCTTTGTCGATGTTTACATAAAATTTTCAGGGCCCCTCGTGAAGATTTTCGGAAAATTTATTAACCTTCACCCTTTAATTCACGAAAAAACGGACGAATTTCCCAAGAGAAATCTAGTGAACCGTCTGCTCACCCAAAAACGACCCGTAGAATAAACGTCCTTTCCAATTTATCTTTTTATACTGCAAAGTTTTAAGATTTTAAACTTTAGTATTAAGCCCCGATGCCCAAAATTAGGAATTTTAGAGTATCGATTTAAGTGCCCTTGGAACGTGCTTGGTAAAAAACACGATGCTTTTAAATTGCCTCATTCCAGTGCAGACGGATCAATAAATGTATAATCAGCTGATTCGTGTTAATGTTCAATTTAGGGGCCCTACCAGTCAAACGACTCCCCTCTCAAAGTTGAATTCACGAATCCTTATTGAAAAAATATTTTTAAGCTTTTCCCTATGCTGCTATATCTCTTAAGGCGATTTTGTTATTTAAATAAGAAAATTTGGCCGAGTCAGTTAAAATGCATAATGTGGCTTTGGCCGCATAACGAAAGATTTCTCGATTTTAAATACACGATGAAATTTTTAAAAAAATAATCTGAGTATATCTAACGGTTCCCTTAGGTACAAGTAAAGATTATGATGTAAAGACATAATATGCGACGATAATAACTTGAAAGTCGGGCGAAATGCAACGACATACGTGTCGCCATCGTAGAAACAAATAAAGTGAGCGAATCACATCAATTTAAAACGTAAAAATGTAAAATGCATGTTTGACGTTCATAAATTACGGCGGTATGTACATGTTACGCGAATTTGATTTAAATTATAGAAAGTACTGTACTCGTCGATATCGTAAAGTATCAAGTAGAACGCCGTGTCGATTCAAAAAAATGTACAGGAATTCTTTTGATCGGATTATACGAATAAAGAGTGAATAATCAATCATTTCCAAACCTGCGGAGAAGGCGGCATTTCGTTGAAGTGAGCGCAACTCGAACTAAAGCAAAATCATTTTAATTAGAGATGCTTTTCCTTCGTGCTTTTTTATTTTTTGCACGGTCCTCTTGCATTTGTGCAATGAAAGAGCCAAGCGCGTATTACTAAAGGCAGAACCTTAATTCTGGAGATACGAATGGGGTCGAAAGAATATCAAAGACCAAAAAGGGGCAGAAAAATTGATCGTATGGGCAAAAAACATCATTTAAAGATGTTTTTAATCAAGTTGAATCCATTGACTTCAAAAAATTAGGTGAAAGGACACAAATAATAAGAAATTAGTTCTAGAGTCTTCCTTGGGCTTTCCGAATTTCGAAGTCCGATCCGAACGATGAGTGCACAGCATGATCGATCTGGGGGAGGGGTCAGCCAGTCTGAGGGTCAAGAATAGTTTTTTGGGCAAAAATGACCTCAAAAAGTGGTATAAGCGCTAACATAGTGTTAAAACAACGTTATTACAGTTTCTATTCAATTTATGGCACTTTATAAGAAAATGTTCAATTTTAATCCATTTTCGGCGTTCATTCTGCCTCATATTCCACAAAAAAATTTCAATTTTGTCATTCTGGGGGAATCTAGACACCCAGATCCCACGTGCGTGTCTGGTCCAAACTACGCCGGCAACGATATTGTGTGACAACTGAGGATAACTAATCAATTTTTAAGATTTCCGTTGGCTCTTGTACAAAGATCAGAAAAATTTTGTTTGCGCGTGTGGCCTTAAATTTATAAGGACCAAAAAATCTATGCTTCGATTAAAATATTTGCTTTTCAACAAGAATGTAAATTGCGATAGAGACGCTTTAAATTAACGAGAAATATTCCGTATAACTGAATAAAGTGAGGTGAGAATGTAACAAATAGAAAATGCACGCTTTATCAGATTCACGTAGACGAATCATATATTTAAGATGTATAAATAGTTAATTAGGACATAATATGCGCATTGAAGCACGATTCAAGCAGTCTATTTTTGTTATTTATCTTTACCGTACTTAATTTACGTATTTAACCTTTCATACTACATTTTGACAAAATTGGACAGTTTATTGAGGACACAGAAACAAAACGTAAAGCATATTTCTCGAAATTATCCGTCAATTATCTCAAAATATAAATAGGATAAACATTTAGGCCCGAATACCCGAAGGTGGAGTATCTCTTACTCCGGAGTAAATCGCGGAGTAAATCATGGAGTAAAATTTTTCGGTATACCTGAAGGTGGAGTAGCGCTACTCCGGAGTAGATTTACTCCACGAACCTACTCTTGCTCGGGGGCAGGAGTAAGTCATGGAGTAGCAATCATTTTAATGCAAGCATAAGGTGGTTTTGCTGATTGGTTGTATATTTTCGAATTTATCGATAATGGATTTAGTGGATTTGTTCGAATTTCTTGATGAGCAAGAGAGAACGTATGAGCAAGAGATAGCAGAAATCAACTTACTTAATACTCATTTGGCAAGTAGACCAAAGCCATTTGCTATCTATGATGATAATCATTTTCGACTTCGGTACAGATTTCAAAAATAAACTGTTCGCAGTATTATCGATTTAGTTTATGATGACCTCAGACGATCTACTAATCGATCCAACAGTTTGTCTGTAGACACACGGGTAAATACTTCCCTATGCGGTCCATACATGGGCAGCAGCCAAAATCTAGGGTCTGTGTGATGTAAAACAAAAAATCACAAAAAAATGCCAATTCCTATAACTTTCGAAGAAATCAACGATAATGAAATTATTGAAGAGGCAAGAAATGCACAAGGAAATGCGAAGAGGAATCGTCTGATTGAACGCTGTTATTCTCTGTGATAAGTATAAAATTATGTTTGTTCACTCTATAAGTGTTTGTAAAATGCTTTTTTAATGCTTGAAAACGATGGCCAGCCGTAAAAAATACAATTTTTCAAAATAATTCTGACGATGCTATTTTTCTATATGAAAGCTTGCGTTGAGCGAATTTGTTTACCCTTTTCAAATCTTTCCATTTTATTTCCAATTTAGCGACGCTTCGATCGTTACAGTCCGAATTTTCCCTGAACATTTGTTCAATCATCTTCCACGATTTTTCTTGGCTAAAGATGTGGATACATCCGTTTTTTATTTTCGATGATATCCTTGTATTGCATTATACACTCGACTAAAAATTCGGTCTCCGCTGTTGAAAAGTTTGTGTCACGTTTTTTCTTCTCATCCATGTTGAAATTTTATTGAGTGAAGATGAGTAAATTTATCAAACGAGGTTTGATTCAATGAAAATAATCAACTATTTAAATAATTCTTTTTTGTAAACATGCTCGAATCATGGCAATCATAGGTGGGCAGCACCGAAATTCTGATGGGGACGATGGGGGGGTGAAAAAATTTTCAAAGGTCAAAAAATGGTCTTAAAAATGGTCGTATGGCGAAAAAAACACCATTTTTCGACGTTTCTCATCGAGCACTATCCAATGGCATCAAAAAATCGCTAAAAAAAGCAAAAAAAATTTCAAAATATGAATTCTGGGGGAAGTATTTTGATTCCTGGGGGGATATTTCAACTTCTGGGGGTGAATACCCCCCAAACCCCCCACGCCCATGTGTGATGACAATGTGAACGGATATATCAAATGAGCGAATCAGACAGATGCGCGTCATCAACTATGTAAAACATTATACAATTCACTTCGAAGCAACTTTTACTCCAATGATTTGCTCGGAGTAAATGCTTTACTCCACGATTTACTCCGGAGTAACTACTCCATGCTTACTCCACTGTCGGGTATACCGAATCTCGGAGTAAGTTACTTCGCGATTTACTCTGGAGTAACTACTCCGGAGTAAGCCTTACTCCGGAGTAAATTTACTCCGCTTTCGGGGATTCGGGCCGTACGGTCTAAAAATCAGGGAAAAATTATTATCAGATATTCAAACGATTAGGTTGCTACCACACGTGGGCGTGGGGGTTGGTGGGGGTATGCACCCCTTACCCCCAGAGGGCGGAATACCCCCAGAAACCAAAGTACCCCCAGAATTCACTTTTTAAATTTTTTTCGTTTTTTTCGCAATTTTTCGATGCCAATGGATAGTGCTCGATGAAAAACGTTGAAAAATGGCGTTTCTCAGCGCTTATGGTTGCTACAATAGGTTGGCAGAGGAGTCAACTGTGAATTAAAGCGCATCAATATAAAGACTTTAGCCGGCCAAATGATACAGTAAGCATTCGTCACAGTAAAAATTTTTAAGGCAGAAAGCAAAAGTGGATCGTTTTGAATGGAAGAGACTATAGCTAAACTGTCATTACATCATTTGCGATGGAAGTAATTCTTTTAAAAAACTTGCTTTCAATCAGTCATGCTGTCTTCGTCCTTACTATCCAGAATTTCACTTTCCTATTTAATATAATCACATCGAAAAAGGTCAAAGGACGAGCTTTCCTCCCAGAGTTGGATATTAATGACGCATCCGAAGTTTTCGGCTATACACCGCATCCCAAATCCCAAGAGGTTTGACACAACCATTGGCGTGGGGGATCGGAGGAGGAGGTCTGGACCCCCAGAATCCGGCGGACCCCCTAAAATCGATAAATCCCTAGAATTGTACTTTTGAAGCTATTTTTAGCAATTATGGCCCATCAGACCCCACAATTCGGCTGCTGCCCATGTATGTTTGACACCCGAAGAATGAGCAGAAAGACGGGCGAATGTTTTAGTCTTAATTAGAATTGTTTCGTTTGCCTCTATTAGTCTGGACCTGACCGTCGAATGTTGTCGCAAATCGTTTCTTTCCATTGACATATATTTTGATGTAATGATTTTACTTTAAGATCATGGGCGATAATTGTTAAAAGGAGAATGGCTAGAAGAAAGAACAGAAAGGAAATAAAATGAATAATAGAAAACGGTGAATTAAAAAGGTGAGATTAAAGCAGACATGCACAGTATAGAAATTCTGGGGGGAATTAAAAATTTTAATTACCTTCTTCAGGTTCAAAAATGGTGGATACGCATCAAAAGCATCGTTTTTCGGCGTTTATGACGATGCTCAATCTTTCTAGAGCATAGAAATATAAACAAAATTCCGAAAAAAATTAAAAATTTTAACAAATTGGGCAAAATATATTTAAAAAATGAGTATAGGATGCGAAGCACCGAAAATTTGAAACTTTTGATCAAATAGATAGCTAAAAACGCTTAAAACAGCAGCTTTTCGATGAATTTTCGGAAAATTTTGAAAAATCGTGAATTCTGGAGGGAGGAAAGTGAAATAATTTCTGGGGGAACCACGTTTTTTTGTATTCGGCAAAGATTTTTCAGGATCGTCTTTGTAAATGTACAAAGATTTTCGGGAAGACAAAAACTTTAAAAAAGGTGTGAAATTCCCAAAATTCCCAAGCGCTTCGCAGCCGAAATGAGTAATTGTTTGTCCTGTATACCTTTAAAATGGCAGAATTTGGATTTAGAATGAAAAAATGACAAATTTTTCGTTGCTTCGCACCGTCTTGGGAAAATTTTTAGTAATTTTTGGCGGCAGAAACCTAGAAATTAGCTTAAATACTCTACCAAAGGTCTAAAAGCCTGTTTTACCACATTAAAATTGCTACTGTACCATATTATAGTACTCAAAAATTTGAATGTGAAAAATGTACAAAGACTTTTGGGAACCATCTTTGTACATGTACAAACGGACCTTGTACAAAAAAACACTGAATGAACCGCCAGATCATGTATATACGGACCATACAGAATGCATACCTTGTAAAATTTTTGTACGCCGCCGAGTGCGGATTGATGCACAATGGCACGTTGTAAAGCGCCGGACGGTCAGCGACGAATTTGTAAATGCGATCTCGCAAATCGTACATGGAATAGCGGCACAGATCTTTTTCCCACCGGACGTCGAAGGGGTCGGGGTGCACCGGCTCGGGCTGCGTACTGTAAACTCTGGTCCCGTCTCTGCTGGATGTGTAGCAACAGTTACACATGCAAGAGTGAAAACGAAGGCGACCCTCTTCTAAGTAAGACGAGGCTAGGGCATCCGCTACACTGATGCGCTGATCCTGGGCCAAAAAGTTATATGTACATGCAGGCCATACATGGATATACATAGGAAGGTGAGGGGGTATTACCATGCCAACCAGGCAGGTACTTTCCGGCGATTTTAAGCTGATGGAACGCTTTCTGCATCAGTTTCGAAGACAAAAGCAGTAATGTCAAAATTTTTTCGGCACTTCGCGTCGGATTGATTCATTTATGTGCTTTTTACTTAAAAAGCGCCTAAGGTTGATAAATTGCTATATCTCTCGTGTTAAAGCGATATAATATAGGTAGTCAAAATGGACTAGAAGTGCTTAAGAAATGCAGTATTACCTCAAAAATCTGTTTATACTTAGACTATTTTCGTCGTCTGAATAGCCAAAAATCGTAAACACTAAATTTACTGGTTTTGTGATTTTACCCACCCCTGCCGACCACACCTGGGCGTGGGGGTTGGGGGTGCGCACCCCCCACCCGAGGAACCAAAATACCCAGCCCCCAAAAAATTGTGTTTTTTCGCCATACCACAATTTTTAAGGCCATTTTTTGATCTTTGAAAAATTTTGCACCCCAACAAGAATTTTCTTGCAGCCCACGTATGCTGCCGACCCTTAAAATGCATCTATGATGCAGGCCCTCACCCTGGGAACATAAGCGCGAATTTCTCCCTAAATTTTTTCAGAATTTTCAGGTTTTCGGGAGACTCCCCAACGCGAAACTGCTTAAGTTTTAGGAGCTTCATACCCTTGTTTCAATCATAATCTTATTTATTATACCTGTTTTAATTTTTCCCATCAAATTTGCTGCACGCTGTATATTTAGAAAAATTGAGCTTCAAGTGGACAAAAACGTGAGCTCAAAAGAATAAGAAAAATCAAAAAATTTCGTCGACTATAATTACTGCATTCCTTATATTCGAAAAAGTGGAAAATTTAGCTTTGAAAAATAGAAATGACAAAGATTCCAGTCTTCGCGTCGGGCAAAATTACTGAAAAAAATCTAAACTGAGCTTAAAGGGATAAAGATGTCAAAAACTTTCGGCGCTTAGTGCCGGAGTTGTATAATATAAATGTTTTTTTTTGATTGCTTGTCCTTGAAAATTTCAAAATTGAGTTTAAAGAAGTAGAAGTGCATATTTTTTACCGAATCACTTAAATTTGATTCAGTTTATCGCCAAAAGCTTCAAATGTGATCTATAAACGCAAAACATGACGAGAAATGCCGTTGTATTGTGTAAAATCTCTTATGAACGCATTACATACATCTTAAGAATTGTGGCAATTTCTACGTGAAATAAAATCGTGGATATAGGACTGTATCTTTATTGGGCGCAATACAGAAACAAAAGAGCATAAAAACTGTTTTTGGCGAATGGACAAAACATTTCTAGCACGAATCCTAATTCTGATCACTAATTTGATGTTAAAACTTCAAAATTGTGAGACAGGTAGTCCAAATACTGAGCTACGAGCCGTTTTCTATACATATGTTAGCGGCACTTTATGCTAATAGTCTTGAAATGAACCAAATTTTTATTAGTTTTTGAAGAGAAGAATTTTCAACTGTGAATGCTAATTGTCAGTTGAAAGAAAAAACGGTGACTGAGATACTAAAATCTCAGCAAGAGACTGACTGAAATACTAAAATTTCAGCAATAGACGTCGATGAAATGCTTAAATTTGACATCTAGCAATGCTAAGACGGAAACTAATAATTCGTCTGGCTTTCCAATGCGCCAATATAGATGCACTGTTTTGTGAAATTGCAGTATAAAGCAGTTATTTGGCTGTAATAAACCACCGAATTTCCGGATTATCGTCCAAAGCATAGATGCGCTTAGTCAGAAAGGCCAGATGTTGACAAAATCCAGAATTTGCGACAAAGGGCGTGATTTTCCTTATCATGACTTTATTGTACATCATACCGTTTTTGGACAAAACATTCATTTAAATCGTATTTTAAGTAACATTGCATAATTTCTGATATTTCTAATACTTCAGAAAACGTAAATAAGGCAAGAATATCAGTTTAAATTAGACTTAAAAAGGCATTTCAAAATATCTTGGAGGGCCGAAATATTGAGATACAGTACCCAACATTCGGACCCTTCACAGCAGTGAAATAATATCTCACATTCCTCCTTATCTACATATGCGCGTGTTTGATACAAACTAAACTGCCGATTTCCTTGTGCAAGTTTTTTTTATAGATTTATTTCTAAAACCCTAGAAGAATTAAGTGAGAGCTAAAAACTTGCCGAAAATGAAATCCCAGAGTACTTACGGGATCGAAAGACAGCATCTGCGTCAACAAATGAACGGCTTCGTGAGTGGCTTGAGAGCTGAGAGTGTATAATTTGCCAGCATTGGGCGGCCGATATACCGATTTGAGCACGTGGCAACGGGCTCCGTCGCATGCGTATTTCATTTGCGATATAGTCGGCGTCCCGAGTAATTCGATGATCATGTTTAACTTAAAAGCGATTCTCAGGTCAGAGACTGGACCAAACTTAACAATTTATCTACTATGTCAAACGGTAAAATTCAATCTTATTTATATTCTTGTATTTATTTCTTATTATTTCGATCAATTTTTCGTAATTATTAGCTTTTCCTAACATTTTCCGATTTTTAAAATAAATTTTTAAACAAATAAAAGTCACCATATCATACTGAAACAACCGTACAATTAAGTACTTTAAAATCTAATTAAAGTCAACTAATACTATCAAATACCAAGTTTCCATTTGTTTACAGACCAGCATTTTCTTTTTTAGTACGACCCTTATTAGCACTAGTAATAATGAGAAATTTTTGTACCAGCACGGAATGGTTTACATTGCACGCTAGTTTTTTATTTATATAACAAGTGCAATGTAAGTGATAGCTGTCCTTTCCTGTTTTTAAACAAATGTGTTAGAGAATACCCTGCTGTCTAATATCTTGTTCGCATTAGCGTTAGTACAATAGATTTGAATGAATCAAAATTTGTAGTACAAATTTATTCTGACAACGGATGCAGTCATGAATTGAAAAGCAACAAATGTTTTTGAACAAAAAATACTCGTTGCCGCAAGGTATTTTGTGCTTGAAATCTTCAAAAACATAAGTTATAAATGCATTTTTTCGCCAAATTTTAAGATCTTCGTTGGAAAATACGCTTAAAAACGTCAAAATTACTAACTTTTGTTCAGAAAAATCCTAATACCCGTTAGCACCACGACCAAAATTATTGTTAGCACCAGGCAACTTTTATTAGCGTGATTCTAAAAAAATCCACGCTTCGCACCCACTTAAAAATTTTTAAATCAAAATAAGCTAACGAGATCGAAAACCAGACTTCAGACATTGCCTTAAAAGAGCTATTAATCTCTTCTAAGCATTTAAATGCGCACAAGCTCGTACGAGAAAAAGAAGCGCAGATAAGAAATGTCATATACTCGCATTATGAGTGTATGGCTCGTAAATTAATTGATTTTCGAGAAGCTCGTATCTTAACAAAAATGTAGAACTCATTGCAAAATATTCAGAGAATATCTTAAGAGACATAACTATCATTTCACAAATATCCGAGAATACATCTATTTTCTAATACTTTCTTTAAGAGTTCAATCGTCCGAAGATTCATTAGATAAGCGTTCGTTATGTGTAGTTAACTGATCAATCGGTCCCTGTGCTTGAAATAAAATACGACGTCCTAATAATTCAGCGAAAATGCATCCTATAATAAAAAACGCAAGGAATACATAACGGAACGAACCAAAATATGATAAGAATAGTGATAATTTGATGCAGTTAAAAAAATCTTTATGGATTTATAAAAGAAGTTAAGCATTATCGTGAGATGTTCGATGTTAACAGACTAATTTTTACTGAATAGTGATTGATTGTGAACAATTTACAGCACAAATCACGTAATTGAGTCCACGACCACAGATGCAAAGAATGGTCGATCTGGGGGAAGGAGGGGTCAGTCAGTCTGGGCGGTCAGAAATTGAGCTTTTTTGGGCCAAAAATTACCTCGAAAACTAGTATAAATGCTACAATAGCGTCAAAACTACGTTATTATACACTTTCTGGACGAGTTAAAGCACTTTTGAAGAAAATTTTAATTTTTATCCATTTTTAACCCCCGTTTTGCCTCATTTTTTCAGAACATTTTTAACAACGAAGGCTAAAAATGGATGAAAATTGAAAATGTTCGTCAGCTTGAAATTGACTGTAATTTTTAAGCAATTTTAATATTTACGTTAGCTTTCGAGGTCGTTTTAGCCTAAAAAGGCTCACTGGCTGACACTCTCAGACCGGCCCTCCTGCGCAAAATTTTTTTGAATTTTTAATAATATTAGTTATGACTAGCAACTTAATAACTTAATATAAAAATATAATTTGATGATAAACGACCTTAAAAACAAATCAGCATTTCATGCAATTCGGCTTATGTTACTGCACAATTATACAGCAGACACGGGACATAATTTGATTCAAGTCGTAACCAATGGGAGTTAGGTCGATACCAATGGGAAGACCTGCCGGTATCAATAAATTGCAAGCAACAGGGTACTAAATGGTAGAAAAATGAAGATATCAATCAACCAATTAACCAATCACCAATCAACAAACCAGTAACCACTAAGCAACCAGAAAAAGAACAGTAACCAAAAAATAGCCATACAACGAATAACAACCAACCCAACCAATACCAGCTAACCATCCAACCAATAATCAATCAACATTAATGACGTTAAGTGGCTTTCGTTGCGCTCTAACAACCTTATTTTTACACCAGAAGAGCACTTTTGTACAGAAGAAAGAATCTAAATCCTATAGATTCGAAACTCGGCGTATTCAATCAAGAGACAGTTACTTTCCTTTGAAGACTCTTTCGAACTCGCACCTGAAAGGGGTGCCAGATCGGTAAGTGATATAAAGCTTTATATCCACAAATTTCATTTGAACTGTATGAAAAACGACTTTGCAAACAGGACGGCTAGAATCTGGAATACTCTGCCCCAAAGTATTGTTGATTGTAAATCTTTTAAACGGTTTAAGGGTTTGATTTCTAAACTTTATTTAGATGAGTTTCTAAAGGGGCGTACGTGAGCGCGATCCGCCTGTTAGTCTCAGCCATTACTATGCTATGCTGATTAACTTTCTTTCTTTCTTTCGACATTATCTTTAATTATATCCTTTCTCATGTAATTTATATTGCATTTTTTACGGCAGTAATTGGCTAATAAATTATTAATATTATTAAAAATAATTTATCGACTTTACTGTTTAAATATCCTTTAATTGTATTTTATTCAACTCTGAGCATTAGGTAACATAGAAGGTCATTTAGAGGCCTTTGCGTCTTTTTCGACCGTTGTGCCTGTTTTTACAATAAGTTCACTCGTTTTTCGCACAAAAACTTCCTAAATTTTAGGGAATTTCGAAATTTTTTCACATAAGACATGATTTTTGCCTATTGCAAGAGGGCAAAGAAACCATTATTTTATGCAAAATAGAAGAATTTTTCGGACTATTCTTGAAACTATTAGGAAAATTTGGGGTTCCGTACCCCTTCAGAAAATTCTAAATTCACCACTGCTATTAAATCAAAAAATGAATATATTTTGCCTTTAATCTAACTAAGCTTAACTGACCTACGGACCAGACATCGACGGCAGATGTATAGCGTCGAGCACCCATTAGCAATTCGGGTGCTCGGTAATATTGAGTGACCACCTCGTGAGTCATGTGACCCTGATCTGACGGATCCCACATGCGGGCCAGGCCAAAGTCACATATCTAAAAGAAAAAGTGACAAATTAGAATAGGGTAAACCAAAAAATAAAAAAGAAATTTAAAAATAACGAAAAATAGAAACTAGTAATACACCAAAGAAGCACCTCAAGCAACAGCTTTGAGGAAAAAGTCTGCTTTACTAAATATTAAGATATACTAATATTCAAATCGTTCATGAAAGTATGCGCCAATAAAAATATGTTACATTTGCGCCCAATTCATATTTTGTTTAGAGCTTTTTTGTCGTAGTCGGCTAAAAAGCATGCAAAAATTATTTTACTACAGATTAGACGCTTTTATTCTATTCAAAAACATGTTAAAAGCATTTCTACATATCCATGAGCATACGTGTAATAAGGGGTGAAAATCCCCTGCCCAAAGTTGGCTGTCCCCTTATACCCTAGAAGCCGGAAAATTTTTGACCCCGCCGGTTTTTTTGAAATTGAAAATTTTGGCCGTTTTTGGCCAAAAATTGGAGGACATATAACCCCCTAACAATGGCCGGAGGCACCCAGCCGAAATTTCGAGCCGTTACATGTATGTTCTACGTGATAGCAGGCGTCTAAAGTCCATCTGAGACTTATAATATGTCTTTTGGTAAGTAAGACTCAGCTAGAATAAGTCAAAATATTTAAGCAAGGCAGCAGTGGAGCATTATCGTTTCGCATTGTTTTATTTAGTAAGAATTTAGTACTACATGATACCTACTCAATACGCAATCAAACTCTTTAGTTTTCAACAGTACAGCTGAGAAATCTACGTAAGCGATAAAGGATGAAAAAATAGAATTGAACAAGAAAATTGAAAATAAATTCACAGTTTAAACAATAGACAAATAAGCTTACTTTGAGAACGCAATTCGAATTAACCAGTAGATTACCCGGTTTTATATCTCGGTGGATAATATTAGCCGAATGCAGGTACTTCACACCTGAATAATACAAGCGGAAATCATTCAGCTTATTTTATAACAAGCTATAATTATCTGAATAATAAAAACAGAAATGTTCTGAGTGAAATGCAACTGAATAAACATAAATGGCTACCTATCAGCATGTGATTTGATCAATTCATTTGTATTATTCAAATCCTTTCTTTGACATGGATGTTTGCCAAATTTTAAGGCGTTCACAGTCTTTTAAAGCTCTATTGTCACTAGATTATCGCAGCCAAACCAGTGGACGTTTAATCAATACTTACATTGCCATGAGCAAAAACTTTCTGGTATTTCAGCGACTCAGAGTGCTAAAAAGATGTTAAAAACACTGGAATAGGTAATCAAAAGAATATTAATTTTCCAGTTTTCGCCCATTTACCCGAGTAATCAAATATAGATTTGATGAATAAATCCTAGTGAACGTTTGGGGAAAGCACAAAGTCTTGAAAAATAGCTTTTGGAAGGCAAAATGAGAGTTAAAGAAGGTTACCATTATTTGTTTGCCTTGAAATCAAAACACAATTAAGCCTTGATAATCTGGTTTTTTAAAAGCGAGCCTGTGTAAAGCAGGAAGAAAAGAAATAAAAAACGTAAATATCAGATTTTCACAATTTTTGTTGGCTGATGGTAAAGGCGCTATGGGTGAGGAACGGCCCACAAAGCAGAAACTAAAGGTTGATAAATAGGGCGATGCTATATGAATTCTTGATGAAACGTAAAGTAATATGATTTCAGAATAATTTAGAATTAAATTTTTCAAGCGTCAAGAGTTAAACCACTATTTCACGCCTCGGTGGTCATTTTGCATATTCAAAATAAACCGCATATTAACCTTAAGCCATCCAACACCATAACTGTTTTTAGAGATCTTTTAGAATGACTGCTGAGCGCTGACCTCAAGTAAATGCTGCTGATTTGCCGCAGAAATTTAACTATTTACGAAAACCTTAGAAAAATGCTGTTTTAACCAGCGTTTTTTGTACAATGGCCCTTTGTACATGTACAAAGATGGTCCTTGAAAGTCTTTGTACTTTTTGTACATACAAATTTTTGAGTACTATTATATGGTACAGTAGCGATTTTAGTGAAGTAAACCAGGGTTTTTAACCGTTGGTAGTGCATTTTAGATGATTTATTGGTTTCTGACGCCAAAAATTCTTAAAAATTGTCTCAAAACGGCGTCAAGCGCCGAAAAATTAAATTTGACAATTTTTCATTCTAAATGCAAATTCTGCCACTATAAAGATATATAGGACAGACAGTTACTCGTTTCAGCGCGAAAATTTTTAGAAATTTTACACCTTTTACAGTTTTTGTCTTCCCAAAAATCTTTGTACAAGTACAAAGACGGTCCCGAAAAGTCTTTGTACATCGGGAAAAATCTTTGCTGAATACAAAAACTGTGGTTTTGACCTTTTTTAGCTATTATTTGGAATTTAGGTACCTATTTTTCCGGCGCTTCGCGCATCTTTAAATGTTAAAGAACAAAAGAGGATCATCAGAAACGTCAGAATAATACAGACTAAGAACGTGAAATTATATTTCTTCTTAAGGTTCTCATACAATAAGTAGAATTCAAAATCTGCTGACTGTTAAAATCTTAATGATTATTACGTCTGTGCTTCATTTCGTGTATTATTAATCAATCAGCTATGGTTTAAGACTTTAACAATAAAATAGTTTAAACTATGATAATTGACGGTTTCTGGTCGATTTCAACCATTTTTGAAAAAAGTTTTGATTTTGTCCGTCTTCCTTCACCTTACTTAAAGTACTTTGTTTTTTGTTTTTCTAGAGATCTAAACCTCGACCCCCATATGCATGCATGTTTGGTCCAGACCACCAGAAGAAAAGAAGGGATTTCCAAAGAAAAATAAGGTAAATTAAGATAAAAAATTCCAAAAATCTAATATTTTGCAAAGGTGTTTGAAATCGATCAGAAACTTTGAATTTGAGTAGTTCTCGAGCAATACCAACCGTAAAATTAAATGCTAGGCCTATTCAGCTCAAATAACGCTCTATGGCTGACTCCTAGGCCAAGCTGACTCGTCAGATCGGTTATGCGAAGTGCCTTTTTTGGGCCTAAAAATGGTGGATACGCGTCAAAAACGATCGTTTTTCAGCGTTTCTGACGATGCTCTACCTTTCTAGAGCAGAAAAAATTTCTAAAACAATTTTGAAAAAATCAAAAAATTCGAACAAATTGAACAAAGTACAGTCAAAAAATGAGTATATGGCGCAAAGCGCCAAAAATGTGACACTTTTGAGCAATTAGATAGCTAAAAACGCTTAAACCAGCACCTTATTTGGAAACACTAGGAAAATAGCGAAAATTTTCCCAATGAGAAGGGGGGGTGAAAAAATTTTTGGGGAGGAGACTTATGTGGGGGTGAACACCTCCCCTAAATAAAAACCCTAAACACTGTCCCCAAGATCATGAATGGTTTCTATTGAAAAATAGTGATCATATTATCAGACGCTAAGAAATGTTATTGTTCCGTTGCACGGCGTATATTGCAATTTTATACATTCTATTCGATGTTCTGCATCGCGTATGTTTGTATATTTAAAAGGAATTCAGAAACAAAAAGTAATCGAGCAAAAAATAATAAATGCGAATGTGAGTTGCGATTTTTAACGCGCATGCAAACAAAATATACTTAGCTTAGAAAAGAGCAAAGGCGCTTAAAAAATGAAACATGTCACGCTAATGCAAAGGAAATTGATTTTTGAAGTTTACGGCAGCAACAGCTGACGGCAGTTTTTGTCCAACCTGTTTTGTAGAAAACCTATTTTTGTTTGCGTCCATAGATACAAAGATAAAGCAAACGCCCTATTGACAAATTTCCATTAAACCTCCCTGTGGAAAAAATGTCGAAAACAACAACAAATAAGCGTTGTTTAGTTGATGAACAAAAATCGAAACGACAAAAAGTATTTACGAAACGAAGTTCGAAATTTTTGCCGTTTTACAGAACGCCCTACACGAAAAACTCGTTTAGTGGTGTTTGCATATATCATTGCGACTTGACAGTTAAAACAAAGATTGAAAAATTAACGCATGTCCGACATGAATTTTACGATGCAACTAGAAGAAAGTCGGCAGATATTGCCTAATTTTACACTTACAGCCTTTGCGCGCTAAAACAACGAAAAAAACAAAATTTGACCGTAATCGATGGCGCTCTCCAGGGCGGACGAGCGCGCGATTCGCAATCATAAAAACTATAGCGTGAATTATTGCGTCGCTTCGCTCTATTTAACGTTGTCGAATTATTTGGACAGCTTTCCCATCAAACGACATTATATGCATTACACGTAATGATTATGATATTATCATATTAAATTAACGCGAGATTTCTATCATTTTAAAAAGACAATGTCTCGTTTTCCTGACAGAAAAAACTAGTAATGCACTATTGTGCGCTGAAAACCAAAAGGCCTTATGCTCTCGTAAAATAAACCACAAAATCATATTAAAAAGACAGAATTTTCTGAAGCGAAAGAGGAACGTGTTCATTATTTTAATTCCGTTTTTGTCTAAATATGCACGCGCAGACAAACCGCAACAAAATTTCGCACTGAATCCCCAAAAAATAAATGGTTGGAGAGCTTCATACTCACGACACGAGCATAAAATCTAGTGCAAACATGTAATAATTAGAACTACAAGAAGCGTTTTTTCTAAATTTTAAAACTTTCGCCATAATTTAATTTTTAGGTGAATAAAAATTGTTGAGAAAAAATTAGCTCCAACTGATGCCAAACAAAAAAGAAAAAAGACAACTGCTTTTGAACAGACCATTGAGGCATAAAACTTTGACATTCTGCGGGGCTGATCCGCTGATTTAGGATTTTAGACAATTTGGACGGTTATGCTCCATCACCTACGACTTTTAGAACGATTTATTTGCATATCGCGTTCTTTCGTTGCAACGATTTTCTTTTTTAATCCCTGCCGTCTAAATTTATCATGGTCCATCATATTTAATTTAAGTCTCATGTTTTAAACTTGTCTTAACTAGCAATGGTGGCGTTCTAGGTCCCTGGAATCAGTGGCGGATCTAGGATAACATAATATACTTGAATATTTTTCCAAAACAGTAAAAAATAGGTCCAAAAACCGTTTATTCACGTACAGAATAGCGTTTTTTAGTTGTTCTAGTTTTGTTTTTAGTCAAAATAATTTTTGGGCAAAAATTTTGCTACAAAATTTAAAAGTTTATGCCATTTTGTGCAAAAAGTGCCTAGATTTCTTTGACTGTAGCTAAAACCCAGCGCTAAACGCCGGAAGATTGGTGAAATTTAGACTGACTTTTATAGACTTGAATTACTTCATTTTTTTACTG
Organism: Mermis nigrescens; assembly: GCA_036768485.1. NCBI lineage: Eukaryota > Metazoa > Nematoda > Enoplea > Mermithida > Mermithidae > Mermis > Mermis nigrescens. The sequence goes on along the minus strand of JAVLUZ010000771.1, from coordinate 1,262,976 downwards.
TTTTATATGCATTTGGAGCAAAGCCTCTTAAAGCATTTAACGTGAAACGTATAAAAAATTTAGAAGTTTTGCTAAATAATGGAAGAAAACTACAAAAACATGGCTATCAGGTCACCAAGAAAGGAGATAAATGTAATAAATTTGTGTAACCCTTAAGAAATTACGATGGTCGATGGCCAAAATGTTTATCTCTATCTCGTCAAGGCGACGAAGTCATCCTACATGTTTATTAAAATAAGGTGCCGTCGATGTGTGATTCGCAAAGCAATATGTTTGACATGAAAAAATGTACAAGAGGATCAATTTCTCTCAACGGTCATTGAACTCATCCGAAATTCATTGTGAAGCGTCATGCCCTTGTTGGCAATAATTCCGACTTTGACTTTTTGATCAGAACCTCAATAGGTTTATATTATGATTCAGCCTTCACTAGATTTATCCCAAATCTTAACGTGTTTTTACGCACACGTTTTTTGCGCTCCGATATCTGAACAATTTTTGTTGTAATGAATTTTTCCAGCTCTAACGTATGCGTTTCAAATCAATAGAGAACAACCTCTTAACCAACCGAGCGGCGTAAATACTCTTTTGTCAACTAATTATTCTTAAAAACCGCTCAATCGACGAATAGAGCCATGGGACTGGGTCAAAAAATAAAGACCTCCAAAAATCCAGACACGCCAAATGTAATGACTCACTTTTTTGTGCGTCCGAAGTCGCGGTCAAAAATAAAACGATGTGAAAATAACTCGATAAGCGTGCATAAACTGAGAGTAATGTATTAATGCTTCATTTTTACAGGGCAGGAAAGGCAAAAAATCTGTTTTCAACGTACATGGATAGGCTCACAAACACTCAGATGAAACACATGTGAAAAAATATCCGCTAAGACTATGAATGTATGTATGTGCAACAGGCCCGTATCCAAGACCGATCGGTGGGACGGACTTCTACGTGATCTTGGGGTTTCATCCCCAGAAATTTTTACACCTCCCAAAAAAATTCCATTTCCAGAAAAATTCGTTCAAAAAGTTCTGATCTAATTGCTCAAAAGCGTCAAATTTTCGGTGCTTCGCGCCATATACTTATTTTTGCACTATATTCTGTTAATTGATTAGAATTTCTTAAGATTTGTTATGTTTTTGTGCTCTAGAAAAATAGAGCCGAAAAAGATGTTTTGGCACGCATCCACAATTTTCGCGCCTGAAAAGGGCACTTCGAAATTTTATCCAGCCAGAATTCCAATGCTATTCATGTCTGGGCGGACCCATTATAAAGTAATTACTATGTCGGAAACTTTGTGGGGTATAATTAATGTATAAAAACCGCATTTTCTGACATTTTGTACATGCTCTATCCGATGAGCTATAAAATTCAATTTTTTTCAAAAAAATCTTTTCTAATAGGCTATAAAAGGTGTCATTTTTTTGGTTACGCTTGACGCAAAATTAAAGAAAATACTACAAATACGGCGGAAAATTTTATAATTCTCTCGAAAAAAGCGATGCAAGTTTTCCATCTTTCCGTGCATTATCTTCGGCCAATAGTGGGGGGGGGAAGGCGGCCACCTCCTCCGCCCCCTTAAATGCGGCCCAGTAAATGCATATAACAGCAGAGAAGAATGCTCCCCTCGCCATCTTGGCGTGTTAATTAATTATCAAGCTTCGCAAGTTTTTTTTGGAAGACCATTCTAAAGGAATTATTGTCATGAATGAAAAACTGGAAGAGCTCACGATTTCTAAATATCAAAAATTTTAAATACGGTATTATTGAGAAAGACGGTAAATAAATTGTCATTTGAAAACCCCTAGAAAACTTTGACAAAAGTTACCAAAGGAAAACTTAATGATAGTTACACACCTCGAAGTATTTGGTATAAAAAGACTTTGATGTGGTCAGTGGTGAGCGGTTGCGGCGAAACAATTATTTTGTGCAAGTCGCTTTGCATAAGTTCCGTGATGACGTAGCTAAAAGAAAAGATGAATAAGAAAAAGGAGTAAAATAGTGAAAGAACAGAAAAAAATGGAGAATAAAAGTAAAAGGTACATGAATAAAGGAAAATTAAAACAACGAAATGAATAAAAAATGGAGAGTAAAATAGCAAGGGTAAAAAGAGAAAAACAAACAAAGTAAAAGACATAAAACTTGAAGACATGGACCCAAAGACAACAATACTTACATTTCCTGGAATAAATGCGGATTCGTAGGCTGCAAGATATCTAGGCAGCAAAGTATCTGAAAGACATTTCAAAGCAAAGCGTGCTAAAGTTTGAACGATCAATTGCTTAAGCACATCATTAGGACGATTCGAATCAACAAACAATCATAATGAGATATGTTCAATGGGAATCTTCTAGGCCGTTTAGGATTTATAAGGGCAAATTTCAAAGGAAAAATACAGCAGCAAAATTAGAGCGAAAGGTTTAAAAAAACCTATTTGTGATCCATATTACGGGGAAACTGTAAAATGTATGCTGTACATATATTTGTAACAATTTTTATGGCAATTTTGACTCCATAAATCTCAGCCCCGGGCCGACCGTTGTTGAACACGACGAAGATACTCAAAAATGGTAATAATAAGTAAAGCATCATCGGACCAAAGCGTTCGAAAAAATGAAAATTTAATCTAAATGGCAGCCAAAAGTCATAATACATCTTGATTCTTTATCCTGTCAAGTATAATGGGTCAGTCGGTCCGATTGTGACCCGCTTGACCCACCGTTCCGCAAGACCCACCGTCCCACTTTTTCGTCCCGCTAGACCCACCGGGTGTCTCGCTAGACCCACCACGTGCTTAATGAGGTGTCCCGCTAGACCCACCGTTTTGCGACTGTCTGTCTCGGAAGATGTCTAGATGTCTATGTCCCGCTAGACCCACTGTCTCGGAAGACCTACCAGAGAAGAAAATTATGTACGCTTATGAGCTAAAACAGAAACCCTTGCAAAGTGTATCCATTCAAGTATATATGTTTAGTCAAACATATAAATAATTAATTAAAAAATAATTACATTTAATTAACCACCTAATCAATTAAATTTAATATACGATTTTTTTAATATAAAAAGTTTCGTTATTATCAGCTTCACAGACTATCATAGCTGACTTCATGAAACGAGTTATTACGAAATTAGCGCAACCGAAATTCATGGCTCGATTCGAAATCAAAATTTTTATGGTCTTTGAAGCGATGAAATAAACTGAGCACATAGACATTAGCCCTCCTTAGTCCTATTTTTAAAAACAGATTCGGATTTATTGACAATGACCTAATAAACGTTTTCGATTTTTTAGTGAGAATTTGCAACATCCGTTCGGCCCGATTATTGTAGAGCCGTTTTTGTGAAATGCCTACATGCTTTTCATCATATTCATATGTGCATATCTGTACTGTTATCGGAATGCAGTGTCAACGCTTCAATCTGTGTGCCTACTTAGTATGCGGAAATTCCCTGATCGAAGGATACAAAGAGTACAATACCATTACGATAAAAAGCAAAAAATGCACTCTGAAATATGTTTGACAAGAGTGTATTTCTTGCCATGAAAAACAAAAATTTATTCTTAAAAAATAGTCGGCCATGGCTGGTTACTTACCACTGCCACACACATGCACGCACATATCTTTTTTGCATGTTATAATTTGTAATGTTCACAATTTCATGCAATAATACACAAAATTTATTTATTTATAAATTAAATTGAATTAATTAGGTAGATAATTGAATGCAATTATTTTTTAATTAATTATTTATATATCTGACTAAGTATATATATATATATACTTGAATGGATACACTTGGCAAGCGTTTCTGTTTTTGCTTATAAGCATACGTAATCTTCTCTAATGGGTCTTCCGAGACAGTGGGTCTAGCGGGACGGAAAGGTGGGTCTAATTGAACGGTGGGTCTAGCGGGACGGTGGGTCTAGCGAGACGGGACCGTCGGTCCTACCCCCTAAAATCCATCCTTGTGCATTAATAGTACTTCCGTTCATTTCATTCAACTCGCTCAAACAAGACCTAAGATTGTCCCATAATAATTTTCCTAGGTACGCTGAGTTTTTAAGATTTTACAAGAATTTCAAATAGCTATTGAATTTTACGTCAGCATAAGTAGGTAAGTCAAAATTTTCCATAAAGAACAGCCGTTCTATATAAAAATGCTTATTGATATGTAGGCTCGTATCCAGCATAGTTTGAATTTTCAGAAGTTGTCTCGGAATGGCTAATAAAAAGCGCAATTTCCCAACGTTTTTGAACATTATCTATCCCAAAGATTACAAAATTTGAACTTTTTGAAAAAATGTTCTTTTCTCTTAATAAGCTATAAAAAATGTCGTTTTTTGGTCGCGCTTGAGACAAAATTATGGAAGGCACGCCATATATGGTGGAAATTTCGATGATTTTCTATCGAAGAGATACAATGCTTACATCACCTTATAAAAAATTTTTTTGGTTGAGACTACCGCGTCCGTCCCCTTGAATAAGGTCCTGTTGATACGCATATTATAATCAGGTAGAATTAGCATCCACATGAGATTATGTTGCTTTTGTTATGATTCACGTAACCTTTCGTAATTTAACGATTAAAATAAGTGGAGCAAAGTCGCACTTCATATTTGCGTGACTTATTCACACCGCCACCGTACGCTTAACTAGTTTTGTACATTTCTCTTTAACATAAATTATAATATTTATTTTCCAAGCGATTTCATTCATTCGCACAACACGCTGAAACTTTCTAGTACACAAAACCTTTGTTGTTCTTCTATACATTCCACCACACATTTTTTTGAAAGTGATAAAACTGCCTGGAAAGAACTCGATACCAATTAATAATGTTCGTTATATTAAGAAATTTATTATGTACACTTTACTGGTTTTCAGACTTTTAACAATATTTTCTGTCCTTAACTTAGTAATGAAGCTTAATTGCTAGCTCAAACAACGCTAAGAGCAATAATTACACATGCATAAAGCTGAAAATTCATGACACATAACTTAGGAATTAGATCAAGAAAAAATTAGTTTTTCAAATTAGATCAATCACTTTAGCTTTTTAGAGGCTGAAGCAATCTATTAAACGATTTTAAATTGCATCCAACAGGTTAAAAGAAAAACGATCAAGAACGATATTTTTTGTTAAGGATCAAGATTTAGAAAAGAGTCAGCAACATGCATTAATGTATACAATGCATCTAGTAGCCTAGTAGGTAAGTAAGATATCGGAATTCTCTGACTATTTGTCATCGAAGTGGCCCAACGTGTAATTAGCGATGCAGAAAAGCAAAATGTTTAATCGTTAGCAAAAATTGACAATTACATAAGTTTTTAATCGAAAAATTGCAGAAAACTCTCAGTTAAAAATTTTCAAAATTAAGAGGTATCTATCGAAATAGAATTTTACTTGCTAAAACCATGATATAACACGTTTCATAGGCAGTTGAGACAGCGAAAATGTAGGAATGGCTGAAATGGACGGAAATTAAGGCGCGTTGTGAATATGGATACCTACTAAATAATTTTAATTCTGGCATACAATATTTTTGATTTTCAAAAACTTTCATGGTGGAATGCTTATTCTGTGTTCTTAAAGGCATACATTTTCCAGTAAATCCTGCAAGTAATAAGCAGTGGCGAGCTGCAAATACGATTATGGAGAATGTGTCAACAAAACATCAAACTCGCAATGCACTAGTGACATAATATCTTATTTTATTTTTCAACATGGATGATAAATCACCAATTGGATCGCCTGAAGGCTCGAATGACTTTTGTACCTTAACAGTTTCGTTTTCACTATTTAAACCTTTCCCTTCTAGCGCTACTTATGTTTTCCTACCGTCTTTCGCTACGCTTGATTTCGCAGAAAATCGACGATCAATGTGTATAAATCGTTTCATCATTGCGCTTTTTCAAGCAGAAAGGACAAGAAGAATTTTCCAATAAAATACGGACATCTTACCTACGGAAAATTCTTCATCATTAATGAATAGTTATGTTCAACGAAGAACGACTAAACCTAGCCTTCTGAAGTTTTTTCTTGATTTAACTTTTTGAAAGCACTCGAACAAAGCGTGCCGACACAAGCGCAGTGGCGCTATTTTTGAAATAGGCCAGTGAAAACAGGATTTAGTAAAAGGGTGATTAGACATAAATACTACCGTTAAACGAACAAATAAAGCGGACTTTAAAGAGCCCATTGCGACAATATATGGGCATAAACACAAAGTCGTCAGGGTCAAGTGACACAGTTTTGAACATGTGCCCATCTGTGGAGAATCTAGTTTTTGTAAGGGGGCTCTGCACTTTGACCTTTAACAAAAAAGTAAAAACATGTCCAAAAACCCGCTATTCACGTGCAGAGTAGCGTTTTTTCGCCATTTTATTTTGTCAATTTTCAGCCAAAATAATTTCTGTGCAAAAACATTGCAAAAAAAGTTAACAAAAAAGTACCTTATTTTTTTACTTCAGCTATACCCGTGGCGAATCGCCGGAAAATTGGTATGGTTTCGATACGGAAACTTTTAGAAACTTGAATTACTTCGATATATCCTGTTCTGTGCATTTGGAGCAAAGCCTATTGGGCATTTAATTCGAAACGCAAATTTTTTTAAAAATTTATGCTAACAATGGAAGAATACTGTAACAATACGACTACCACGCTGCCAAGACAGTCCATCGGAAAAGGTCGAACTCGTTAGTAATGCTGGAGCTTTTTACCAAAAGTCATGCGCCTGATTTAGTTTCCGCTTATCATTACTATCATTAGAGTCAAATAGCTGAATTCCGCATCCATGAAATGTGTCAAAATGTTGGAATGTAATAGCTAAAAACCGGCAAAATTAAGACTTGTAATTTTCACATGCATAGTACGATATGACAATAGCAATTACATCCATACCTGGGCAATGGCCAGAGCTTCGCCCGGTTGCGGCATCCAATTTTTAGGTTGGTTGGTCACTTTTCAAAAAAGGTTGCCTAATTTTTGGATACTCGGATACCCATATTCAGGATTTTATTTCGGAGGAGGGCGGAAATTGTTGAAATCAGATATCTCGAGAATTATTTGGAGATGGGCTAAAATAAAAGCATTTTTCCGTATCTCGGCGAGCATTACGCAATGGCAAAGAAAAACTGTTTAAAAAATTTCGAGAAATTTTCACTCTATTTTATTATCATACAAAACAAATCTCTATCGTTTAAACAAACTGTACAAGTGATTTCTTCCCATTCCATCGACAAACAGTTTCTTAACTTTTGACTTTGTATTTAATGTTTGTGTTTTGCTAAGAAAAACAAAACAGGAAATGGATAATTCGGTGCAGACTGCACGATTTTTTTGTATTAGGTAACGATTTTTTCCCGATGTACAAAGACTTGGGGACCGTCTTTGTACACGTATAAAGATTTTTGGGAAGGCAAAAACTGCAAAAAAGGTTTGAAATTGGCAAAATTTTCGGCGCTTTGCGCCGAAATGAGTAATTGTGTTTTAATGTCAGAAATTGCATTTTGAAAGGAAAAATATCAAATTTCGCCGTTTTGAGACGATTATTAGTGATTTTTGCCCTAAGAAACCCAGAAATGAGCTAAAACACACTTCCAAAGGTTGGATAACTCTGTTTTTGCCACACTAAAATCGCTACTGTACCATATTACAGTACCCAAAATTTGTGTGTGCAAAATGTACAACGACTTTTAGGAACCATCTTTGTACATGTACAAATGGACCTTGTACAAAACAAAAACACTGATGCAGAGTTAGTCGGTTCCCAAAAAGGTTGCCTGCTCCTTAAAAAGGTTAGTCGGTTCTCAAAGAAGGTTGGCTGGTTCCTTAAACAGGTTGGTCGGTTCCCAAAAAAGGTTGGCTGGTCCCTTAAAAAAGGTTGGTTGGTTCCCAAAAAAAGTTGGCTGTTCCTGTAAAAGGTTAGTTGGTTCCCAAAAAAGGTTGGCTGGTTCCATGAAAAACTTGGGCGGTTCTCCAAAAAAACTTGGCTACTCCCTTAAATGGTTGGTTGTTTCCCGAAAAAAGTTGCCTGCTCCCTAAGACAGGTTGGCCGGTCCCCAAAAAAGGTTGCATGCTCCCTTCAAAAGGTTGGTCGGTTCCCAAAACGGTTGGCTGCTCTCTCGAAAAATTGTTGATTGGTTCCCAAAAAAGGTTGGCTGCTCCCTCAAAAAATTGAGTGGTTCTCAAAAAAAAATTGGTCGGTTTCCAAAAAAAGTTGCCTGCTCCCATTAAAACGTTGGTCGGTTCGCAAAAAAGGTTGTGTGCGCTACTTAAAAAAGGTTGGTGCTCTAATAAATAGATTAGTCGTTCCTCAAAAAAGGTCGACTGCTTCTCAAAAAGGGTTATCTTGAGTTGTCATGCACTTGGAAAAAGGTTACTTGCTACATAGGTAGCATAAGTAGTTTGCTCATTTGCTTCTCAAGTCGTCATTTTTAGACTGTCAATCGACCTTCAGCATGTATCTATGCCAATGTACAAAACATAGCCCCCATCCCAGAGACCCTTCGCCCCGTTGCAGGATTGGTCCGGCCCATTGCCGGTTGAGGGCGATATGGGGCATTGCCCAGGTGTGATTACATCACAATATTTTTGATCGTCTTAAGTTTCTCTTATTTCTCAAACCGCATAATAAAAATATAAAAGTCATCATCCCAGCGCGGAGCGCCGGAAAAACTTGTTTTCAAGTTATTTTTACTTAATCTTGGCCGGGCACTTTATAAGTAAACGCGACAGAAAACAAGTAATCCGGCCAGACATGTAACAGGGGGACGGAGGATCCCCCATCCAAAGTTGGTCGTCCCCCATCCCACGGAGTTAGAAAATTTTTGGCCCCCCTCCCCCGATTTTTAAGAAAAACTTGCGATTTTTGGCCGTTTTTACGTGTTTTTTGACCGTTTTTGGCCAAAAATTGAAGATCATTCCCCCTGCTAAAAATGACCAGGGACCCCCTCCCAAAATTTCGAGCTGTAATATGTATGAATCGGGCGCTAAAAATTCGACATTCGACATTAGAGATTATCCACAAAACATGAACTTATTATGACGCCAAATTTTAGGTTAATTCAAGCTCAATTAGACTCCAGAGCATACATGACTTAGGGGCCCCCAGAGATTTTTCCACACCCCCCAGAATTCGCGATTTTCCGGAATTTTTGAAAATTTGCTAAAAACCCGTGGAAAGGTGCTTTTTTAAGCGTTTTTAGCTATCTATTTGTTCATAAGTGTCAAATTTCGGCGTTTCGCGCCATGTACTCATGTTTTTGACATATATTTATTCAACTTTGATTATTTTCGGTATTTTTTATTTAAATGTTCTAGAAAGATAGAGCATCATAGGATACGCTGAAAAACGATGTTTTTGACGCGTGGGCCAGAAGAGGCAATTTAAAATTTCACCCATCCCCCTCCCCCACCCAGAATTCCTATGCTGTGCATGTCTGAGGAGCCGAATGCACAAAATCGTCTGACTTTTCTAGGTTGCGCAATTATGCCTCTAAGAACATATCTAGAGTACTCTGGAGAACCGTTTCCGTTGGAAAAACCACGAGTTCCCGAAAACCTTATCTTGTTTTCAACGGCGAATGCTCAATTGAAATGACTAATTTTTTATTTATCGCATGTTTTTATGTAGTAAACTTCTTTTTCCGATGTGATACTCGCAATAATGAATGACTATTCCAGAAGATAAAATATGCGGACACCTTGTATTCACACAAGTTTTAATAATCGAAGTGCATAGAAGAAAAAAGCTCAAGACACATGACGCGAGCCAGTGGCGCAGGTTTGAGCACAGTACTACTTGTTTAAAGATTAACCAACGATGACTCACGTTATCGTGCTTGAAAGACGATAAGATGCGTATTTCACGAAAAACCCGTTTGCACGAAGCCAAGTTTTGAAAAACGTTGGGCATCTTCTTTAAGGCCACGCGTTTGCCGGATCTTGGATCTGTGACGGACCTTGAAAATTTTTGTGCATCGTATTAATATGAAATGAAAATTAACTGCAAAATGTTATGGTGTACGAGTAAATAAGGACTGCGATGAAAAATAAAATACATGTTACTCACATATAGGCCGTATTTAAGGGGCGGGGCGGCGGCCCCATCCCTGGGCGGAAAAAACATTTTGAATGCTAAGATAATGCACGGAAAATTGGAAAAATCGCAAGTCTTTGCCGTAAAATCTTGAAATTTTCGGCGCTTCGCGCCGTAAGTGAAATATTTTCCATCATTTTGACCTGAGATCGACCAAAGAATGACACATTTTATAGCCTTTTGAGTTAAAAAAATTTCTACAAAAAAGTTCAAATTTTATGAAATTAATGGATAGAGCATGTCGCAAAACGTTTAAAATGCGGTTTTTTGCGAGCTATTCCGACGAATTTTCCGAGATACAGACCATTTTATATTGGGTCCGCCCTCTCCCCCCTTGGCCGAATCCCATTTACGGGCCTGCTTACACACAATATACCGATGAAGATTAAATGGCACTTCCTTATTTAGGAAATGAAAACGAATCCTCATTTCTGGCTAAAAATAAGGAAACAGCTAACTTTCTAATTTGACGCTGATAACACGACTTACCCCTATCATCAAAATCCCTTTTGAGCAATTTTTAATGCGGAAATGATGACAGCTTATGGAACACCTGAAGTTTTGAGTTTTCGAAGATGCATAACTTGTATCAAAAAAATGAGATAAAAACTGAGCTCTCCTTTTTTGAGCAAGATTTTTCTTCTGCTCATTTAATATTTTGACATGCACTACTTTGAAGACTTAAAGCATAAAACATAAGTCAAATTAAACCAATTTTACAGCATTTAAAATCAATAACCCGACACTACCTTCGGATTATGCAACCCGCTCTTCATCTCTTTAGCCATTAATTTTTCTTTTTGCAAACATAATACATATGCTTGTGTCTGTATAAATAATATGCAGACAGACGCATAACAAATACCCTGTGGTTGTTTTCCGGAAAAAGATAAAACCTCAGGTGAATAGCATCGCTTAATCAAGTTACATCATATAGCAGTTAAGACTAACTAATTACGGCTTTGGTTTTTCTCACACTTCAACAGCTAAGTAAAAACGTATTCATTTCGCCGTTTTAGTAGTTAGTATCGATAGCCAGTCAGACAGACGTATAAAAAATTTACTCGCTTAAGACCGTCACGATAATTTCCCTGTACGCTTGTCTGTTTATAAGAAATATTTGTAACAGATTCTGCAAAATAAACGTATGATAAAGCCAGACGGTAAAAATCAACTTTAGTTTTTGCAAAATTTCAATTTTGTCCAGCTTACATTTTCGCTGTACTGTAAAAACGCAGAATACCTTTCAAGACAGCTGATTAATTAATTACTTAATAAATAAATAAATTAATTAATTAATTGAGTATTTTCCGTAGTCTCATAGGACCATCTTGTTTAACTTTTGGATGAAGCGAACTTTCTAGAATTCTCATCCGAAACAACCTTCGATTTTAATTAAATTTTGAAGCATCGCTGGAGCCCAGGTACCGGTTATCCAAGCTCAAAATTTTTTATATACTCAATATAATTCCTTAGCCTTCCAACATTTATTTCTTCCACAGTCCGTCGGTTTCTGAGGTGAAAAACCGTTTTCGACGCAAATTCCGCTTATCTCCATGATTAATTTTTAAAATCATTCATTTCTCGTGGCATTCAAGATATTGGATGCGAGCATTTTTTTGGACCGTAAATTTTTACTTTCGTTCGTCTTCACGGCTTAGGCAATAAAACCGAGCGCGTTAATACATGTCATATGTCTATCACGCGGCCGAAAAATGCTTTTTCAGTCGTACACACGAACAAGTGACTTGTCGGAAAGCGCTTTAATAAAAAAATGTTTTCCGCTGTGAAGCTGGAAATTGCTTCGGAGACATAAATCGATTTTTCAGTGCTAATCAGATAACTGATCGTATTGAAATTGCAGTGAGAAAAAACCGCATGCGATACATCCACGCGCGTACCATCGTGTGCCAGTCGAAGTATAAGCTTTTATTAGTACGCTTATCTTCCTTGAAAGCAAATTTTAAATGTCTGTCAGAGAGAAGAGCAAAAACGTTATTTTGCATATATGACTCGCTCTGTCCCGTTTCTCCGATCGTCCCGATTCTCCGACTTTCCCCATTCTCCAACCCGATTCTCCGACTGTCCCCAATCCCCGACCAATTGAATAGAACGCAAACAATCAAAATTCCCGATTATCCGACAGTCCCATTTCCCCGTCCGTCACGATTCTCCATCCATCCCGACTCCTTCAACCGTCCCGATTCTTGGTCCACGCTTGAGGTTGACGAGCGTGAGAAACAAGTGAATTTTCGGAAATGCGTTCGGATTGCACAACTCGAAGTGCGTACAAGCATAGATGCTCGATGTAGGTATTTAACCAATTAACCAGTGTAACGAATACGAGGAAATTCTGTTCCGACTTACAAAAATAAAAACAAAAAATGAAAAATGCGAATGAGACACATTAAAAATATTTGGCGTCGGTTTCCCGACGTATAATACGAATGCACCTGATATAATTACGAGAATCAAGAGCCTGAGCTACATGTGTACATAACGTAGATAAGGAGACAATTTCAGTTAGGCTCTGAGCGCATTTTCAATTCTGACACTTTTTGATAGGGATTACAGAATTAAGCTCGTTTATTATGATCACTAGATTCTTTAGAACAGATCCTAACATCTATACTTCATCAAGTATACAAGTCAGCAGGTTTTATAACAACTTACACATTGAATTTCATTCTTTATATCTGCCTACTCATTAAACCAAATCAATAGATCAAGACCACCTTCATACTATCGTTCAGCGGTTGATTGACGTGATGTTAGTGCCACCTGTCACATTTGAATGTGCATTCGAAGAAACGGGAAAGTCGGAGAATCGGGACGGTCGGAGAATCGGGACGGTTGGAGAATCGAGACCCAATCAAATGACCAAACGAGATCGCACTAATTTTACATTACTAGTAAATAGAGCCTTTTCCTAACTTCCTCCCTCTGTTTACTTTTTTAAATAAAGGAATATTAAAATTGAAATAAAATCAAGGAAATGGACGCTTTCGAATAGCAAAGCACCGAAACGAAAACTAGCGTATTATTTCAAAATGCTTTTGACACTTACTGCATTTGCACACTTTTGTGCGTTTTATGGTTATTAGTAACGAAAGCACCGAACCATAATTTTTTGGCGTACAGGAGAAGTTTACGAAATATTCGGAATATCTAGATGTAAAAATTATTTTTGAAATAGAGCATGCACATTAATGTAGTTTTACGTGCGTATGATGAATGGTCCTAACATTTCATACGTAGGACTGACTTTGTTGAAAAAACAAATCAGGAATATGTTCAAGCAGCATTAAAGATGATAGAAATTCAACCATTTTAACATTTTACTATAAAAACATTAGGGATTTTAACATGCTTCGAGGAAATTAGATATACTTGCATTCCCGTGAACATACTTCTATTATTTCCTGCTGTAGCTTGCTCATCTTGACTTATGCCGAATAAGCAAGAGCAGACATGCAAAGTTCACCAGGCCGTCTTTTAAAAGAGCCGCTCTTAATTTTTTATTCATTCAATTTTTGGATATATTTTTTCATTTTACTTATGCATTTATGCTCAGATGCTCAGATTTATGTATAATCTTCATATTAAACAAAAATGCTCGGAAGCCCCACTTACAATCGGATCAAAAGAGTAGCCGATAGTTCAAAAGTACAACCAACTTAGTCGATAAAAATCAAGAAGTACGAGCAGTTTCGATCACTTTCACGTTGAACCAGGCATGCACAGCATGTGAATTCAGGGAGGTACATCCTATAGTAACTCTTTTGAGCCCAAAAAATGGTGGGTACGCGTCAAAAACATCGTTTTTTGCGTTTCTGACGATACTCTATCTTTCTAGAGCATAAAAACATAAAAAAATTCGAAAAAGTCGAAGAAATTGAACAATATATGGGACAGAACATGAGTATATGGCGCGAAACGCTGAAAATTTGGCACTTTTGAGCAGATAGCTAAAAACACTTAAAAGACGCTTTTTCTACCGCTTTTCAGGAGAGTTTAGGAAACTTTTGAAAAATCGTCAATTCTGGAAGGGGTGAAAAAAAATTTTGCGGGTGGGTGAAAATTTTTCGAAGATCATGTATGGGTTGAACATTTGAGAAAAGTCACTCCATAGGCCGAAATTTCCGATTATCATCAAGTAAATTCTAGTGACTTTCAAGAAAAATACATTGTATTTGTATTCTGATGTAAAGAAAGAAATGTCATAGCATTTGTTGACTCGATTCTTCAAAATGCTAGTCTGATTCAGAAAATGCAGATTGATGGATGACAGTTTACTGTGTAAATTCTAGAATTTGGAAACCCCATATTGTAAGACGAGGACGGAGACCCCTCCAGTCAAAGTCAGCCTGTTTTCAAGCATTGACATCAGGGCCGTATTGAAGGGAGTGGGGGAGGGCGGCCGCCCCCCCCACTTGGCCGGGAAAAAATTTTTGAAAGGGAAGATAATGCACGGAAAGATGGAAAAATCGACTGTCTTTGACGAAAAATCTTCAATTTTTCGGTGCTTCACGCCGAATATGATGTATTTTCTATCATTTTGGCCCAAGCGCGACCAAAAAATGGTACTTTGTCATAGCTTTTTAAGTGACAAAAAGAATTTTTCAAAAAAGTTTGAATTTTATTATCTTAATGGATAGAGCATGTCGAAAAACGTCGATAAATGTAGTTTTTGCGAGCTATCCCAACGAATTTTCCAAGATATAGACCAATTTATGTTGGGTAGCCCTCATCCCTTGACCGGATCGTGGATACGGGCCTGATTGACATCACTTTTTTATCCGTTATTCAAAGTTAAAATTTTCCATCGATATTTAAAATGATTATAACGAGACATATGCTTGCTGAGTCACGTGCATTTTCAAATTTACTCATATAAACGTCTCATGTTTTTCCCAAATTAGTTCAAGCAGATTTGCATATCTGCTACACTATTTCTCAATATTTATTCAAAAGCTGAATGATTTGTGAATGCTCCAAGAAACTGTAAATAATTTTTATCAAACTTGAGCTGCAAGTCCTGAAATTTACGAGAGACAACAGGCGATTATAAAATAAATAACAAGTGAAGCAGAACAAAAGATACGTGCGAAAATATTTTCAACAGACGCACTGAAGTTAAACAGGATTAAATTCGGAGACAGTAAAAAACTTTGTTTTGCCCTCTTAATTAACACAAGAGCGACGTTTTCGCGCCTTTAAACTAAGGCGAATTGACAGATTATTTTGCAAAATACTCACAGATCGTATTAGATGGTATACAGGGCGAAAAATTTCCTTTAAAATTTTACAAAACTGCTATTCGTAGCAAAAATTTTGCAAAAGTCGCGTCTTAAAAATTTTAATTCAAACTCACACATACACACATACTAAGCTAAAACGAGGATGGTCATGTCCAAACATGCACGTGAGGGGGTTACGGTTGTAGATCCCAGAATAAAAAAATGGAAAATTTTGTGGGGAAAATGAGGCAAAGTGAAGGCCAAAAACGGATGAAGATTGTAAATTTTCCTCAAAAGTGCTTCAAATTCACCAGAAACTGTTTAATAACGTAGTTTCAACGCTATTTTAGCGGTTATACCAGTTTTTGAAGTCATTTTGGCTCACAAAGCTCAACTTTTGACCCCCGCCCCCCAGATCGGCCATGCTGTGCATCTATATGACTTATTTCCGAAATCAGTGCCAATTTTTACAAGAAAAACTTGTTTTTCAATCAGAGCTCTACCTGGACTGCCTTCTCTACCGGGGCCGGGCCTGGAAACATACCATATCATGTAGTTATATGACGTTCCACGCTGGCATTTCGTATGTACCCAGCTCTTATTCGTGACATATATCGTAAGAATCGTGATGAAAAATAATAAAATAATAATAATAATAATTCTTATTATTATTATTATATTAATTATTTTAATCAGAGCTGTTACTATTATTATTGTCATATTATTATTATTATTATTATTATTATTATTATTATTATTATTATTATTATTATTCCCAAAAAGCTCAATTCTTGACCCTTCCCCAGATCGGCCATGCTGGGCATCTATGGTTCGGACCAATAGCCGCATTCATTTAGGATTTGTGCTCACCAAACAACTCCAAAAGCGCCATAGCCAATTGGTTTGTCCGGATGGACGTTGGCTGTAGCATTGCCGCCATCGGTGCCGTCGAATGGCGAGGAAGACGAACAACCCGACGACGACTGGTCGTTTAGACCAATACCGGTCGTAAATCCATTCCGACGCTGCTTTTGATAATCGGATTGATTTGAACGATTTGCTGAAACATGCTCTAAAATCAAAATAAGAACATAAGTACCTAAATCTCCTTACAAAAGTTGCTGCAAACAATGGTTTTAATGTGCAACAAACAGGCCTTTAGATGTTCACATATGCTTGAGTATTTGGGCTATTACTCAGAGTGGCAAGGTCAGTCTATCGAATATCACTAGAATATGACTATTTCCAACCAAAAAGCAATTATATGCGCTAGGAACATAAAATCAGTAACACAATTATTAGAGAAGTCATTTCAGCATAACTTTCAATGCTGAACAGCGCAAGCTTAACGAACATTGCAACAGCGAAGCATGTTGACTGCGACTTGGGTAAGAAGCATAAAGCCCGAAACATACTTCACGCGATTCGCGCTGCAAAGGGGGTTTGCGGCCACAGTATACCCAAAAATGTGATGTCATGGCGTGAAACTGGCGCGGCAAAATTCGTCTACCGCTTCGCGCCATCTGGGCATTCTTTACGCGGCGCGGTCACCGCGCGGCAAGAAAAAAATGGCACCAACTGGGCGACCTCTTCGCCGCTTCGCTCGATGTTACTCCGCGCGAATTTCCGCAATGATCGGCGCACCTCATTAGCATTCGCGAGGAAAGTCCAAACGCTTGGACTTCTGCGGCGCGGCGAATAAATTCGATAAATATATATATATATATATATATTCTCTTATATATATATAAGTATATATTATTCTTCTAACTTAATATATTATTATATGATATAATTAGTATATATATATATATATATATATATAGTTCAATATATAATCTTCTTATATATATAATATATATTAGATAATATACTATATATATATCAGTATATTGTGAATATATATATATATATATATATATATATATATATATTAGTGATGTCCCGGTGCCGCTTTTTTTACTGCGGTGCCGGTGCTACATTAGCATATTATATAGTGTACTATGCTTCTTCAAAAAGGGTTAAATTCGTAGTACCTATTTTTCACCGGATATACATATTAAGGGCAAAATTTCATTTGGCTAGTAACGACTTCATTATTTTTAATTTATGAATACATATTAATTTTCTCACTTAAGCATTAAACAAACAAAAAATTGTAAGTAAAATTGAAATTCGAAGGAAAATAAAAGTTAAAATAGTGTATTATAAGTTTAAGTGTAGCGCAATCAAGATTGGCTTGTGCAGTAGTTGATTGTTTAGTCAAATCGAAATTTGGTTTTAGTGCATTAGTTAAATATTCAACAAGTAAGAAACAAACATGAAAATAGCCACAAAAACTTTTTGAGGTTAAATTATTTGAGTTTATCATTTCACATTTTCAAAAGCCTCTGAAAACAAACACGGAATATATTAGTAATGCAAAAGACTTACATAGAAGTTCATTTACAAAGTTTTAACAAGCTTTTTCTGAATAATTTGCAGGAAAAAGTTTTGCATAAAAACTATTTTAAAATTCTAGCTGCGTTTTACGGACTTCTGCTCACGAAATGGAAGAATAAAAATGGATTTGATGAAATTAAGTATATATATATATATATATATATATATACATATATATATATATATATATATATATATATATATATATATATATATATATATATATATATATATATATATATATATATATATATATATATATATATATATATATATATATATATATATATATATATATATATATATATATATATATATATATATATATATATATATATATATATATATATATATATATATATATATAATGCTTCTCGCCGCGCGGTGAAGTATGCCATGAAAACCGGCAACCGGCAAATAAAATTGGACTTTGGCGAATTCGGTTGCGGCGCGGCGGCCGTTTGAAGTATGCCTTGAAATGCGGCGCGGCAAACTTCGCGCCTCGCCGCGCGGCGCTAGAAAGTATGTCATGGGTCAGCGCGAATTCGGCGCGGCGACCGTTGCGGCGAATTCGCGCCGTTCGCCGCGTGAAGTATGTTTCGGGTGCGCCTATCATTGCGGCTTTATCGCGCGGCGAGAAGCAAATGTCTATTTTTATCATTTTATCGTCGCGCCACAGAAGTCCAAACGTTTGGACTTTCCTCGCGAATGCTAATGAGGTGCGCCTATCATTGCGGTAATTCGCGCGGAGTATGCCAACATCGAGCAGAGCGGCAGCGAAGC
Source organism: Mermis nigrescens (assembly GCA_036768485.1). NCBI lineage: Eukaryota > Metazoa > Nematoda > Enoplea > Mermithida > Mermithidae > Mermis > Mermis nigrescens. The sequence continues at coordinate 1,244,406 of JAVLUZ010000771.1, read as the reverse complement.
GGCGAGGTCGTCCAATTGATGCCATTTTTTTCTTGCCGCGCGGCAACCGCGCCGCGTGAAATATGCCCAGGTGGCGCGAAGCGGCAGACGAATTTCGACGCGCCAGCTTCGCGCCATGACGTCAGATTTCTGGGTATATTGTGGCCGCAAACCCCCTTTGCGGCGCGAATCGCGTGAAGTATGTTTTGGGCTTTAGAGTGAAAAAGACGATAAGCCTGAAGAAATCTTGTGCTATCAAATATGATTTACATGTTCGGTATACAACCACCGTTTTTCGTATTCAACAATGATTTTTCGGATATACAAAGTTTTTTTGGGACCGTCTTTCCGCATTTTCAAAGATTCTGGGGGAATGAGATTATTGAAAATTTATAGAGAATTTTCGGAAATTTTCAGCGCCAGGCGCCCGAATTATTAATTAACTGTGTTGTACGACTTTATAATTGTAAAAATTGAGTTCAAAAAAAGACAAACACATCAAAATTTTCTACTGTTGCATTTCATTTTATAAAGGTTCGAACATTCTTCCTTCAAATACTTTATCGAACGGCGAACACAGAATTCAACAAATTTTATCAATCAAAATATTCCAGTCCTCCATACTGATTCAGTATTTCAAATGCTTCAAAATTGTTCCACACAGAAAGGCACAAAAATTATGGTACTTCATACCAATTCTATTGTGAGCTATTTATCATAAGAAAGGCCGGAAATTTTATTTGAAAACGGTAAAAAGGTCATATTTTTCTGTCGCTTCGCGCCGTATTAATAAGTTTTTGTATTATTTATTGTCAGAGACCTTATAATTGGCTAAATTACATTATTAAAGGTCGGGGTCAGCACTCAGCAGTACTTTTAGGGGTAACCACTACGCCAGAAACCATATGTGTTCTTGAAGGGGGCTTTGACCCCACGCAGAATGGCTGCTGACTCCCCGCAAAATGGCTGCGACCCCCCCACCAAAGTTGTCGATTTTTAGGAAAGATTAAAAAATTGTGATTTTTTAAGCGTTTTTAGCTCATTTTTGGCTCAAAAGTTTCAAGTTTTTAGCGCCTCGCGCCATATACACATTTTTCCACTATACTTTGTTCAATTTTCTCGATTTTTTTCAAATCTTTTCATGTTTCTTTCTCCTAGAAAGAACGAGCATTGTCCGAAACGTCTTAAAACAGTGTTTTTGACATGTACCCGACATTTTTTAGCCCAAAAAAGGCATTTTTTGAAAATTTTCGGGCCTGACCCCCCGGAATTACCATGCTGTACAGGTATGCCAGCAACACGTATACTGTAACCCCAAACGAAGAAAATTTTGAGCTATTTAATATATGATCTATTGTATCCAGGGTGACCATCCGTCCAGGGTGACCGTCCGTCCGGGGTGGCCGTCCGTCCAGACTGCCCGCCCTTCTAGCTTGGCCGTCCGTAGGGCGTGGATTTTCCAGGGCGGCCGGGCCGCCCATCCAGTCTGGTCGTCCATCCAGGATGGCGTCCACAGTAAAATATGGTTTAATTATACTGTCCAGGCCGTCCGTATATGCTACATTGAGTTTCTATTTTAAATGTTACATAATATCCACAACAATATTTCTTCAAATGCACTTTGCATAGTAAAAGCATGAAAAACTATCACTTATTACTAGATTATTTATCACGGCGAGTACCAAAAAAAGAATCATAATATGAGGAAATAAAAAAGTATCATACTGTTTCAGAGCTGTATACCATACATGTAACGGCTCGAAATTTCGGCAGGAGTCCCGGGCTATTTTTAAGGAGTGGGGGAGGGGTAAATGACCTCCAATTTTCGTTCACGAATAGCAAAGAAAAAGGTCAAGAACGCTTGTTTCCGCCTGAAATTGGCGGTGGTCAAAAATTTTTGACTTTGAGGGATGGAGGACGGCGGGCTCCGGGTGGAGGATCCCCCATCCCGCTGTTGCACGTATGTCGTATACCACACTTGAGTCAAATTCACTTTGGCACTGGTCCGGAGCAGCCAGCAAGCTGGACGCGTATGAAGCGTTAGTGGACGTCGACGAAGCCGACGACGGTCCGGCGCTGTCGTCTCCGCCATCGCCGTTCATGTCAGCGAACGTTGTCTGAATCGAAGGCGCCGAACATGCAGGCGGCGTCAACGACGACGTGATCGTCGATAAGTATCCATTATTATTGCTCTTGTCGCTATTGTACTTGCTAGTAGAATTATGAATTTCATTTGAATTATTGTAGGCCAGGTTGCCCACGGAACTATTTTTAAAATTATTGCCGTCGCCGCTGCCGCCATTGTTACCGTTGTTGCCGCTGATGCTGCCGTAATTCAAACCGCTGTAGTAGCAACGCGGCTGACTGACCAAAGCCATGTCGTATATGCAAATTTGGATCGAGCAGTGTCCTCCCCGACCGTTACGTCAATACGCCGACCAAATATAGCAACACGAGGCTAAAGGAAAGTGATAGAATTAGAAGATTCAATTTGCGCTTACTAAATTATAATTCGACGTCACGCGAATCACCACCGCCTAATTGGTTCCTCGCAAACGCGTAATAACAAGATAGTGACGCACAGCAAAGTTCGAACTAACTGTTCATTACTCACTCAATTTTACGATGAACTACGTTTATGTGCGCAATCGGTCGGCTGAGACGTCGTTTTTTGCAAAAATTGCTGATTCACGAATTATTGTGTGACGCTTGAAAAATAAGACGAAAGCCTATTTTCCAGCAAGACGCCATATTTGACGGATGGACCGATACGCGATGCATTATGCTGGGCTGACATATGTACATAAAAAAGTAGTGTAGTAAAATAATGCGCATTACTCGGAAATAAACGCTGATACCTCAAATTACTATCTTCCGCATTATGATAATGCGTACGCATCTCTTGCATTTACAATGTATGAATGAATATAATGCGTATGGGTTTTAACCTGGAAACAAACAAACCTCATCAGCTGATGAGGCGACTGAAAATCATAACGATGATGATGATGATGATGATGATCCCGATCATAATGATGATAATGATCAGGCCTGTATCCAGGATTTTGTTTCGGGGGGGGGCACGACCAAACTTTTTTCAAGCATAAGGGGGATCAGGGGATGAATTTTAGTTTGCAAATTTTGCTACCCGGTTACCTTATACGGTGAGAATTCAATGAAAACCATTTTTTTGGGCAGAGGGGGTCTGGGGTAGTGTGTTCAAGCGATTTTTGGCTAAAAAAGCAAAGGGGAAAAGGAAAAAAATCATTGGCACATTTCGTTTCGGGGGGGGGCACGTGCCCCCTGTTCCCGTGGATACGGGCCTGATAATGATTAATGAAGATAATGTACCAGATTCAATTTATTCCTTAATGCAAAGCGAATACATCATGGATCGCTAAAAATAATGAAACGATAAATTTATTTAATGTGCTTACATTCTGAAAGGCCTGAATCCCAGAATGGTTGCTGATTCCGCAGCCGCAGCATACTCTCGTAAAGTTTAAAAGCATGTTATGTATGCATCAATGCGATTTTTTCGATGAAGCGATTTCAAGCCAAAATAAAGCTAAGTACCTACTTCAGAAAAATCTTCCGGGGCTGGCCATACGAATTCTTAATAAAATCATACGGGCAATAACCAAAAGGAGGCAGCTTCTCAATAGTTGTTTGAAAACGGATATAAAAGCATAATGGAACGTGACCGAATAGAAGCAGTGTAGTGAAAATTAATCATTACTTACCTAGAATTAGGGATTTATCAAATAAATTCTTGCCTGCGAAAACCTTTGAAAAAAATGTTAAGAAACCAAAATTTGAAAAGATCATATCTTCTAGAGCATTCTATTACTATTTATACAACAGGCTAAGAGCTAAAATACAACCAAAACGATCATTAGTAATTGATGGCGAACGAATTATCCGGAAATACAAGCGAAGTAAGTTAATGAATTTTGGGTGCGGGCGTAGTTCATATTAAAAATCAAGGAATATTGTTTTTGAAAATATAGGACATGTGCGCGTTAATGTGCTTAAAAACAGGTTTATTCGCGACAGCGTACAAACTTTAAAAATTTCAATTATCAAAACAAGCTGTGTGAGCCTTTGTTTATGCTACGGACAATAATGCAAGTATGCACTTGAGAGCAACTTGCTGCCAGTTCAGTTTATTCATCCGCAAAAAAGCGCATCATATATGTTCCAGTTTAACGAAACTTAACCAAACGCGAAATATGCAGTAGTATGTAAATGTAAGCTTATAGTCATTAACCCTGTTCGCTACGACACAGAAAAAAACAATTTAAGTCGTAACATTCAAATAAGTTCCGACAATAATACTGCTAGACTTATTCCAATCAAACCAAATGACGCAAAAAATGCACAAGCTAATTTAACACATGTTAGATCACGTATAAAAATAAAGAAAGTAGACTCTATATCGACAAATTTAGGTCGGTCTCTGTTCAACTCACTACCCTTTCATGGAAGAGATGATGCTTGTGAAAAGGTCTACGAGGCGCATATGTAAATAAACGTACAATGTAATTGTGAAAAAGATAAGACTAACCCTTTGCACTGGTACATAGAAGTGCCGTTTCATGCACGCATTCATTTGAACGCTAAGATTGCAAACAAAACACAGACAAACAAAGTATGTACCAAAAAAAATTTATAAAAAGTAAATTCTGAAAAAATCAAAAAGCTATCCATTTTCACGCCGCTAAATCAGGACTCAATTACAACTTTGAAATAGTTACTATTGCACTACTTGAGCCAAGCTGCATCAGTTAGACAGCTCAAAAGCAGTTAGTTACAATTGTTTTGCCAAAAAAGTAATTTTAATAGCCAAAAATTGCCCACGACTAGTCTCGCAAACAATTCTAATGTCGGTTGCATCTTACACCTAACAACGAGCCGCTTTGTCCAGACAACATTTTTACCATTTCAGCTTAATTAGCCCTCGAAAGAGGAAAATAAGAATGTACTCAAAATAGAAGGATATATGTTGTGCCCGATTCATTAATGAAAGATAAAGGGTCGAATTAATCTTATCTTGGCATTCTCTTCGCCACCAGAGGAGTCGTAACAGCCAAGTAGAAGTTATTATGTCTATTAGTGGCATAGTCCCACTCACTGTTTTTTTTTGTACGAGCCTCTTTGTACATGTACAAAGATCCCCGGAAAAGTCTTTGTACGAGCGAAAATTTTTTGTACATATAACGTATAGATATGCAATTGAATGTACACATTTTTACATACTACTAGATTGTTATCCGTGACCCGCACGCTTCGCAAAAGGTGTAACTTTGTCCTAAATTCAGCTGGTTAATATTAGTTCGGCCCGAAACGCCAAAATTTTCATGAGACTTAGGTTGAAATTACACATAAAATTCGACTCAGCAAGTTAAAATGACTTGTGTTACACAATTATAAATAATAAGCGGTTGCTATGTGCTGACTGAATCTCATAATAGACATCAATTTGCTAATGAATTTAATGCAACGCAAAGATAAAAGAGTCAATTTTATCTTCAAACGGCAGAAAACAGTGCACAGTTGTTTAATAGTTCTTTTTTCTGCATAAAATCTTTATAAAACAGTGGAAATAGATGTAAAAGATGCTTCAATCTGTACAAAGATGCTTACAGATAGATTTTGGAGTGTTTAATGCCCGCGCCTGGAGCTAAATAGAATGTAATTATGATACTCGGCGCGAAGCGCCGAAAATTTTTAGAAATTTTGCTAAAAAATACTCAAAAAAACGTTAAAATTACTATTACTTTGCCCCAAAAAGTCTTTGTACATTGTACAAAGATGGCTCCTGAAAATCTTTGTACGAGCCTCAAAATCTTTGTCTCGTACAAAAAAAAACAGTGGTCCCACTTCCTCGAATGTCCAATCTCTTCGAACGTCCCACCTCTTCGAACGTCCGGCCTCTTCGAACGTCCCACCTTTTCGAACTTCCCACTTCTTCGAATGATACAATATAAAAATAATTGTCTCAAAAAGTCCCACTTCATCGCTTGTCCCATTCTTCGAATGTCCCATCTCTTTGAACGTCCAACCTCTTCAAATGTTCCACCTCTTCGAATGTGCAAACTCTACGAACGTTTTCGATATTCTGTTGATTGAAATTCAAAGAAATCTACAACATTTTATGCATCTAATTGAATAGACACGAATTTGTTGTCAGAATTATCTTGCTTTTCATTATAAATTCTGGTTAATTGGTTTTTCATGTCTTAGTTTTCATAATTTCAGATTTTCAAATGTTGTACAATTAAAGAGCCGCATCTTGCACACCCAAACAACTGATTTTATTTTGAGCAGTAATACACCTTTTTTTAAATTAAATGACATAACTTCGTTAGTTTTTCCTATGACAGCAAGATCACAAACCTTATTGTAATGTGAGAAAAACTGTAATTGCATTGGAAACATTAATATCTTCAGAACGTACATATTTCTGCCACGGCAACCATGTATTTCAGACACACAACTAATTTCTCAACAGAAAATTTACGAAAAATGAAATCAAGGTCTGCTAATGCCCATTGAACTTTGCATCTCAAAAACATATAATTAGCACACTGAAAAGTGACAAAAAAGCGGAACACGCAAAAGAGATAGATGAATCGCTAAGTGATGAATTGGGATTTTCGAAGAAGTGGGACATTCGATGGGATGGGACATGCGATGAGATGGGACATTCGAAGAGGTAGAAATTTCGAACAGTTAGGACGGTCAAAGAGGTGGGACGTTCGGAAACATGGAACATTCGTAGAGATGGGAATTTCGAAGAGGTGGGACGTTCGATAAGATGAGACCTTCGGAGAAGTGGGACGTTCGAAGAGGTAGGACCTTCGAAGAGATGGGACATTCGAACAGATCGGGCACAATCCTATTAATTGTCCATCACTTCTTATATGATATAAAATAAGCAGAAGCTAGTATCACCTATTGAGAGATCACTCTTTGCATTAAACGTTTTAATTTTCACGTATGTAGTTAAGCAGCTGAATTTTCATCTCGTTAGCTTGATTATTATTATTATTATCATCGATTAAGCTCAAAAAGCGTCCGACTTTATATTTTCTTAACGTGTCAACTTTTATTTATCGATCGTGACGAGCTATTGAAGGAAAAAAGGAGCGTGAACTTTGAATGACCTACAAACGAAGCAAAACGGTTGCACGAACGTTTTCTGATCGAATTACGTGCATGTTTTGTACACTGGCAAAGCAAATGTTAAGCAAAAAGCTGGCAATGCGATCCAATACACGAAGTAGCAATGCTATCTCGTTCGATAAGCAAGCGAAATCTTGCAATCTGAATGCCATAACGATGCAGGCACCATTCCATTTTACTGACTCTTCAAGTCCAAACGTCGTAAAAGCTATTTTGCTTTGGATCTCAAGGCCAAATACTTACTCATCATCCATCATCCCATCGTGTTTCCTACGGCGACCGGTGATTAAGTGTTCGCTTCAAAACTAGGCGAAAAAACTGAGCCATCAATAAATGCGCAAACTTAACTACGGCAGCGTTATAATTAACGAACAAAGTATCATCTGCCAAAATCGCCGAAAAAAGCGTTCTTGCCATCTGGTCAAAAAAGTAGACGCTCAACCTAAGTGTTTAACGCTCCGGCGATCCGTAACGTTACGTAGGATCAATCAGGCATTTAGTTTATAAGACGCGCGTCCTGCGCTTCTGCCAAAACCCATAGCCTCAGGTCACGCAACGGTTGTCGCCTTTTGTACGCTTTGCGGCTGAATAGAATTTGATATGAAAGCTCTAAAAATTGAAAAATACCAAATACCTAGACTAAAAGACGTTAATGCATCTATTAAATAAATTTCAGGAATTTTTCAACACCAAATCGACTCGATTATACGCTTGATAACTTAAAATTAATCACTTTGGAGACCTAACTAAAATAACGCAAGGCTGGTGCGAACGAGTAGTAGTCAGCCGCAAACAACGGATCTGGTTGCGATGGTCAGTCGAGAGAATGAATACATCGACTGTCGCACTATCTTACCAACGTTCGCTTTAACGATTTGTCGCAATTTTTACTGATGAAACGACGAAAAAAACGTGGTTTTCGGACATTATCCCATTTGTATAATGATATACAAAAATGCAGCAACCTTATACGAGCATGCGCACATAGTAGATCCAAACGCAGATTCAGACGCGCTGACCACAAACTTTATCTCCTTTACTAGTACATATTTTGAACCATCATATGCAGCAGGCATAGCACGCAGCAAACCGCACCCCTTCAGCATAAAGTTACGAATGAATTACTGCTATTCCTGAATGGAACAAGATATCGTTAGGTAGTCTAAAGAATGCTGAGTCGTATTCTATATATAATTTTGCAGCAACGTTAGAACTACGGTTTCCTATATCCACGTGTTTTAAAGTAATATATTATTGCACTAGAACTATTAAGAAGACTCGACAACAAAGTATGGCACTCAGTAAACGATCGAACAATGTCCGAGCCGGTTTTCGAAAATTTTCAAGACAGTTCAACCAAAAAAATTAACTCGGCATAAGGCGTGCGACGGCTTCGCAAAAATAGAGACACGATATATAATTAAAAGCTTGGAAAACAGCTCGAAGAGAAAAGTGCGAATACATGTAAATTTAATGTACAAATGTTGCATGAGATATTTTTTTAATTTGCAAAAACTTTGTAGGAAGCCGATATCTCGGATTGATTCTCTATAGCGAGAATGAAAATTAGTAGGGAAAGGATGATGAGCCAATATGATAGAACAGAAGTGAATGAGGTACTGGCTGAAAAATCACGAAATCGCATTCAGTCATGCTGAAATATGGCACCAATCATTTAGCTGCGAAAAAGGAGGGAAATCGGAGGATGTAATGACATGTTCCGATTTATGCCTCCACGACATTCAGATATTGTTTAAATTTCTTTTATTTTTATTTTAGCTTACAGCCATTAAGGTTTAAAGTCGGAGCGCAATCAGTTTTTTACCTGCAGGCTATCAACACACATTGAAACGAAAAATTCTCTTGGGCTATCCGCCACACATGCGCTTGGGATTGTGTCCGAACATGACCACCAGTCCCAACACGGCCACCGTCCCAACACGGCACCGTTCCAACACGGCCACCGTCCCAAAACAGCTACCATCCCATCATGGCCACCGTCCCAACTCAGCCATTTTCGCAATATAGCCACCGTCCCAGCATGGCCACCAAGGTAGTCAACAAAGCCACCATTCCAACACAGCCATCGTCTGAACAATTGGGACGGATATAATAACTGATGACCGAATGCCAAAAAAATTGTCTAGAAATTCTTATTGTCTTATGTCATCTTATTAATTCTTATTTACACCTTTCAAATTGTACTGCTTTCTCTCACTCACTCAGTAATATCCATTGTTTGGCACCTGTCAATCTTGCAATAGATGATCGTATTTGGCATTTCCGGAAGCCATGCCTTTACTGTTTTTGGTTTGTTTTCATTATATTGTATGCTTTTTTTGCATCATTTAAAAGAACATTAATAGTTTGATATCTTGCTTTGCCGCGAACTCTTTCTAAACGAGTAATCATGCTTTTTGGAACCTTACATAATTCCCTGTTAACCTGTCCTGTTACATTTATTTGTTGCGTTTTAAGTTATTTAGAAAAGTTCACTTTTAAAAACCGTTTTTTTACGCTTTTTTATTAAAATAGGTGATGATGGCCTTGTTGCGACAGGGGCTCTGTTGGGATGGTAGCTATGTTGGGGTTGGGACGGTGACTGTTGGGACCCTTGATGGCCAAGTTGGGACAGTGGCCATGTTGGGACGGTGACCATTTCGGGACGGTGGCCATGTTGGGAATTTCTGTGGCCGTGTTGCGACAATGCCCTTCTCCGAACTCTCGGCCATGTTGGGACGTTACTACACGTGGGGTTATACCCCCAGAACCCAAAATACCCCCACAGATTGAGGTAGACCCTGTAATTTAATAAACGGCGCCTGTTTTTTTGGCGATTTCGCCCTATAATATCCTCTTCAGAATTAGAATTTGGTTCGCAGTTCACGTATGCTGTCCACTTTTAGGAACAGCACTTATCTTTTAGGGGACAAGGTTCAAAATGCCAGACACGGTACAAAATCGCGTTCAAAAATCATTCTTTCTGTTTAATTTTGAGGAATTAGTCCACAAGACCCGCTTGGCGGAGCTTAGTCCCTGATCGAACCTGCTACATATGTACATGTCAGCGGCAAAACAGCTGAAAAACAAGTAAGAGAGTAAAAACAAGTTTTAGATTGTAACAAATCAAGCATTTGATCATTTTTAATTATAAAATAAAAAATTGTCAATCCCCAAAAGTGGTCCGGCGAGCTCCGAACCTGAAATTATTTATGCAGACACAAAATGCGTTAGATATCCTCCTCACCGATTATACTCAATCAGAGGCGTAGCCAGGATTTTGGTTCGGGGGAAGGGGGCATACACAAAAATTTTTAAGACTTCTTTTGCATTGACTGCCAGTAACGTTATGTATAGTAAAAGTGAGTTTTTTGACCTTTAGTAGTGCAGCCTAGCTAATTTATTGGTTTCTGACAACCGGAAATACCAAAGTGTAAAGGAAAATTTTTGAAATTTTTACCGTTTTCATGTAGAGTTAACGGCCTTTTTATTGACAAACAGTTCGGAAATCATAAGTGGCGCAAAGCAACGAGAAATTTAGTCATTTTTATTACCGCCCTTGACATTTTGTAGCTCTACGAATACGAATAATCTGACAGAGCACGAATTACTAACTTAGTATGAAAATATTTTGACTGATTCAGGCTTTTAAACGCAATACTGGAGCTTAACAAAAAGAAAGAACATTAACCGGCGTCGCTATGCACCGGAAAATTTTGACGTTTTTGCTCTTTAAACTCCAATTCCTAACCCTTTTACCTTTTTGTCCTCTCAAAAATCTCGTTGCACATGTACAACAAGATTTTATGGCTGGGGGGATCTAGGGTAGCGCGCTCAAGCAACCAAACCAGCAGGGTTCGGGGCAGAACCCCGGAAAATTTTGTAAAAAAAGCACTCCAATGTTAAATGGTAACATTGAAATTTTCGCAAAATCGACCGAATCTTGGTTCTAAATGAAGCCGAAAAACACTTAAAATTGATTAACTCGTACATTGCACAAAACTTCTGAGCTCAAATGCGTTATTCAACCTCTGCTGAGTATTTAGCGCAGCAACGGGTCGCTGCCAATAAGACATAGAAAGATGTATCAATGAAAATTTTGTTCCTACCGTTTTCAGGCCCATTTATGGCCTTCTTTATTAATAAAATGTAGTTCAGAAAACAAAGCGCAAAAACACAAGAAAATTTGGCCATTCCTTTCATATAAAATAGAATGTCCTTGTAAAAAAAACAAATAAAGCAGAGAATAGACAAACTGGAAAGCAATGATTTTCGCACTTTTACTATTATGCTCAACAAGCATGTACAGTTTCATTCAACGAACAAATAGTGCATTAAATCACTAAAATGATTGGATTATTTTAGATGAATCAAGCTTTTAAGCTCATTGGATCTACATATATAACAATAAATAATAATGACTCAGCGCAAAGCGCCGGAAAATTTTTACGTTTTTGCCTTTTTGAACTCAATTTTCTGCACACAATTATTGCACCAGAAAAATAGACAAAAAATTTCCGAAAAATTTCGGGGGTAAGGGCATGTGCCCCCAATGCCCCCCACCAGGCTACGCCTATGTACTCAATCAAGCTCCTATAGTCTGTCACAGATAAGCTTGGGCATAAAATGTAAGAATTTTTATCGATAGAAGCCAACAGATTACGATAATTATATATCAGATCAATGCTATAATCGCAATCAGTCAGCTTGTTGTCTAAAACAGTTTTTAAAACTTAAGACCGAACTTATATGAAACAGACTATAAAAAGTATGCAATTTGATAAGTTGCGTCTATTTTCAACTTCCTTAATCAGATTTTTTTCGAATTTTAGATAAGATCCTGTCTCATGAGCCGGATAAAACATCGATTCTAAACAATGTGCGCACAGACTAGTACAGGCGGATAAAGGTCTTGGACCTTAGACATATCGGATACATATACCTATGCATATGCATACATACGTAATGGTCCTCTTTAGTAAGGACGCTACTTTTACAGGGACCTATTTGTAAGACCCCCGGAAAAGTTCTTCGGTGAACAAGTCTTTTTTACAGTACTTATAATGATAGTATACAGATAAGTACACTTATATTTTTCGGTTGAATACATAGTCGCGATGTCTAATACAAAGTAATTGGTCCTTAATAGGCTTAATAAAATGGCGCGAAGCGCTGAAATTCTTGCGTTTTTCAACTCGTAATGAGAAATATAAATAATTTATATCAATCATTACTCATATAAATAATAATTAATAATACAAACTAAACTCAGAAACACCAAATGATTCGTACATACATTAGAATTAGAAATGATACACCCTTATACCTGTCCTACGCTAAAAGAATCTGGAAATAGACATCATTGTGCTTAAGAATTCAATTCAAAATTAAGATAAAAAAAGGTTGATTACGTTTCTCAGCGATAGAAAACAGCGCTGAGTTGTTGCAGTTGTTTCCTTAAACAGTTTAAAAAACACGAGATAGGATGCTAAATGTTTAGGTTGAAGTAGTGTTCGGCACAAAAGGTCAGTTATGCACAGTTATTCGCACAGAAAATGTTAACATCTTTGTCCCGTACCAAAAAACACGGTTTGTACCAAGAAACAAAAATTCTGCAGTAATCAAGAAACACATACGAAGCGAAGAGATGCATCCAACAAGATTAAAATCTTAAAAAGCTAAAATGACATTTTATCCGCGCATTTTTTACCGCATTACTCATTTAAAGCAATATAAGAATTGAAATAATATCTTGGGGGATTACGAGAGGTAAAGATTCTTCATTATCGATTGACCATCTAATTGAGGTCAACGCTTTTTATCAAGAACGGGCTTTTCAACAAGATGATCGACGCAATCGTTCGCAGCTTATCTATTAAAATCAAAAGACCTTATTATTGCTTGAATATTTTTCAACTTGCAAAATTTGTTAAATCTGTTTAATTCTTTTTCTTTCCGAAATACTGCGTCGATAATACGTTAACAACCGAACTTTCATTTGAAAAAAGCAATTTTCAAACTACCTGTGAATTTTTTTATCATTTTTCTCGAATGCTATTTAGCATTTTCTAAGAGAACAGAAAAACATGCTTTGAGTGCTTTGAATTTCTCTCTCAAATTTAGCGAAATCTTTATTCGGCTTCGAGTATGAAGAATTAAAAATCTGAAATGTTATTTCATGCAGTATACACATAAGCGACTTCCATCGCATACATTGAAGTGACGCTAGAAAAACAGAAATACATATTGCTCGGCGAAACGAATGGAATTTTTATCAAAATATATAGCCAATTTCAAATAAATGCCTCAAAAGGATCGGAAAAAATTTTAAGCTTGGCAAGTCTCCTACAACCTTATTGCATGTTTTGAAGACATGCATAGAAACCATATGTAACGACTCGAAATTTCTGGGGTGGGGTTTACCGGCCATTTTTAGGGGTAGGGGTAAGTGGCCTGCATTTTTTGCCAAAAATGGCAAAAAAGCTCCTAAAAATGACCAAAAAAAGCACGTTTTAGCTAAAACGTGGGGCGTGGGTCAAAAATTTCCTGAAATTGAAGGGGATGGGGGCAACCAACTTTGGGTGAGGAGATGCCCCATCCCGTTTTACGATATAAAAGATTATACTTTAGGACGATTCCACACAATCCTCGTACACACACAGTGCAGAATAAGATAGCAGACAGAAGCAAGTCACTGGATAGCAATCCGAGCACACAGTACACAGTAGACAAAAGAAAAATTTCAATTGACGTGCTTCGCATGTTCTAAATACGTGCATGATGTCAATCAATTTTATTAACTAAAATGATTCAGTTTATTGGAAGAATTGAGTGAAAACACTCTTATTATGAACAAAAACAACGCGATCAAAACTATCAATGTAGTTCATTGTCAAAAATCCACAAAACGTTGAGTCCCGAGGGCCCTAAGCTGAGCTGGCCCAGTTTCGAATCAAAATCCTGCTTCAAAATCTGTAGGAACATGACCAAAACTCTGAACAAATTCGAAATTCCTTTGCCACCTATGTCTAATGAATGGTTGCCGTAGATGAGAACCACTTTTTGCTCAGGACCAGGGCTGAAAAAGTTTGTTCCGGATAAAAATTTAAAATTGTTCGAAGAGAGCATGGCGGTTTGTAAACCTATTCATTTCTCTAAGCGACTTAAACATAAAAACCATACATGTAACGGCTCGAAATTCTCGTTAATGTTCCCAACTATTTTTTAGGGTGGAGGGCATTGATCTTGAGGAAGTTTGGGGAGGGGGTTTCACCCCCCACAAAAATTTTCACCCCTCAGAATCCGTGATTTTTCGAAAGCTCTAAAAATTCGGAGAAAAGGTGCCTTTTTACTTTATAATTCTCCCCCGCCTGCGAAATTCTCATGCTGTGCATGTATGGCGGAGGGGGTTAAATGACCTATTTTTGAGGTTTAAAAGGGGTCAAAAATTTTCCGGGTTGGGGGCAGTGATCGGACCGAGGCCTCGGCCTCGGCAATCCTCGGCGTTTTTTGGAGCCTCGGCTTCGGCGCCGAGGGCGAAACTGAAAAGTGCCGAGGCGCCGAGGGTTAAAATCAAATTTGAATAAGTTTAATATATCCGTTGAATATTAACTATTTAGAATGCATCTGCAGTACACAGGCTATTTTTTACTTATAGACTTTTCTTATGGTTTTAGTCGCGTACCCAGTTACGCCAAGTTACATACAGCAACGTGCCAATTTATTATTCATGTGATGACTAAGTTTTAATTCTCATGCTCGCTACATGGATCGGAAACACACATTCCCAAGGGCGGGGGGTGAGGGAGGCTTATTACCTCCTCTCAGGGTACAAGACTCAAGTCACTGTCAGATGATTTTTGGTGAAAACCTTTTGAATAATTTTTGAAGTTAATTTTTGCTATGGCAAAAGTGCAACTAACTATTAGAATTTAACGAAGTGATACAGTATTTTAGAATGTAAGCAAGAGTGAATAGACTAAATATCACTATAAAACATGCACGCAACAGCTCAAAATTTTCGGGAGGGGCTCCTCGGCATAAATGTAAGGGCTTGAAATTTTGGGTTGGGTTCCCTGGCCATTTTTAGAAGGAGGGGGATTAGCGACTCTAATTTTATGTCAAAAATGGCAAAAGCACCTAAAAATAGCCAACAAAGCGCAAATTTTCGCCAAAAATGGGGAGGGTGGGTCGAAATTTTCGGACGTTGGGGGGATGGGTGTGGGGAGGACGTCCAACCCAGGGTGGATGGGGAATTCCCAAACCCCCTGTGACACGTATGGTTTTCGGCCATTTTTATGGGAGAGGGGGTAAATGATCACGAATTTTCGGCCCAAAATCGCAAAAACGCACCTAAAAATGGCCAATAAGTGCAGGTTTTGCCAAAAATCAATTTCGGCTCGTGCATTTTTTGGAGCCATTTTTATACAATGTTGAAATACTTCCTTGGAGAAAGTGATGTTAATTATATCGTTTTTCAGTATATTTTAGAAAATTTCAAAAAATTTTTCGGCGCTTCGCGCAAAATATCGCTAATATACTGTATTTAGATTGAAGCAGGGGAAATAAACACTCCAAAATCAATTTTTGTGTAATCTAGGCATCTTTATGCAGATTTAAATATCTTTTGTATCCATTTATACTGTTTTTAAGAATTTTATGCAAAATAAATACTATTCAATAACTTTGCATCTTTTTGCCGTTCAAAGATTAAATTGACTAATTTATCCTGATGTTGCATTGGATTTCTAAGAACAGTAGTGCTTATTAAAAGATTTATTTGGCATATTACAATATCTGTAATATTTCTGATTTTGTAGTACAAGTTGTTTTAGCTTTCTCAGTCGAGTTTTATGTGCAAATTTCATCAAAAGCTGATTAAAATTTCGGCGCTTCGCGCCGAACTAATATTATCAACTAAATTCAACCCGAATTATCACATTTAGGGCCACGGTTTTTTGTATTCGGCAAGGATTTTTCATAATGTACAGAATCTTTTCAGGACCGTCTTTGTACATGCACAAAGAAACATGGAGAGACAAAAACTGTAAAAGGTGTAAAATTTACGAAAATATCCGGCGCATCAGTAATTGTCTGTCCTATACATATATCTTTAAAATAGTAGAAATTGCATTTAGAATGGAAAAATGTCAAATATTCAGAAACCCAGGAATTAGCTAAGATACACTACGAAAGGTCGATAAACCCTGTTTTACCACACTGAATCGCTAATGTACCATACTATAATAGTACACAAAAATTTGCATGTACAAAATGTTCAAAGACTTTTGGATACCATCTTTGCACACGTACGTAAAAAAGTGTACGTTTAAAAATATATTTATATAAAATATCTACAAAAATTTGTTCGCTCATACAAAGACACTACTTAATTTATTGGTCATCCATTTTGGGATTTCACCCTTCCCTCAACTCTGGACCTTGCAAAACATGATCGGAAAGTACAGTGCAGTTTCCGTCATATTACCTGCCACACCAGAATTGGATGGCCGAAAAAGCGTGTTTAAACATGCATTACTGCAAAAGCGAGCACAACAATGGCTACAGTTCTATCCTTACTTAGCTTATTTCGTTTGTTCGTTTATTTCTTCGACACTGTTTTCTTATTTATAGTAATAAAAGTTTTTAAGTGCTTGTTCAGCCATATTTTTTATCAACTTTTCCAAGTCTTCATCAAGGGCTTGTTTAATTAAGTACGCTTTCATGCTGCTGACTTTATTCAATAAATCCTTCACACATTTAATCTACTATTATTTAAAATAAAAATGAATTGTTTGACATTCGATAAAGTGTTTAATATTACGATTATTCTCTAGCTCATGTGCATGCAAAATACTCTAAGAGTACTATTTATGGGTATAGGTATATAAGCTTTACCCTCGGCATTACCCTCGGCCTCTGCCGAGGCCGAGGCAAGGATTTTAAGTCGCCTCGGCCTCGGCCGAGGCCGAGAGTCCAAGAAGTACCCTCGGTCCGATCAATGGTTGGGGGAAGGGGGGACGACCAACTCTGTGTGTGGGATCAACCATCCCCATGTTTGATGAAAACGATGCTCAAGAGTTTTCAAACTTACGTTATATGTAAAAAGGACAAAGTACGAGGTTTAGTGAAAAATATATGAAACAAATTACAGTTAATTGAAACTCGTGTATGTTTTTCGTCATTCTCCATTACAAGTTGAAAACGCAAGATTTTGTAGTAAGAATAGAAAAGACTCAAAAGAGTGAGAAAGTATAAATTTGGAGACAAACGACTAATTTTGGACTTAAACAGCAGGATATGAAGCAGCAAAAAGGGAGACATTTCCAAACTTCTGCATAAAATTACTAGTTTTTTGGTTAAAAGACTGCGGGATAAGAAATGACTGAAATAATATGAAAAGTTTTTGAATAGTGCGCAGCCCTATAATTTTCAGTTATGTTAACACTTAATTGGGAAAAGAATGGATTTTCGAAAAAAATAAGACTAATCTGCTAAATGTATGTTACTTACCCTCACGAAATTTTAAGATATGTATATGTAGTGTACGAACATATGTCATACGTGCACATTGGGGCTGGAGGGGTAAAGCATTCTTTTTAGGGGAGGGCGGTCCGAAATTTGTGACCCTATCACTCAGGATATAAACGTCGGGGCACAAAATAAAGTGCATTCTCTGACGTTACCGAACATGCTCCATCCATTAAGCGCATAAAATTAAAACTTTCCGAAAAAATTCTACTTTCTCTATTTTGAGATTTTTTTGATGAAAAATGTCAATTACCATTATTTTCTATGCATTATCTTACCATTCCAAAATTATTTTTGGATTAGATAGAGGGGCGGCGCCCCCTACGTATGCCCATATTGAGGTATTATCCCCCCCCGCTGAAGAGACAGGCGCTGTCCGGCGATTTTGAACTGACGGAACGTTTTCTGCATCATTTTGGAGGACAAAAAAACAGTGATGTCGAATATTTTCCGGCACTTCGCGTCGGATTAATACTTTTATGTTATATTTAGTCGAAAAATGCACAAAATTGATCGATTTTTCCTTTTTAGTCTTCAAAATGATATAATGCAGTCAAAATGGAATAAAAATACTTTTAAAATGCAGTATTACCATTAAAAAGCGTTTTTACTGAGATTTTTCCCTAAACCTGCCGACCACACCTGGGCGTGAGGGGTTGTGGGTATGCACCCCCCCCCCCCCGAAAAACCAAAATACCCCCAGAATTCAATTTTTGGAATTTTTTGTTTTTTTCGCAATTTTTGATGCTAATGGATAGTGCTCGATGAGAAACGTCGAAAAATGGTGTTATTTCGTCATACCACCATTTTGAAGGCCATTTTTTGACCTTTGAAAAATCTTGCACCCCTCCCCAGAATGTTGGTGCTGCCCACGTATGCTGCCGACCCTGACCTTGAGCGTCTATGATAAATGTATGTATGTATGTATATGTATGTATGTACATTTGTATGCATGTACGTATTTGTTAAGGTTTACCGTCGTATGAGCAAATTTTTCCCGCTTAAATTAGCGGGCAGTTCTCGTGGATAAAGAGAGAAATATTTTGAAGAATCGAACGAATTCATGCGGACTGGATTTGGCGCCAAACGACCCGTCAGGTAAATCCGCAAGCAATGCAGAACAATATCAAAATCCGTCAAAGCAGTGTCCATTGTTCCAGGTTTAGGCCCAATTTTCATTGACGAAACGTCCGAGAAAAATTTGTTCCCAAAACCTTCAAAATGAATAAGATTTAGAAAGTTTATTCATTGCTAAAAAAAGCGAAGAGGAAAAGCTCAAACTAAACGGCGAAAACCTTTAGTTAACTATGTAATATGGATTGAATCAAGCTCGTCTCTAGTATTTTATTTCAGAGGGCCAGAATTTTTCAAGTTCGGAAACCATCAGGAGAAAAATAAGGGCATTTTTGAGCATTTGTCAACGAGCTCTAAATATGAATGGAAAAAATTCCGAAACTATTCCAACAAATCTTTACTTTGTTTCAAACTCATCTATCTTTCAAACTGTTGTCCACATAACTGATTTATCAGCACAGCTTTTAACTTTTGTCTTTGTGTTACTTGATCTTTGTGCTTATAGCAAAAAAACAACTTGAAAATTGAGTTAGCCGAAGCGAAGCGTCGGAGAAAATTTTTTACATGTTCTGCATGTCCAACTCAAATTTGAGAGGTTCTGAGCATAGGTGGGCGGCACTAAAGTTCTGGGGGTGCAAAATTTTTTCAAAGGTCGAAAATAGCCTTAAAAATGGTGGTATGGCGAAAAATACCATTTTCAACGTTTCTCAAGGAGCACTATCCATTGCCATCAAAAAATTGCGAAAAAATTGAATTCTGGGGGTATTTCGGTTTCTGGGAGTGCATACACCCAAACCCCCACGCCCAGGTATCGTTCTGAGCAGGTTAGAAGGCGAGAACTATACGCAAATAAAAATCCTTTTCATTTATTCGTTAGGCGCAAGATATATAGATAGAGGAATTATGGACCTTTACTGATATTGAATATAAAAGTTTGAAGGAAAGAAGTCCAAAATAGAAGCATCAGCAACTTGCATTAATCTGACAGCACTCCTTGCATTAAAAAGTAACAGTTTGAATATTAACTGTAACAAATACCCAGTATGAAATAAAAATAGATTCATAACCCCCAAAAAAAGTTTTCATCCCCCCTACCCAAGAAATTTTTTCACAAGCCCCAAAATTCACGATTTTCGAAAACTTTCCAAACATTTCCACAAAATTCGTAGAGGTGCTGTTTTAAGCGTTTTTAGCTATCAATTTGCTCAAAAGCGCCAACTTTTCGACACTTGGCATCATAATTCATTTTATGACTATATTTTGTACAATTTGTCCAATTTTTTTATTTTTTCAAAATTTTTTGTTTTTATGCTCTTGAAAGACAGAGCACGTCAGAAAGGACAAAAACTATGTTTCTAAAAGTATATATTATTTTTTGGCCTAAAAAAGGCATTTCGAAACTTCGCACCGTACCAGGGCGTGGAGGGTTTGGGGTATGCACACCCCACCTGAGAAACCAAAATACCCCTCCCCAGAAATCAAAATACCCCCAGAATTCAATTTTTGAAAGCTTTTTTGTTTTTACGCAATTTTTTGATGCCAATGGATAGTGCTCGATGAGAAACGTTTAAAAATGGTGTTTTTTCGCCATACTACCATTTTTAAGGCCATTTTTGGCCTTTTAAAAATCTTGCACCCCCCAGAATTTCGGTGCCGCCCACCTATGTTTCGCACTCGCCCCATGAAATTTCAATGCTGTGCATGTCTGCTTGCTACTTACCAGTATTGCGATGCTGACCAAAGGACGCATCGCTTGCCTTGAAGGTCACTGATTTCGTAATGCTGTCAAAGTCGTGCTGCTCCGTAAGAGGGGTCGAGGGCTGAGGACGGTACGTAAAGGCAGCGGATCCTGAGGAAATACTAGCATATATGCAAAGTTGGATCCGAGATTATCGTAAGGGAAGGGGCGACCCCAACTTTTCACCGAAAAAGTCAAAAAATTCGAAAAAATTCGTCAATTCAACCGCGAAATAGCATATTTAACTGTTTTTCGGTGTCTGCTTTATTCAGAATAATATTTATACACAATTTTTCTTACAAAAATTCGAGATTTTCGGAAATTTTGCCTTGAAAAGTGTACGTGTTGTCTAAGTTTGAACACATATCTTGAAATTTGGCATAAGGTTAGCTGGGAAATTTTAAAGTACTGCTATTTCCATGAGCAACCTAAATCGAAGTTTGACGCAAAGCGCTGAAAATTTCTCAGAATTTTCGCTAGAAACTGAATACACTTAACTGTAATGAATGCGTTTCTGCTTCAGAAATATTTCCAAGAGCCATAAAATCTCCCCCCCCCAATTAATTATTTTCTATGCAAAATTATGATTTTCAGGCCGTCAGGACTGACGAAAGCGTAATTAATCAGTAAGTTATTTATGGAAAAATTGAGAGAATTAAGAAAAACGATGGTCAAGAACCGCTGAAAAATTTACTTTTATTCTTTAGATTGTCAACTATGTATAACCAATGAAGGAGGGGTTTAGGAGCATACATGATCTTGGAGGATTTGGGGGCGTCCACACCCCAAAAAAATTTTCACCCCCACCCCCCCACCTCCCCGCACAGAACTCGAGATTTTTTCGAAAGTTCCCAAAAATTTCCTAAACATTTGTGGGAAAGGTGCTTCTCTAAGCGTTTTTAGCTATCAATTTGCTCGAAAGTAGTGATGTCCCGGTGCCGCTTTTTTTACCGGTGCCGGTGCCGGTGCCGGTGCTACATTAGCATATTATATAGTGTACTATGCTTCTTCAAAAAGGGTTAAATTTGTACCTATTTTTCACCGGATATTCATATTAAGGGCAAAATTTCATTTGGCTAGTAACGACTTCATTATTTTTTATTTATGAATACATATTAATTTTCTCACTTAAGCATTAAACAAACAAAAAATTGTAATAAAATTGAAATTCGAAGGAAAATAAAAGTTAAAATAGTGTATTATAAGTTTAAGTGTAGCGCAATCAAGATTGGCTTGTGCAGTAGTTGATTGTTTAGTCAAATCGAAATTTGGTTTTAGTGCATTAGTTAAATATTCAACAAGTAAGAAACAAACATGAAAATAGCCACAAAAACTTTTTGAGGTTAAATTATTCGAGTTTATCATTTCACATTTTGAAAAGTCTCTGAAAACAAACATGGGATATATTAGTAATGCAAAAGACTTACATAGAAGTTCATTTACAAAGTTTTAACAAGCTTTTTCTGAATAATTTGTAGGGAAAAGTTTTGCATAAAAAGTATTTTAAAATTCTAGATGCCTGTTACGGTCTTCTGCTCACGAAATGGGAAAATAAAAATGGATTTGATGAAATTAAGTTGAAAACATCCTTCTTGCCTACAAATGGTAGAATTAGAAGAACTTTCCACTCTACATGCCGATGTTTTTAATTTTAATTTACTTTATTTATTAGTGTCCACGCTTCTTG
Source organism: Mermis nigrescens (assembly GCA_036768485.1). NCBI lineage: Eukaryota > Metazoa > Nematoda > Enoplea > Mermithida > Mermithidae > Mermis > Mermis nigrescens. The sequence goes on along the minus strand of JAVLUZ010000771.1, from coordinate 1,222,210 downwards.
CTGTTAATTGATTTTTTCAATAAGATGTGTTTCGTTAAATGAATAATTCATTTTTAAAGCTCGAAGACTTGTTCTGAAGTTCAGTCAAAGTGCTTCACTATGCTAATCAGAAGATTTTATTAACAAAATGCTACCTTTTTGCGCCTTTATTCATTAAATTGGTGATAAATGAGCTTCAATTATTCTTTTTACACTAATTTTTCTCTTTTATCTAGCACCGGCACCGGCGCCGATACCAGCCTAGCACCGGCCCGGTGCCGGTGCCCAGGACATCACAACTCGAAAGTGTCAACTTTTCGGCGCTTCGCGCCATATACTCGTGTTATGATTATATTTTGTTCAATTTATTCGACTTTTTTCAATTTTTATTCGAAATTTTCCCATGTTTTTATACCCTTGAAAGGTAATGCATCGTTAGAAACGCCAAAAAACTGTTTTTTGACGCAATTCCAGCATTTTTAACCCAAAAAAGGCAGTTTAGTATTTCACCCACCAGAATTCCCATGCTGGGCATGACTGTTCGAGAGCGTTTTTTCACCCCCCCCCACCGCTCAAATATTTGCGCCCACCCCCTCAGAATTCGCGATTTTGCCAAAAATTGTATAAAACGTCTAAATTTAGGCGTTTTTAGCGATGTTTTAGTTCAAATTGTCAATTTTTTGGCGCTTCGCTTCGTGTCAAAGAGCCATTTTCGACTACATTTTCTTAAATGCTTCTTGAAAATTTTCTGCGCGCTCATTGTCTAAAAAGATAGAGCATAGCCAGAAACGCCTGCATATCCACTGTTTGAATTCAAAAAAGACACTTTGGAAAAACTTAATGGTCTAAACCCCCCCTCACCAAAATTCATGCTGTGCGTGCAAGATGGCAGCATATGAAGATTTTTCAAAGGTAAAAAAAATGGCCCTAAAAAAGGTGGTATGGCGAAAAACACCATTTTTAAACGTTTCTCATCGAGCACTATCCAATGGCATCAAAGGATTGCGTAAAAAAATGAAGAAATTTCAAAAATTGAATTCTGGGGGGTATTTTGGTTTCTGAGGGGGATATTTTGCTTTCTGGTGGGGTGCATACTTCCCAACCCCTTCCAAACGCTCACGTATGAATGACAGCCCCATCCGCCCCACCTTGAATGCGACTAAAATAAAATAATATAATAAATTTTAATATAAATTGTAATAAAATAAATAAATATGTATAATGATATCGGCTAATAAACGGGAAGACCTATACCGTAAATAGCGGAATCGGTACGATTAGAACGGTTACGGTACGGATCGTAAGCGGATAAGCAAGATCCGTCGCTCAATGCTTTGAAACGAGACCACAAAAATGTTTGATCGTTAGTCAACTCGAGATAAGGCAAGAGTGCGTTTAAAGAGGGAAATTGGCTGCCGAAATTCTGCGCCACTTGACGAGCGACGCTTAGACTGGCGGAGCCGAATGAAAAGTTGTTGGATATTTCGGAGATTTTTACGCTCAGATTTTCCGCTTCGCGGATCAATGGCTGGAAAATTGTTCGAGATATCCACACGCGACAATTGTGCGTTAAGAGATCCAATTGATCCGGATCAACGTCGTATTTCAGCCAAATGCTACGTTCGGTCAGACTAACGGCAGGCCCAGCCGCCGCACCTAGTACAGCATAAGCACACATGAAACAGGGGAGGGATGGGATCCCCAACCAAAGTCGATTGTTCTCCCATCTAAGCACGTATCTTTGGGGGGAATGGGGGGATTCAGGCCCCCGAAGTTCAGAAATATCGGGAAAATGGGACTTTTTAAACATTATTTTGTGCTATTTTTGGGCTTATTCCCCCCAAATTGCTGTTGGTCCTCCAAAATAGAACGACCAGCTACAGGCCTGCCCCATCGCCCTCGAAATTCAAAAATTTTTTGACACCCCTCCCCGATATCTGGCAAAAACGTGCGATTTTTGGCCAATTTCAGGTGCTTTCTTGCAATTTTTGGGCAAAAATTCAAGGTCATATACCGTCCCCTTCCTTTCATTTGAAAAAGCCATTTTACACCTCCCGCATTACAATTTTGAGCTGTTACATACATTTCTGAATTTCTGAGCATTAGTATTGTTGATATCGAATATGTACAATATGGAAATTGTAAGAAGGGGTTGGTTACGTCGCCAGCGACAATTTTTTTGCTGAAATGTCCTATTCAGACTTGAATTAATGGGTATGCGACAAAAAGAAGTTTTTGCCGCTTCAAATAATTCCATTTCTTTCTAGAACATATTAAAGCGTAGAAAATTTTCAAAAAAATCAATTACGTTAATGAAATAGGTCGAAAAATGGCCAGTTGATGCTAAGCTCTAAAAGAATATGTACGTTGAGCCAAAAGATTGCATAAAATAGAGTCAAAAACTTTGGAAGGGCTAAGCAGTATTAAGTGGGCCGGCGCTCAGCAGCAGACTAGCGCGTAATAAGAAAGTACATTCGGGCACGTAGCTCTGGGGGGAATGGGGGTCCGCACCCCCCAAATTCAGAAAAATATGACTTTTTAAACGTTATTTTGTGCTATTTTGGCCTTTTTGGACTTAGTCCCCCAAAATTAGTGTTGGTCCCCCCATCCCCAAAAAAAGACGGCCAGCTACGCGCCTGAGTTCATTGAGAGTCTAGACTGGACATATACAGCATGGGATTCTGGAGATGAAACCAAAAAATTCTTAAGCGTCTTTGCCAGGCTCAAGCACGCTTAATACGCGTAAAAAGCATCGTTTTGGCTAGGGATCGGACGAGGGTCTGTTTTTCCCTCAGACTCGGCCGAGGGGACTTTGAAATCCTTGCCTCGGCCGAGGGACCGAGGGACCGAGGATTTGTAATAGATATAATATGAGTATATGAGTACAAACAATATAGGACATATGCTCCATGTGATGTGGGTACAGTAGCAATATGATAGATTAGTGTCATATAGTTCAAAGCTAACAAGCTATTATTCAAATTTTATTCAAAGGTAGGTATGCAAATAACAGGCACAGTAGTGACAAATTGCTAATCGAGTTCATAATCCAGAGTCCGTCAGGTTTTTATCTGAGCTAAATTCTCTATAAAGATGCTCATACTTTCAGCTGCTCCACTGAGCAAGAGAAGCGAAAAAAGGAACGCAAACGCGATCGCGAAAAACGTTTGAATTTTATACCCTTGCCCAACTTTGGCTAATGCATTAAGTAGGTTTTGCATGCATGGACACGGAAAACGCCCACATAATGTACCTACTTCAATCGGTGCTGTCTCGAAAGCCCCACCAGTCCCAAGAGCCCCACAAACAATTCCAACAGCCCCACCAACAATCCCAACAGCTCCAACAATCGCAACAGCCCCACCAATCCCAACAGCCCCACCAATCTTAACAGCCCCACCAATCCCAACAGCCCCACCGTTAACAGCCCCACCTTCCCAACAGCCCCACCGTCCCAACAGCCCCACCAGTAATCCCACCAGCCCCACCATTACTACAATCGCTATTATATGAGAAATGCGTTTGGCGAATGTACTTTTGAAACATGGAACTTATACGGGCTCCGTTTGATCAAGATATTTTTTGACTATTTTTCGACTTCGTATATTTCATCAAGACCATACACGAGCGTGCAGGTTTACATTTTCAGAATAACTCTACCTGAGAAACTGATAGACCCGTTAGAATTGAAACTTAAGCATTTTTGTGCAATCCGTGATTTTGCCTCATTCGAGTCATCTTGCAAGATTAGATTCCTGCTCATTATAGCCTAGTCTAGACTGCCAGAAAAAATGAAGAATGTTCTAGTGAAAACGGAAAGATAAGTGCTAAAATTAAATGAAAAGCAAAACTTTCACGCTAATCTGCTTCAAAATAGCCAGAAAATGTGGATTAGCGTAGTTTTTACATTATTTTAATATTCATACTAGTTTTGAGGTCATTTTTGGCTTAAAACTCCTTCTCCAGACCGGTCGTGCTGTGCATCTATGATTATAACAGTGGGGCAGTTGGAACCAACATTGTTAGCGAACAAATTCTGGGGGTCTGGTGGGGTAAAGTGACCGAGAAATGTGCTAAAAATAAAAATCTAGGGGTCTACCATAATTTAGAGGATTTCCAGAATTTTGGGTTGGGAGAGGGCTAAACTCTAAACATCCCCTCCCCCCATTCTTATGTGTGGTTGGGACAGTGCGACTGTTGGAACGGTAGGACTGCTGGAACGGTGGAACTGCTGGGATTGGTGGGGCTCTTGGGACTGGTGGGCTGTGGGATTATTGGTGGGGCTGTTGGGATTATTGGTGGGGCTGTTGGGACTGGTGGGGCTGTTGAGACTGGTGGGGCTCTTGAGACACAATCCTTTAATCAACATACACGTTTTGTCTCTGCCGTCTATAGGCTCACATATTACAGCATTGACTTGGCATAACATTTGAGGCAATAGGTCTTTTGTAGCATATGCGTTTTTTTGCTGTATTTGTGCTATTTCGGTATCACTCAAAAAATGCAAAATTAAAAAAACCCTCGGTCCCTCGGCCATTTTTCACCTGACCCTCGGCCGAGGCCGAGGGATCTCAAAAAAGACCGAGGATTACCGAGGCCTCGTCCGATCCCTAGTTTTGGCGCTTTTGACGTTGTTCTATCTTTCTAGAACGTACAGAACCAAAAGAAAAATGTCGAAGGAATATGAAAAAATTCGAATACATTGAACAAATTAAAGTCAATAAATGAGTAAATGGCGCAAAGCTCCGTAAATTTGACACTTTTAAGCAAGCAGATCGTTAGAGACGCTTGAAATGTCATCTTTTCTACGATATTTTAAGAAATCGCGAATTCTGGGAGGAGAAAAAATTTCTGGGAGGAAAACTCTTCTGGTGGGATAAAACTCCTCTAGACACCACAAAAATCATATATATCCGAGAAACCCAGAATAAAAATATGGGACATTTTCAAGAAAAAGCGAGACAAAATTAACTGAATTATAAAATCAAAAATTTACTGCAAATGAGCATGAAATCGACGAGAAAATGTGGATCTCTGACTTTATACAGATATGTCGGAATTCGAAAACAGAGAACTATGCAAATGAAATTTTTATAATTACCAAATTTTCATGGGTTTGTAATTTGTTTGTAAGATAGTAGATGAATATTCGAATCGCAAACAGATAAAAAAATTGAAGAAAATATTTCGAAAAGCAAGAGTAACGAGTTTATTCTTGGCAAGGGAATCAATTCAGCGAAAATTATTTTAATACGATGTCGCAGAAAAACTTTGTCCGACTGAAAAAAGAAAAAAATGACTTCTAACGCCTAGCTTTCTTACCAAAATTTCCTTTATCTAATAATCAAGATGATGTGGATGAAGTATGTACAAAACGAGCAACAAATATTATCTTACCAACTAAACTACCATCAGAGTTCTCAGTTGGTGACGTCATACTATCGTCCACTTTTAGGACGGGCGCTGTTTTATATTTTTGGCCCATCAGCAACGAAAAGTCCAGTTTTTTCGGCGCCGCGAAACTTCCATTCAACGACGACGAATTGGACGCGAAACTGGCCTCTCTGGACGCGACACCGAAATTCGAGTCGATTAAACTATTGCTGGTGCTAGGGCTACCGTAAGAAGGCGAATTAAAGGAAGAATCGGCGTAGTGGGCGAAGCTGGGCGACGACTGGTCAAAAAAACTGTGATTTTGGCTCCGAACTGAAAACATTTGCCGCTGACGGTCAGCCGGAGAATTGTCTTCGTCCAAGGAAGTGCCTGAGATGGCTCGCAAAGTTTACGAACGCAAACATGTACCGCGAATATGTAATTATATTTGCATCCATACCTGGGCGGTGGGGGGTCGGGGGGTTTGGGGGTATGCACCCTCCAAGAAACCAAAATACCCATCCGGAAACCAAAATACCACCTCCAAATTCAATTTTTAAATTTTCGCAATTTTTGGATGCCAATGGATAGTGCTCGATGAGAAACGATAAAAAATGGTGTTTTTTCGCCGAACCACCATTTTTAAGGCCATTTTTTTGACTTTTGAAAAATCTTGATCCCCCTCACCCCAGAATTTCGGAGCCGTATCTACTTTGTAGCAGGGAGAAACGGTGTAGAAATATTCCCAATATCTAGCCAATTCCGAAAAATTCGTGTATCTGCATATCGCTTCATTTATCATCAAAAAATCCCGATCATGATATCTTCACTTACGCGAAAAAATTTTTCAATCTTCTTTCCTCGTCGTTTTTTAATTTTTCCGTATAGAACGAGTGAATTTTATAGGAAGTTATTCCCATTCTATTGTTCGTCCATTAAAACTGAAGTATCTCGTTAATTGGAGACTAGAGCATTAACATAGCTTAGTATGTTGGATTATAAATAAATTTTTAGTCAAGGATCGGTTATTCAAAACGCTCTATATTTGCATACGCCGAAGTGACAGAATATATATTTGCTTAAATAAGATGATTTAAATTATGTCCTCTTCATTATTAAACCTGCTGAAACGTAAAGAAACACTATAACTGCTAAACTACACAAGGTAAATATGTAATATGTACTATGTATCAAATTAGCAGATGGACTAAGTCCGCGCCTCAAAGCACACAGCTGCTCATTTTGATATGGCGTACGGAAGTGCTGTCAAAAAAGGAAAAGTTCGAAATACCTACATAAGTGCATAGTTTCTTCAATCGCATGCTCGACTCTAATAGCAGAAGCTGTTTATATGTATACAATACAAAAATTCCTACTACACAGTGCACAGTATGCTGCTACTCGTAGGTCATAGGAGTCAGTACGAACATGGAAAGTAAGTTGTCTTTTTAAATTAAAATGGCCAAAACATGGTAGAGACATTAAGATATGAAGAATAAAACTACTAACTGACAGTTACTGATCGATTTCAAGCGCTTTTCCAAAAAAACTTCTGATTTTTTGTTTCTCAACTTAATCTTGCCTTATTTTCTTAAGAAACTTCCCTTCAGTTCTTCTGGGGGGTTTGAACCGAAAACCCGTTACGCTCATTTCTAGTTTGGATCTGAGAAGTAATGCAATACCGCAGAGACAACCATGATATTGTAGAATCGACTTTTTCAATTTAAGACATTGAACGATGTCAGGCAAACGTTAACAACATTTTGTATGCCGTTTTTCCTTATGCTCTTTCTCTCTAAAATGTAAAAGAATATTAAATCTTTCAATGAAAATTAATAAATTCGAATAATGCACATACATAAGATCAAAAATCGTCTAAGAATCTGCAAGTATATCCAAGCTGTGCATGTTTGGACCATTCCTGGGCGTGGAGGGTTTGGGGGGTTATGCACCCTCAAAAACCAAAATGCCCCCGAGAATTCAATTTTTCAAATTTTTTTGTTTTTTTTCATAATTGTTTGATGCCAATGGATAGTGCTCGATGAGAAACGGTGAAAATGGTGTTTTATCGCTATACCAACATTTTTAAGGCCATTTTTTGACCTTTGAAAAAATTTTGTACCACCCCCCAGAACTTTGGTGGCACCCACCTATGGTCTAGACGCTATTCTCACCCAAAAAGCTGGCGGATTCTTGTTTTTTCATCTTTGTAGCCGACAGCATAGCGTGCAATGTTTTCTGACTAGTCAAGCAACGCTGGGACGCTTCGTCGCCCGCGATGAACGGCGAGCGACTCCGCGCCCGTCTCGCGCGACTCAACGCTTCCGCTTCACAGTATTCAGCGTCGCCCTCTCCATATGGAATTACACTGACGTTCTTTGTGCCTGACGTGTCGAAAAAATATTGAAAAGCTCTTTTTTCCTTTATGCTAAAACTCATTTTTTCTCAGCCTACTTTCATATATTTAACGAATGTTAAAGTAATTGCTTCAGATACAGTATAGAGCTATTAGGAAAATATTTTAAGATATTTTTTCATTTCGACCAGACATGCACAGCATGGGAATTCGACAGGGTTAAATTTTAATGTGCTCCTTTTAGTCCCAAAAATGGTAAGTATGCGTCAAAAACAACCTTTATTGATGTTTCTGACGATGCACTATCCTTCTAGAACATAAAAACATAGGAACTTTTTTTTTAAAATCCAAAAAAGTCGAACAAATTGAACAATACAGTTAAAAGATTAGTATTTGGCGCGAAGCGCCGAAAAATTGACAATTTTGAGCAAATAGATAGCTAATATCGCTTATAAAGCACCTTTTATGCGAATTTTTAGATAATTCCTGAAAATTTCAAAAAATCGCGAATTCTGGGGTAGGGTGTAAAAATTTCTGGAGGGGTGAAAATTTTCCTAAGGGTGTGAAAACTCCCCCTCAGATCATGTATGATTTCTTCTACAACTTTTTATCAAAGTTATACAAAATGTTTTTTGCGCAAGTTTCACACATGCACACTGAAGGGGGGAGTTCGGAGTGTATCCCTCTATCACAGCTTTTGAAAGGCATACCCCATCAGGCCATTTGCAGACCAAAACCTATTGTTGGAATTATGAAAGAGCGCCAAACGATGCCCAGCAGTATAATCTGAAGTACTTTTCGAGTAGTACTCTGTGCATTTATTCATTCGGTCATTTTTTGTTCATTATTTTGTCCATATTGGATAGTTCAAGTCATTCCATCGTTCTTATTATCATTTGTTACCATGCAAACCTAATCATGAATATTCAAGAACAGTAAAATACAACGAATTAAAAAATTTTTACGGGTTGAGACGGGAGGGAGTAAGAAACGACAAGAATATCTAAAAACTCAGCATAAACTCATCCTTTTAGCGCCATAATTAGCCAAAAAAATTAATCATTTACCCCCTCCCTCAAGGAAATTCAGTTTACCCCCTCCCAAAACTTTTGACCGTGTGCATGTATGTTAAGTTTTTTCTAAACACTCACATACAGAGTGCCACGAAATGAGAGGCCCCTCCGAAAATCACTTAAGAATACAATAGAAAAAACTGTGTGAATAGTACCACCTTGTAGAGCGTTAAGCTCTGAATAAGATCTAGCTTGGTGAAGTTGAGAAGGATGGGGTGGAAAAGCTTCATGCATATGGATTCGGGTCAGGAATCGGGCACTATTCGGTAGAAACAGTATTGAAAATTTCGCGTATGATTTCGACCGATAGGTACATAATTGTTAGGGAGTGTATTACTTTGAATACCCAAACATTTGAGGCAGGTCGTTGAAGCCACAAGGGGTAGTAGGAATTATTAAACGATGTAATCAAAAAAATCGAAAAAATTGAGATACGAGTATTTTGTTTCTTGTCAATAAAAGTTAATCAGTGTAGATAACATTATGAAAATATGAGCATTCGGCACAGAATCGCGTACTGTACAAAACGATATATTATGTATATTTTTCCAAAAAGCTGCAATCAATTTTCAAAGGAACGTATCGTTTCGTAACATTTTGGGCATAACTATACAAAGAGGGACCCGTACTTTCTTCACTAAGTAATAAGTATATATAAATGACGGACCGTACTTTCTACACGACGAAGTATGTATTATAATATTAATGAGGGATCTTTACTTTCTATACGAACAGTAGATAATAATATTCAGTAAGTTTTTAAACGATAGATAACTGAAAAATTGGTTGCTTATATTTTTCATATTACTTCAAACTCAGTGCCCATCTATAATGATCGTGTGAGCTTTTTGCGTAAGGTTATAACATCATATGGGATATTTAGCTTGGTGCCCGTTCACACAAGCTCAACTTTGATGAAACATCTGAGTTGAAAGAACAGAATTTGGTCTCGTTCATGCCTTCTTTTAAAGTGTCAACTTCTCCGGTTAAAGTCGAGATATAATCTTACTAATAGAATAACTCCATTGCGAGGTAATTTTAAGTTTAAGTTTTAATTTGCACAAATCAATAGGCATTATACATAGGTACTTTGCAAGTGACACACAATAGGTAGGTAGGTATATACCTGCACTGTTTGTAAACATTACTACTTACTGAATATTATTACCTACTGTTTGTATAGAAAGTAAGGATCCCTCATTAATACATATTATAGTACTTACTACGTTGTGTAGAAAGTATGTACGCTCCGTCCTTAACACATATATACTTACTACGTCGTGTAGAAAGTACGGGTCCCTCTTTGTATAGTTCTGCCACATTTTGTGCCAACGAGCAGGATCCGCCAAATAATTAATTAGGAGTCTGAAAAAGTGGAAAGGTTTTACCTTTAAATGGTGATTCCTGGAAACACCAACTAGACGCCAGTGATTCATTGATTACATCTGTAGATCGTTTTGGGCGTGAACGAAACAGCCAACTCAGATCAAGCGACGGTAAAGAAGACTCCAATGATGAATCCTTAGCTTGAATGAACGAAGAGCTGATACGATTGTGACAAACTGGCGCCGAGACGGGTTTTTTCAGGAAAATGCTCACTGAAAGTAAGGTGAGCATAAAATAATAATGCTAGAGGCGTGCAAAGCATGGGAATCTGGGGGGTCAAAACTTAAAGTGCCTCTATTTAGCTGAAAAATGCTGGATACGATTCATGTCGAAATCATCGTTTTTCGGCGTTTCTGACGATGCTATATCTTTCTAAATCATAAAAAAAATTTCGAAACGATCAAAAAAATCGAATAAATTGAACACAATATAGTCAAAAAATAAGTGTATGGCGAAAATTTAATTCTTTTGAGCAAACAGATGACTTAAATCGCTGAAAATCGCGCCTTTTCTACGAATTTTCGGAAACATTTGGAAAATCGTGATTTCCGGGGAATGAAAAAATTTTTGAAGGGGCAGGGTGGAAATTTTCTAGGGGGACCCCAAATCCTTCCCCCACCAAGATCATGTATGACAGGTACTTTAGGGAGTTTTGGAACTTATGCATAGCTTTGTTTATGTAAGCTATGCACTAATAAAAGGTTTCGAGGAACGATGACATAGACAGATGAATACAAAATGAATGAACGATTTTTGATGGTGAATTGCATAAATGTGATCCGCTTTTTCTACTGTACTGCAAGTTAAAATGTTGTCTCTAATAGACAGAAAAAGGCATAATAATGATAAGAAATTGGAAAAAAGCCTTAAATTTTTTTAATTAGAAAGAAAGCTTAGAAAATGAAATGCAATTATCAGTAAAAACTCAGAGATGTGCACAGAAAATCTGGTGTATGGTTGTAACTGATAAAACTAAGCACTAGGTAAGAAACAACCCATATAAATCATACATTATGTTCATGTACCCGTTTCCTGATCGATGTAAATTAGAAACTGCATTCATTGTTATTCCAATCAGCATATCCTTATCACGGTTTTTTGTATTCGGCAAAGATTTTTCCCGATGTACAAAGACTTTTCGCGACCGTCTTTGTATATGTACAACGATTTTTGGGAACACAAAAGCTGTAAAAAAGGTCTAAAATTCGAAAAAATTGAGTAATTGTGTGTTCTATATATCTTTATATTGGCAGAAATTGCATTTCAAATGAAAAATGTCACATTTTTTGGCGCTTCGCGCCGTTTTAAGACGATTCATAGTGATTTTTGCCCTTAGAAACCTAGAAATTAGCTAAAATACACTTTAAAAAAATGTTTTTAACGCATTAAAATAGCTACTGTACCATATTATAGTAACCAAAAATTTGTGTGTACGAAATGTACAAATACTTTTAGGGACCATCTTTGTACATATACAAACGGACCTTGTACTAAAAAAACTCTGATCCTTATTGAAATCAGGTGTTATTTTATGAAATATTTTGTTTATTCAAATTCATCCAGTGCTCCTTGTTCGTCGCTTCGATTTAAAAGGATGTAAGAGCAGTAGGGATGTTCGCTTCCAGGTTTTTCAAAAAAATCGGTTCAGGTTCTTGGAAAACAAGAATTTCGGTTCGGTTCCGGTTTCGGTTCTTGTGTAAGTTGGAACCGTCGGTTCCGGTTCCGGTTCTTCAACTAGAAAACCGTCGGTTCCGGTTCCGGTTCTCGGTTCCTGTGTTAAAGTATGTACGCTCTTGATAGCCTGACTTCACCGGAACATATGACGATGTAATTGAAAGAGAAATTATTCAGGAAGTCGTTTCAATCTGGCAACTGCACGTTCAAATAAGTTTTACGTCTAATTGACAATTTACTTATAAATCACTGAATATTATCTATGTGTTTCTTAATTGGAGGCTTATACGAAATCGAAATGCTTAATTCATGACGAAGATCTGCTGCAATGGTGGAAAGAGAAGTCGAAGAATCTGCCGATTCTCGCGTTTATAGCTAAGCATTATCTTGCAGCCAGTGGCGGATCTAGGATTTTCCTAAGGGGGCAGTATCCCAACTTTTCCAAAAACAGTCAAAAATAGGTCCAAAAATTTGCCATTAACGCGCGAAACAGCGTTTTTTTCGGCGTTTTACAATGTATACTTTTACATTTAATCACTTTTGACGCAATATTTTTTCTTAAAATTTTAAAATTTCCGATAATTTTGGGCTAAAAATCACTAAAATTCTTTGACTTTATCAGAATTCTGGCGCGAAGCAGTTTTTTTCGTACAAGGTCCGTTTGACATGTACAAAGATGATCCCCAAAAGTCTTTGTACATTGTGTACACACAAATTTTTGGGTACTATAATATGGTACAGTAGCGATTTTAGTGTGGTAAAAACAGAGTTGTTCGACTTTTGGTAGTTTATTTCAGCTAATTTATGGGTCTCTAGGGGCAAAAATCACTAAGAATCGTCTTAAAACGGCGCGGAGCTCCTAAAAATTTGACATTTTTCCTTTCGAAATGCAATTTCTGCCATTATAAAGATGAATAGAGCACACAATCAGTCATTTCGACGCGAAGCGCCGTAAATTTCTGCGAATTTTAGACCTTTGTTGTAATTTTTGTATCTCCAAAAATCTTCGTACATGTACAAAGACGGTCCCGAAAAGTCTTTGTACATCGGGAAAAATCTTTGCCGAATACAAAATCGTGGCGCTAAGCGCCGGAAAATTTGTGAGATTAAGACGGATAGACGTCTGGAAGCATGATTTACAGCTTGATTTACTGTAATTATAGCATTTGATGCGAAACATCGAAATTTATAATTGAAAATAGAAGAAAACTATGCAAGAATAGCTGTTTCTGCTGCTAAAATTGTTTCAAAACCCACATGAACAGAAAATGGCTTCCAGGTGGCGAAGAAAGTAAATAAATGTCATTAATAGGTATCATATGGCGTGAGCGCCAAAAAAATTTGAGAAATTATGGTCACTGAGGGCCAAAAAGTAATTGCAAATTGTATATCCATTCTCTATCTCGCCAAATATTTATGGAAAATGGGGGCGGCCCCCGCCCCCTTAGATTCGCCCCTGCTTGCAGCGCCAGCTACAAGCGTTCCATCGGAACAGCTGTTCAGTTGCGCTGGAATCATTTACGACCCTCTCAGAAACAGGCTACATGGCGAAAAAGCAGAACGACTGTTATTTTTGAGATATAATTTACCCGGAACAATACTAAGTTTTAGTCTGTAAACTTTTGGGTAATAAAATATTGAATTGCTGCTTCATGTCTTCACTAAATTTTATGAAGTTCGATTTTTAACTCTAATTTTAAAAAACCGAGAAGCGACTCCGAAAAAGATCGGTTCCGGTTCCGGTTATTAGAAAATCAAAAAATCGGTTCTCGGTTCCGGTTTCGGTTCCAAAAAAAAATGGTCGGTTCCAGCCGGTTCCGGTTCCGGTTAACCGGCACATCCCTAACGAGCAGTGTTTTTTTGTACTCGGCAAAGATTTTTCCCGATGTACAAAGGACTTTTCGGGACCGTCTTTGTACATGACAGAGATTTTTCAGAAGACAAGAATTGCAAGAAAAGTCTGAACTTCGCGAAAATTTACGGTGTTTCGCGCCGAAATGAGTAATTCTGTGTTCTGTATATCTTTGCAAAGGCAGAAATTGCATTTCAAATGGGAAAATGTCAAATTTTTCAGCGCTTCGCGCCGTTTTAGGGCGATTTTTAATAATTTCTGGCGTCGGAAACCCAGAAATTAGCTAAAATACACCACCAAAGATCGAAAACCCTGTTTTACCACACTAAAATCGCTACTGTACTATATTATAGTACACAAAAATTTTCAAGTACAAAATGTATATACAGACTTTTGAGGACCATCTTTGTAAATGTACAAACGGACCTTGTACAAAACAAACACTGTGTACGAGTATATATATATATATATATATATATATATATATATATATATATATATATATATATATATATATATATATATATATATATATATGCAATGGCTGACGGTTCGCCCTGTCCAACTTCCAGCCAAAAGGGTGGGTGGGTCCCCAAACCCTGAAAAAGGTGGGTCTTTCCCTGAAAAAAGGTGGGTCCGTGCCTAGAAAAAAGGTATGTTGTTCAGCTTACTCAATGGGTCAGTCACTGAAAAAAGGTGGGTCAATCCATGAAAAAGGTGTCGAACAGTGTAATAAGATGGTTCCTGTGCATGTTTTGCAATCTGATCATGATATACTGTATCTAGCATTTCCTTAAATTATCTTAAAAAATTTTCTCCCTGTACAAAACATAGCCCCGTCCAAGTTACCCCTTCGCCCCGTCCAACTTTTGGTTCGGCCCGTCCTGGTGATGGGCCGATATGGGGCATTGCCCAAATGTGATTAGCAGTGGACATATCTGTTCATCATTTTTAGGGGTACAATCCAAAACAAGCAAGCATGTTAAGAGCATCTAAAGGTTAGGCCGCATTGTTACAATAGATGAAGTAAAATTAACACGCAGTTAGTTAACAGTTATTTTTGAATGGCTTGCAAAGCATACTTTTGTAATGACTGCTTCTGACCGCTGCATATGCGTATGAACGGACATATTTTTAAAAAATGGAAAATTCAAAAATCACTTATTACCACTGGCTTTGATAATGAAGCGTGACATTTGTCATACATAATTACTGAACTGATACACAAATCGAATAGCGACACGCATACACGTATTTTTTAGTCGCATCGTCGAACCATGCCCGCCTTTTAAACACTTGAAGAGCTGAATTAAGAGTTCGTTCATGATAAATGAATTGATGAACCTAAAATTTTGATTTAAAAATTAAAACAGAATGCTTAATTGGCAATTAAAAAATCTACAATTAAAAAATCTAAAATATTGAGAAATACTGACAAAATAAATTTCCAACTCATATAACTATATTTTGTACGTAGTAAGTAGTATAATTTTAAGAACGCACTCTGATTCGCCGGAATGCCTAGCAATTTAATCTGCCGATTGGTTAGGCCAAACGAGTGTGCGTAGGAAGAGAAGAAAATTGGCCTGATGGCAAGAACGATTAGGAATAATACGTTGCAACACAATATCAGAAATACAGTTTTTTCAACGACGATCCACGCCTCCAAAGCAAGTTGTCTGGGCGCTAGCAGATTCAGCAAGAAATTATTTAAGGCCAGGTCAATGGCAATAATTGCAACAATTGATAAATTGACCGCTATCCATGGCTTGGTTTTCTCTGCTCTGAACGAACAAAACGTAATTTCAATTGTAGCATGAGATAGAACGAACAACCACAAGGGATATATACAAGGGTACGATAAGAAGCAGACATGTTACAGGAGATGGGGGATTCCCCCACCCAAAGTTGGTCGTCCCCATCCTCCCAAAGCCAGAAAACTTTTGACCACCCCCTTCGATTTGGGAAAAAATTGAATTTTTAGCCGTTTTTAGGTGTTTTTTGGCCGTTTGGCTAAACATTGGAGGTCATTTAGCCCCTTCCTAGAACTGAACGGGAACCCATCATCCAAAACTTCGAACCGTTAAATGTACGGTAAGAAGAGGCAGTACAAGTGGGTACAAATTTCCCTTCAAGATTTCGAAGTATTAGAAATGCTCCTTAGCACATGGGCAGCAATTAAATTCTCAAAAGTCCAAAAATTGCAAGACATGCCAAAATTTTTATTCTTTGTTCCACCGATTTGGGGCTGCTGAATTTTCAAGAGGCCTAATCCTCCATGCCCAGGTGTTTCCCGTAACGTTTTCTAACCTTTTAAGGCATCAATTCGCATTTGAGATCATTTTTTAAAAAACTACCTACCTACGAGAAAAGTTCGAAAATTCCACTAACTACAGACTTTGAATTATTCTCAAATTCAACGATAGATAAGCAGTACCCACTGAAATATTCTTACTTTCGCAGTTCCCTGCTGACTGTCAGAGATCTATCAGCTGCTTCTGCGACTAGACTTCGATTAGGCGTAGACGTGAGGAATGAAGACATGTTACTGTTCATACAACTTCATTCCTGGAAAACAGCGGGACGTTAAAAGTAGTAATAAATAGCATTGTTCATAAACAGAGATGACCACAGAGACGAGCAATCCTTTAATGTCGGGTGAAACCTATAAATTCAAATAAATTCCTGATTTTTTTTGTATTTTTATGTTTAAAATACCTATCGCCTTTTCATAACTTACCCCCGTTTGTAGAGCCGAGCTAGTTCAATAACGGTAAATGAAGAAGACGATCCATAAAGCGAAGGCAACGAAATAAATTAAACTACACACAAGAAATGCACAGCGATTTAGGGACAACACAAAACTCTTCTTTTTCTCATCTCATTATTTCAAGAATCACGCCCATTATTCGCAACATACATTCGACTGTTCATAGTAAAGCTTGTATAATTCAAGACTTCCATCTACCCCCTTATTGACACTAAGTTTATGAATATGCTTATTGCTCACAATTTTCTTCCATTTCGATCCGTTTAATGCTTATCAATCGTACCTATGTACGTTAGGATGAAAAACACTTTATAGAAAGCAGCCAAAGCACATTCTGATAAAAAGGCAATTAGCATTGGATGAATGTAATTCGAAAATTACAAGAACGTTATAGCTTTGCCAGGATTCTCGATTATCTGATACGAGTGAAAAATTTTATTCCGTAAGACAACAACGAGAAATAATATTCAATAAGCCGATTAGCATAAATAAAATTGTATGTTAACAAACCACAAACACCACGTATGTATGTAATGGGCAATTTTTCATTTCAGCAACGACCATTTCAGTTGATCTTTAGCGGATTGTAAAAGCTAAAAAGAAGAACATATACACTAAACGATTTGTTCCAGATTACCCGTTTAAAAAATGAAAGGCGGTACCATACATGCACACGGTCAGAAGTTCTGGGTGGGGGTAAAACAAGTTCCTGGGGAAGGTAAATGAGTAATTTTGTTAAAGAGCAGTTTTATTATATGCAAAATTTTCGATTCAAAGACTTTGATTGCACTTTAAGTTGTCCCGGCCCAGAACGAGTTTTAAAATACTTAACGGGTGTTTCTCAAGTCTTTCACAGTAATGCCTCTTGAAAATTTGAAGAGAACTGGCATTTTAACGGCTTACTATAAATGGCTTTCGCAACGAGCTACCTTGTCTCAATTCTTTGATATTAATTTAATTCGTTGTATTTTACTTGTCGCGAATATTCGTGATTAAGTTTGCATAAAAGCAGATAACTAGCAATAAGGGCGATGGACTTGGATCATCCGATCCAATATTTACTAAATAATGGAAAAAAGTGTCTGGATGAATGAAATGGACATTCTACAGTCAAAAAGTAAAAAACCACCTATACATGTATTTAAAACAGACACCGTTTGGTGTTTTACATGGTTCTGATAATAAGTTGTGATCCAAAATTGGCCTGATGGAAATATACTTTTCAAAACTCTTGGTAGGGAAATACCTCTCATACAATATGCAAGTGAGGGCGGACCAGTAATTTTTTTTGTACAAGGTCCGTTTGTACATGTACAAAGATGGTCCCTAAAAGTTTTGTACATTCTGTACACACAAATTTTTAGGTACTAAAATATGGTACATTAGTGATTTTAGTGTTGTAAAAACAAAGTTTTCCGACTTTTGGTAGTGTATTTAGCTAATTTCTGTGTCTCTAAAGGCAAAAATCACTAAGAATCGTCTAAATTCGAATCTTTCCTTTTGAAATGCAATTTCTGCCATTATAAAGATATTTAGAATACACAATTACTCATTCCGGCGCGGAGCGCCGAAAATTTGTCTTCCCAAAAATGTTTGTACATGTACAAAGACGGTCCCGAAAAGTATTTGTACATCGGGAAAAATCTTTGCCGAGTACAAAAAAACACTGGAGCGGACGAAATTTAATGTCATTACTCAATTATGCAGATTCGCACTCAAATTTGATATACATATTTCGGCATAACTGAAAAAATACCTGTGATCCGACCTGGCTCATTGATTGGTCGCTGAACAAATATTCATCTGGTCGAAAAACTACACGCTGTACTACTGAACCAGCATCAGTTTCTAATAATATCCTATAAGGCAACAGATACGAAATGTTGTGATGCGTGCACACAGGCTTACGCGGGATTTTTTAAGGGGTGGGGGTGGTCCAAAAATTGGTAACCCTATATTTCGGGATATGTTCGGTAATAGTCAGTATAAAACGCATTTTCTGACATAACCTAACATGCTGTATACATTAAGACCATAAAATTAAAACCTTTCGAAAAAATTTTATTTTCTCTCAATATGCTATAAAAAGGACATTCTTTGGCCGCGCTTGAGCTAAACTAATAAAAAATATCGATCATACGGTGCGAAGCGCCGAAAATTTGAGATTTTCCTATGAAAAATGCCGATACGGAAGGGGCCGCTCCTCCCCCCTCCTGCGTGGGCCCAAGTGCATGCACATATACATACTAGAGATTTGGACCGCCTTGATGTAATGGGCAAGGCTGTATGCATGTAACGGCCTGGAATTTTGAGTAAGGAATCCCCAAACACGTAGCTGGCTGTCCTTTTTGGGGGGGAAACACCAATTTTGGGGGGACTAAGCCCAAAAAGGCCAGAAATAGCACAAAATAACGTTTAAGAAGTCCTATTTATCCGATTTTTCTGAATTTTGGGGGTCCGGACCCCCCATTCCCCCAGAGCTGCATGCCTGGGACTCCCCGGTCATCTTTAGGAGAGGGGTTATTGACCTCCAATTCTTGGCCAAAAATGGCCAAAAAACCTAAAAACGGACAAAAAATCAATTGTATGCAAGGCTGGGAAGCTCCACGTCCAAGATCAGCCGTCTCCACACCATCGTGAATTTCGGATCAAGCAACTGTTTTATGTTTGAATAAAATCTAGATTATTTAATTTTTGATAAATTAGATTTTTTGAGTTAATTGTCTGAGATTTCATATTTTTCCGATTGCACAAAGAGGTTTACAATGTCAGGATCCTCTAACACTACATAATAGGCAGTGCATGCTATGTATCCTAATATCAAACCTTCAATTATCTAATTTACACTAACATGGACAACATCTCATTCGTGAAATCAATTAATCAAATACAAAATAAAAAATTAGTGTCAAAAAAGCGATATATATACATAAATAGCATGAAAAACGTAAAATGTGTGTACGTAAAAGAAATTCACTTAAATTAAATTTAGAACGCGTTATAAGGCATACAAAGACTGCTTGAAGAATATGAATGAAAAAATGAATTGAATGCATTAGAAAAGCAATTGATAAAAATTTTGATTTTGAATGATTAATTAATTTAACACCTTATTTATATTTTTAATAATTTTATAGCAATTGTAGATTTAAATTTTCTTTTTTACATTATTTACTTATTTTTTCTTGTTTGTGTATTAATCTTTTTTATTTTATATCATTTTTCCTGTTGAGAAGCAGCCTAGCCGTCAAGATTCGTGCCGCTAAAATTGCAGTGGCACAAAAGTGTAGCAACCTAATTCCTCTCAGATGACCTCGCCTGTTTATATGATTTTCTACTTGTTTTTATGTGTATTTTTTCTATATAAGTCCTGCGTACTTCTCCACATTTCACTTAGACTCTTGCGTTTCACAAAGCCAGTAATTTCGCATAATATAAATTTTTATGTACAATTGAGCTATTTCTCTCGTCTTTTTTCTCTCTCATACTAATAACATGCTTCACTTCTACCTCTTACTTTTTTAAATTTATTTATTGACAATCTTTTCTCCATATTTTCTCTACGATCACTTTTTCGCTTTTTTGTCGCATTGATGACTTTCTATAATTAGTTATTACACGCATACCCTCTATCGCATATTTCGTCCAATGCGAGCATCACAACATCCAAATTATCGAACAAATTCTTTTTCTCAACGTTCTTACGCAATATTTGACTGACGGAATCGTATAAGCATTGCAGCACGCTGACTAATATCAGCTAAAAATATAAGAGCAAAAAGCATACATAAAAATAAATAAAAATTAAAAAAATAAAAAATTATAAATATAAATGCGGGTAAAATTAAAAATTATAATAATAGGAGAAGGAATAAAAAATAATAAAAATAAAAATATAATAAAAATAAAATAATAAAATATAAAAAGAATCAAAAGAATCAGGCCCGTAGCCAAGGTAGGGGACAAGAGGGTGGCAGTTGCCTATCCCTAAAACGAAAAAAATCTTGTTGCTCACAAGGGTCTCCTAGCAGAAAAATGAAAAATTCTCAAAGTGCGTTTAGAAGACCACCAAAAGAGGTTTTAGCGTAAATTGAGCAAGTAAATGTTAGATTTGCCGGCGCTTCGCGCCGGATTTGTTTTTCATGTATAGTTTTCGCCTCCTAAGCCGATAAAAATTGAGTTGAACATGGAGAATATGACATTATTTCTAGCACTTCGCGCTTAATTTTTCATTTTCTGTGTTTTTCTTTGCGAAACACGAAGATTGAGTATAAAATCAAAGACAGAAGTAAGGAAATTGTTTATGGACTGGACAATGAGAAATCAGTTATGTAGACAGTTTGACGATAGATTTATTATATATGTAGATATCTGTGGAACAAAATTGATGGAATTTTTTTGATTTTTTTCGAAATTTGCCTCCATTATTGTGAAGAGCTCGCCGAGAAACGCTCGAAAACATCTGTATTTTTGACCACATCATGATGGTTCTAGAGATGTCTCATCTCAAAATTTTAGGTTCCCGTCCCCCAAAATAAAATCCTGGCTAAGGGCCCGCATGAACAACGTATCAGTTTAGATGCTTAACAAGCTAACTACTTGAGGGCGAAGCTTAAACGTGTTTCCTATACGAAAGGGGTATAAGTGTCGTAGCATTCAATTCTAAAATTCTTAATGTTGAATTTTCCGAGAAAAAAAACAGTTTCCTATGTTTTCAACCCAGATACATACAGGGTGAGTCACCTAACTATCCATAGTGTTATTTGGTCATAACTTCTTCAATATTTGTCTAATCTTGATAAAATTTTAGCAGTTTATAAGACGTCCGATAGCATTTTAAACTTTCAAGTTTCATTAAAATTGGACCATTATTACAGCTTTTACAATAACAATTTTTGTGATTGATACTTTTTAATCAATTTTTATTTTCCCGTTTTTTTAAGTCAATAAATCTTTCGAATTATGTTTCATCCGATTTTTCACTTCTCTAGGTCTTAATTATGTTGTCTTTATTAGTCATTAAGTTACCACTGCCATTTAATTTAGCTTGATAAGTATAAAAACCGGATAAAACAAAATTTGAAATTTGAAGACTTAAAAAATCAAGAAAGCAAAATCTGATTAGAAAGTACCAGTTACAAAAATTGTTATTGCAAAAGCTGTAATAATCCAATTTTAATGAAACTTGACAGTTTACAATGCTATTGGACGTGTTATAAATTGTTGAAGTTTCATCAAGATTATACCAACATTGAAGACGTTATGACCAATAACACTATGGATAGTTAGGTGATTCACCCTGTACATACACTAACATTTCTACATGATCATTTTAAGAGATGTTTTGGTGACTGGACATGGTCCTGCTGAGAAGCTTGTTTCCTAATTGAATATTTAGAATTAGGATTAGAGTATGGCGAATTTTAAATTTAAGGAAGGCTCTAATTATTACTTCATTTTCGTTTGATCCTCCCATAACGTAGAAGTATAAATCGACGTTGCTACGATAGACGCATATCATTCCGTCCAACAAGATAATTTCGGCTGAAATTAAAGAAAGATGCATAAAGAATGCATCCCACACATAGCAAATAAAATTATTACAGTTCGCCTTCTGAGTTTTACTGAACAACTTCTTCTCGAACGCTTTCTGCTCTTTCACGGTTGGAAACGTATCATCGTAATACTAAAGTCAAATATGTAATGAAAAACAGAAAGTCATTCAGTAGAATAAGATGCATTTTAACAGGCACTTAGCATGCCGTCCTATTTTGGGCGGAACTAAGCCCAAAAAGGCCAAAAATAGCACAAAATGACGTTTAAATAGTTCTATTTTTCCGATTTTTCTGAAGTTTGGGGGGTCCGGACCATAGATGCACAGCGTGACCGATCTGCGGGGGATCAACCAGTCTGCAAAAAGTCAAAAAATAAAGCTTTTTGGGCCAAAATGAGCTAAAATACTGGTATAAATGCTTACATGGCGTTAAAACAACGTTATTACACAGTTTCTCATCGATTTGAAGCACTTTTGAAGAAAATTCCCAATTTTCAACCGTTTTTGACCTTGATTTTGATTCATTTTCTCAACAAAATTTCCCATGTTTCCATTCTGGGGGTCAGGACCCCCAGCAAACCCCCGCACGTGCATGTCTGGTCCGGACCCCCACTCCCCGCAGAAATACGTGCCTGCATTTTAAGCATTTTCAGAAAATCAAACATGTCGCACGAAGGTCACGAGACGAGAAGAAATTTCGCATATGTGTGCGTGAGATTTTTACTTAAGTTTCTTTAGAATAATAGAAATACCATCGTAATATGTAAATAAGACAAAAATAATAAAAAAAGAAAGCATGCTGGTAGTATAAAACAAAAAAGCGTCCAAAATAAGAAAAGATTAATGCACAAATGAACATTTGTTCTCTTAATTTAGATGCAAAAACGAGCTTTACAATGTTTATGATGGCCAAAACTTTGAATAAAAAGTGGTAACTCGAGTTTTGCAATGTTCAGGGTGGTCTGGGAGCAGACAACTAATAACCCAGAATTTCAGGATGCTACGGGTAACAAGACCTTCCATTTTGGGGAAAAATTGCAAAAACCAAAAATGAAAAATAACACTAAAAATGACCTAAAAACGCAAGTTTTTTGCAGAAATAGGAAGGCATGGGTAAATGATAGATCGACCGATTTTGGCTAGGGACCCTTCCTCATCCGTGACCCTATCAAATGTATGTCAGGAAGGGTAAAACTACTACTTCGTAATCAGAAACGGGTGAGATCTGGAATATTTGCAACACTAAGTTACGTCTATCCACGTATATTAACTAGAAATCGCTAGAGAAAAACAATTTTGGGATATAGTTACATATATAAGTAATGAGTTTTATTTACTGACGGTACCCAACTCGTACCTTTCACTGAGATTAACATGCTCTCTCACTGCCCTAGCGAATGCAAATAAAGCCACCAGTCCAAACGGCTAGACTGTTCAGATCAGAAGAATGTGAGAAATACAGATTACAGGCAGCAGAATAAAAATAAAGAAATAAAATTTTGGTGAAAGCTTAAGCAAATTTAATATTTAGGTACCAAACAGTCTATTTCACAAAACCTTGCGCATAAAAATTAATTTTCAAGGTTCAAGCGAGTACCAAGAAAAATAGTTTTTAAGCAGCATACAACAGTAATACAATTCCGCACAGTAGAACTTCATATTCCTATTAATTTCTATACACAATGTCGTGACTGTTTCTCCAGTTTGAACCGCTTTTGTAATCAATTTATATTGACTCAAAATTTGCTATCCACGCACAAGGTATCGTCATATAGTACGTTTTAATTAACATTAGAAAGAAAAACATAATTTTAATAAATAAAATGTCTAGAGGATGTTATTAATCACCAAAAATATTTACTAAACATGATGACGCGACGAAACAGAACGATATAAAATATAAAAACAAAAATTCACCTTTGTAATTATTCTATTACCATCATTGTCCAAGATAGCGATAGCTTTGACGCTGTACAACGTTTTGTCCTTAACAAAGAAATAAATGCATAACAGTCAATAAGCAAATATGAAGGTAAAATATGTACACTCCCACTCCACATTACATACATACAGGGTACAAAGCAATCACGATAAAAGGCGAAACAATAAATTTTTCATCAGATAACTAGTACATGTGCATACCTAACGAAAAATAAGACAGGATTATAAACTAAAGAATTGAGAAAAACAATATCGCGTAACGGGCAGGAAGATGAAAAAAGGCGATTATGAAAAATAGAATTCGAGTCAGCAGTTCGAGAAGCTTCTGAACTTACGTAAAAAATTAACATCTGGCGCTGTTTTCATTATTCTCAAAATTCCATGTTTCAACAATTGGTAATAGAGAAAGAGCTTTAAGGCTTATATGTAGACATGTAGACAAGTGAAAATGTATTGAAGGGTTTTTCATACAGTTCAGCATTTTATGAGCGCGAGATAAATTTCGATTCATGTCGGAGTTATACATACATACGACTACAAGATCAGCTTTTATCGATGCTAGGGTATAATTAAATGGAACGAAAAAGTAACACATTGTGTAGGTATATCCACAATTTGTTCAAATTAGAGCGTTAGGGTAATTTAAGTTAGGCTTATGCTCACAGAAAGCATTGAACGAATATAAAAACAAATCGAAAGGACGGTAAAAAATTCATACTATATCCATTAGGCCGGACAGCAATGTATCAGACACAATTAGCAATCAACGAGTCGTCGATAAATGTTGTTTTCTTCTTTATTGTTCACGCCTAACAGAGTAAAGGCTACCTTCACAATACCGACATTCCAACGTAATGCATATGCATTATTAAGCTTTCGAAGAAAGAGGTGAAAATCGAATTGGTATTTCGGACTCTCAACTGACATGAAGAGCTAATAGTTATAATCTACATACAGTAGCAATCGGTACTAGTCGATTTATACCTCATCCAGATTTTCGCCATTTTCGTACCCGAATATCGCATTTTTCCGCAAATTTTTATTGAGTCACTGGGGCTAAAAACCTAAAAACTTCCGATTGGTAGTCAGTTGCTTTAGTCACTGAGCCAAAACCGACCGAAAATTTAAGCTTTGGAAATGATAAGCCAATTTTCAGGGCGATTCTTTCTGGTAATGGCATCAGCAGTTCGTGTATGTTTTATTAAGTTCGGCTGTCTACACTTTACCCATACGCTGCCAATGTCAGGTTGCTAGAGGATTCACAAAGGTGCCACCTAAGCCTAATCAATGATATATTTGGTTATGGTTTAGTTATGTGCACTCACAATAATGCCAGCCATACATGATCTTGGGGGAGGTTTGGGGGGTTTTCAACCAGCCCCCAGAATTGACGATTTTTCGAAAGTTCCCAAAAATTTTCTACGAATTCGGAGAAAAATTGTTTTTTTAGCGGTTTTAGCTATCTATTTGCTTAAAAAGTCAAACTTTCGGTGCTTCGCGCCACATACTCAACAATGATATTGAAAATATCTTTTTTAAAGATTTACTAGAGAAATGGCTAGCTTTTTATATAAAATTAATGGAAGATTGTCAGGTCCAAGTGAAAATGTCAGTTTCAATTTTTTAATAAATTTTAAAACTGATTCATCATTTATGTAATCGATATACGAGTAAGTCAAATTTAACTTACTAATACATTAATATCAATAATATTATCAGGACAAAAGCCATTATCGACAGTAAAGACTGAACAAAAATATAATTCAGCTTTTGCATAGGAATTAAATTGAAGAATATTATCAATATCTTTTAATGGTGGGACTGAGTTAAATTTTTTAATTTCTTTTCTTCACATGAGGATAAAATTGTTTCAAATTTTCGTTTTTAATTATTTTTTTCATAAAGTTCTATTTCATCATGGACAGCAACACTATATATATATTTATGAGAAGCAGCACGATAATTAAGCTTGTTTTCATTAGTTTGATGTTTCTATATTTCCGCCCTATGTAACACTTGTATTTAAAAGACTCTATCATCTCTTCAAAACGTCTTTTACAGATCATTTTTTGAAAGGGATAACGTATTCTATACCAAAGTAAATTATAGTCAAAAGCTTATTATAGAAGTCATCAATTAAAATACATTCAAAAAATACTTGTTCCCAGGAAGTGCTGCCAAGAGATAAGACAAAATTGTTGTAATTTCCAAATAGATATTTACATTGGTGAAAGCGCATGACTAAGCCTAAGATAAATGGAGCAAAGCGAGCGAAATCATTGTAATTTCTAGATAGATATTCACATTGGTGCCAGCGCATAGCTAGGCCTAGGATTGTTCCCAGGTAATGCTGTCAAGAAATAAGGCAAAATCGTTGTGATTTCCAGAGAGATATTCACATTGGTGCCAGCGCACGGGCTAAGCCTAAGATAAATGGGGCTAAAATTGCGAAGCTAGCGAAGCAATTTTCGCCTGATTTATACCTTAGGCTTAGCCCATGTCTGACACCAATCTGAATTCTCAAGCAATCTCAGAAAGTTCCATAAGTAATCGGTTGTTTGTGAGACGCGATAAACATGAATGGTTCACACGTAACTTCTTTACTTACTCTCACAATCCGGCTGCGTAGCCGAGTGTTGGATACGTTGCACTGTAGAGTGGAAGGTCTGAGGATCGAAGCTCAGCAACTGTAAGTTATTTTAAATGTCACCAATAGAATCAGCGCACGCAAAAACCTAAGAAAACAATGATCAAGTGCAACTGTATACCTGGGTACATCTTATATCATGGCCCACGGTTAAGGGTATATGCCAACCTATTATACTAATACCAGGTACTTCTGAAGAATAGGAACGATTATGACGTCATCAGAAAAACTAATGTCTGTATATCTCGACCTATGCGGGATTGGTACTGACCTAAGCAGAAGCGATACCGACCTGAGCAAGAGTACTACCACCCACATAAATCTAAGCCTCAGCCTAGAGAAAAATCAAAAAGTTTGAAAAAACAATGGCTAAAGTGCATCATATGGGTTCCGTCAGAAATTTTTCAAAAATCAGTATAGTAGGTTCGGATTTTGTACAAAACTTGCAGAAATGGTTTAAATAAGGCACGGAAAAATAGTTTCGTGAAAATTCGTCCATTATTGAGGGAGCTATAAGGCTTTGAAGTTCAGAATTCAACAGTGCTAAAGAATAGGCAGTTTTGACATTTATCCCGCAAGTCGATTTTCTCTTAAAGAGATTGGTATACTCACTCGTTATCAGCATATTTTTTGTATACTTTTTGCAGTTACTAGCACCGTTTTCCTTTTTCCACTTTTTGGTCTATTTGTCAACCAAAATTTTGGGAAACGGAAAAAATTTTTGGGCTTGGTTGGCATTTGTGGAAAATTTTTGTAATGTTAAAAATGCGTTTTAGAGAGTTAAAACTTCAAAAGTTTTTCGGCGCTTCGCAGCCGAATTGATTTAATTCTTACTTATTAGTAATGTTTAAGCCGCGCCGCGCCAATAGCAGCATTTTTATCGACAATCTGGTCTAGAACTTCACTACGATTGAAAATCCTTATCTTCTGCACGGATTCGGTTAGTTTTTGTAATGCAAAAATGCGTTTGAGAGGGGAAACCACAAAAATTTTCAGGCGCTTCAGCGCCGAATTGATTTAATTCTTACTTGTTATTAATCTTTAAGCCGCACCGCGTCAATCGCAGCATTTTTATCGACAATTTGATCTAGAACTGTACTACAATTGAAAATCCTCTGCACGTATTCGGTTAGTTTTTGTAATGCAAAAATGCGCGGCACTTGGTCACTTTAACCCCTATCGAATTTTTTCTCTTTTTTAACATTATGGTATATACAGCATTACAGCATTATGATATATCTATCATATGATATAATCCTTGATTTTCTTCAGGTTTTTTTTAATTTTTTTTAATTTTTTTTATTGTTTTTAATTTTTTATATTTTTTTTAATTTTTTTTCATTCTTTTCAGATTCATAATCAACTTTTGCAATAGTTTACTTGATAATATATAGGAAAATGTAAGTTTTTGCTTCCAATATACTTAGGCTTAGGCTTAGTATATCTGAAAAGGTGTTTTTAGCTGCTTAGGTCGAGGTCGCTCCCGCTTAGGTCAATGTATAGATGCTTAGGTCGATGTATAGATGCTAAGTACCATTCCCTCAATACTTCGTTTTTATTTCTTATGAGAAGGTGGCTTAGCCGATTGGTAACATGTTGCGCTGTAGAGCGATAGGTTGGAGGGTCAAAACCTGTCACCTGAAAGTTATTTTCTGTCTCGGGAAAACTCGTGTGAGAACCCTGGTGTTAGAAAAGATGGAAAAAATTCACCCTGTATATACCCTAATGTTAAAAAAGATAGAAAAAATTCGATAGGGGTTAAAGTGAACAAGTACCAAATGCGCTTTAGAGAGGTGAAACTACAAATTTTTTCAGCGCTTCTGCGCCGAATCGATTTAATTCTTACTTGTTATTAATGTTTACGCCGCGGCGCCAATTGCAGCATTTTTATCAATAATCTGGTCCTAGAACTATACTACGATTGAAAATCTTTACCTTCTGCACAGTTTTTGCATTGCAAAAATGATTTAGAGAGCTAAAATCTCAAAATTTGCTGGCGCTTCGCGTCATTTGATAAATTATAGTTTTAATTGTCAAAAACGACTTCAGAATTGGCTAAAATGTTTTACTGAAGGGATGAAATTCAAGTTTCAGCTTGAATAACGTATACTGATTGTGATATTTCTTGTAGAGCGCGAAATTTTTATTCAAAAAGTGCATCAAACACCGCTATTGCATGTGTACATGAAATTTTCTACTTAAAAAACACTGATTTTTCAACACAGGCGCTCTATTCCCAA
This sequence comes from Mermis nigrescens, assembly GCA_036768485.1. Taxonomy (NCBI): domain Eukaryota; kingdom Metazoa; phylum Nematoda; class Enoplea; order Mermithida; family Mermithidae; genus Mermis; species Mermis nigrescens. Next base: position 1,193,365 of record JAVLUZ010000771.1, on the reverse strand, counting down.
CGTTTTTAGACCTCCGGAAAAAACGTGGAAAAAGGTCGGAAAAAAGGAAACAAATTTTGGGTTTGGTCTATAATGTCAACCAAATCGCTGGGAATAAAAAAAACGGTGGTTACTAGTAGGGATCGGATGAGGCCTCGGCCTCGGCCTCGGCCTCGGTAATCCTCGGTCTTTTTGAGATCCCTCGGCCTCGGCCGAGGGTCAGGTGAAAAATGACCAAGGACCGAGGGTTTTTTAATTTTGCATTTTTTGAGTGATGCTGAAATAGCACAAATACAGCAAAAAAACGCATGTGCTACAAAAGACCCATTGCCTCAAATGTTATGCCAAGTCAATGCTGTAATATGCCAGCCTATAGACGGCAGAGACAAGACGCATATGCTGATTGAAGGATTGTGTCTCAACAGCCCCACCAGTCCCAACAGCCCCACCAGTCCCAACAGCCCCACCATCCCAACAGCCCCACCAATAATCCCAACAGCCCCACCAATCCCAACAGCCCCACCAATAATCCCAACAGCCCCACCAATAATCCCAACAGCCCCACCAATAATCCCAACAGCCCCACCAGTCCCAAGAGCCCCACCAATCCCGAGCCCCACCAATCCCAGCAGTTCCACCGTTCCAGCAGTCCAACCATTCAACAGTCACACTGTCCCAACCACACATAAGCGTGGGGGGAGGGATGTTTAGAAGTTTAGCCCTCTCTCAACCCGAAATTCTGGAAATCCCCCCAAATTATGGTAGACCCCCAGAATTCTATTTTAAGCACATTTCTCGGTCACTTTACCCCACCAGACCCACAGAATTTGTCCGCTGCCAATGTTGGTTCCAACTGCCCCACTGTTATAATCATAGATGCACAGCACGACCGGTCTGGAGAAGGAGTTTTGAGCCAAAAATGACCTCAAAACTAGTATGAATGTTAAAATAGTGTAAAAACTACTTAATCCACATTTTTTGGCTATTTTAAAGCAGATTAGCGTGAAAGTTTTGATTTTCATTTGATTTTAACGCTTATCTTTCCTTTTTTCACTAGAACGTTTTTAATTTTTTCTGGCAGTCTAGATTAGGCAATAATGAGCAGGAATCTAATCTTGCAAGATGGCTCGAATGAGGCAAAATCACGGATTGCGCAAAAATGCTGAAGCTTCAATTCTAGCGGGTCTACCAGTTTCTCAGGTAGAGTTATTCTGAAAATGTAAACCTGCACGCTCTTGTATAGTCCTGATGAAATATACGAAGTCGAAAAATAGTCAAAAAAATATCTTGATCAAACGGAGCCCGTATAAATTCTATAAATTCTATGTTTCAAAAGTACATTCGTCAAATGCACTTCTCGTATAATAGCGATTGCGTGGGGCTGCTGGGAGTACTGGTGGGGGATGGTGGGGCTGTTGGGACGGTGGGGCTGTTGGGACGGTGGGGCTGTTGGGACGGTGGGGCTGTTGGGATTGGTGGGGCTGTCGGGATTGGTGGGGCTGTTGGGATTATTGGTGGGGCTGTTGGGACGGTGGGGCTGTTGGGACTGGTGGGGCTGTTGAGACATCACCGATTAAAGTAGGTACATTATGTGGGCGTTTTCCGTGTCCATGCATGCAAAACCTACTTAATTACTTGAGCCCAAGTTGGGCATGGGTAGAAAATTCAAATGCGCATGATGTGAATAAAAGTTGCAGTTTAAATTTATATAATGGTCACAGAAGTGATTGCATTATAAAAAAAGCGTCGCTAACAGATAATTTCATGTTTAAATTTGTTTACAATAAAGAATGAGAAGAATTCGGCACAAATAACATAATGTTACTAAAGAGCTGAATAATGGAATATGCCTAGACCGTATGCGCGATATATTGTGACAATAGGAAATATTAACAGACTCGCTTATTTAACATTTTATGGTTGATTATATTAAATTACATTTACTTTGTGATTCAGTCGCACTTTAGAAGCAATATATTTCTAGGTTTCTAATTCAATTCTTTGCACATATTGCATAACTGCAATGTTAATTTTCCATTTTATATTAGGGGATTCGGGTACCGGGTAGTAAAATTATTTTATTCCCGGGTACCCGGATATACCAGGTACTACCCGCGTGCACCTCTACTAAGAATCATCTTAAACAGCGCAAAGTGCCGAAAAATTGACATTTTTTCTCTTGAAATACAATTTCTGCCATTATAAAGATATGTAGAACACACAAAATAGTGATAGCGAAAACGAGCTGAATGATTAAGACGATTAGCAATTTGTCACTTCTGTGCTTGTCATTTGCATACGTACCATAGTTTCACAAGGTCGAAAGTTCAGGGGTTAAATCCCAAAATTTAGGACCACCTAATTTAGAGTCCAGCCTTTTTTGCAGGTCAAATATGAAAAATGGCTAAAACATCCTGTATAACATGTTTTAATGTGAAAAACTGCATTTTTAACAACATTGTATCCCATTCTGACTAGTTTCGTCGCTCTTGAGAGTAAAAAATATAAGAATCCATCGAAAATTTTGGCTTTTCAGATCATTTTAAGTTTATTCTAGGTATTTTATGGGTAAACAAAACAGAAGTGTGTTAAACAGCGCGAAGCGCCGAAAAAATTTTAATGTATTCGCTGCTTTTGTACCCAAATCATTGCAGAAAATGTTTGATAGCTCAAAATCGTCTGACAGTGATTCAAGTCTTGTACCCCGAGGTCGGGGTAATACCCCCACACCCCCATGGGAATGTGTGATACCTACCTTTAAATAAAATTAAAATAATAGCTTGTTAGCTTTGAACTATATTACACTAATCAATCCTATTGCTACTGTACCCACATCACATGGAACATATGTGCCCTATATTGTTTGTACTCATACTCATACTATATGTATTACAAATCCTCGGTCCCTCAGTCCCTCGGCCCTCGGCCTCGGCCGAGGCAAGGATTTCAAAGTTCCCTCGGCCTCGGCCTCGGCCGAGGGAAAAACAAGACCCTCGTCCGATCCCTAGTTACTAGGTATTCTGTATAAGTATCCCATATTGCTCACTTCCTGAACATGTCGAAATTTTCCTCAGGGGGAATCCCACCTCCCCCACTGGCTATGTTAGTGTCTGAACTTCCATCTGCCTTTGCTTCAACCACGCCGGGCAAGGCAAATATTTCAAAAACTACCATATTGTCAGTGTTGCCAGGTCCCAAAATTCAGATTCTCCTGCACAGAGGTAAAATTGGGGAAAAATTCTCCTGCAATTCTCCTGAAAATATTTTGATTCTCCTGAAAATTCTCATGGCTCATATTTTGCAGGAAAGGTTGTACAGCAGATCTACAATTGTATGTACACATACATATCAAGCATGCTCAGGCCAATTTACCTTGGTTCACCCAATTATTTTATTCTGATCTCTTGCCTGTTATCTTCATTATTCGAAAAAACAGTTTCTGTGCTTAAAACAGTGATCGCCAATTTTCAGTTGCACTTACATCATCAAAAATTTCTGAAAAAAGCCCTGTTTGCAATGTCTTTTGAAAAAATAAATAATATTTTTTTACTAATTGTATGTACTTCAGTAGCAAGCAAATCCTTACGTTTTGAAATATACCAAAAAAATGTTTATAGGCGCTTTGCAAACACCGTTTTTTCCCAGCGATTTGGTTGACATTATAGACCGAACCCAAAATTTTTTCCCTTTTTCCGACTTTTTTCCACATTTTTTGGGAGGTCTAAAAACGTTCGAAATAGAGCGCCTGTGTTGAAAAATCAGTGTTTTAAGAGGAAAATTTTATGTACACATGCAACAGCGGTGTTTGATGCACTTTTTGTATAAAAATTTCGCGCTCTACAAGAATATCACGATCAGTAACGTTATTTATGTTGAAACTTGAATTTCCTTCCTTCAGTAAAGCATTTTAGCCAATTCTGAAGTCGTTTTTGACAATTAAAACTATAATTTATCAAATGGCGCGAAGCGCTAGAAAATTTTGAAATTTTAGCTCTTTAAATCATTTTTGCATTTCAAAAACTGTGCAGAAGGTAAGGATTTTCAATCGTAGTGGAGTTCTAGGACCAGATTATCGATAAAAAAGCTGCAATTGGCGCCGCGCGGCTTAAACAACAATAACAAGTAAGAATTAAATCAATTCGGCGCGAAGCGCCGAAAATTTTTTTGTAGTTCCACCTCTCTGAAACGCATTTTTGCATTACAAAAACTAACCGAATCCGTGCAGAAGATAAGGATTTTCAATCGTAGTAAAGTTCTAGATCAAATTTTCGATAAAAATGCTGCAGTTGACGCGGCGCGGCTCAAATATTAATAACAAAAAAGAATTAAATCAATTCGGCGCGAAGCGCCGAAAAATTTTTGTAGTTTCACTTCTCTAAAACGCATTTTTGCATTACAAAAACTAACTGAATCCGTGCAGAAGATAAGGATTTTCAATCGTAGTGAAGTTCTAGACCAGATCGTCGATAAAAATGCTGCAATTGGCGCGGCGCGGCTTATGGATTAAAATCGAAAAATTCGGTGCTTCGCGCCGGTTTATTCTATTTTTTGGCAGTTTCTACCGTTTTATTGGTGAAAAATCAAAAAATTAGCGCTTCGCGCGCATAAGAAGCATTTTTTCCGTCAAAAACATGAAAAAAATTTTGAGAAAATTTAATTTTTTAATGGCTTTAATCGTGCAGGATGATGTGAAAAGCCCAAAAACACGTTTTTTAACGGCCCTGCACGTTTTTACGAGTTTTTTTAGACGAAAAAAATTTTTTTGGAATTCCCCCCCTGGCGAAAATCCTGGCTACGCCTATGCGAAGCGCCGAAAAATTTTTGAAGTTTTAACTCTCTAAAACGCATTTTTAACATTACAAAAAGTTTCCACAAATGCCAAACAAGCCCAATAATTTTTTCCATTTCCCAAAATTTTGGTTGACAAATAGACCAAGAAGTGGAAAAAAACGGTGTTTGCAAACGTCTATGAAACTGATAAAAACAATTAGACGGTGTGTAAAGCTATATATTTCTGCACTTCGTGATATTAAGTGAATAAATAAATGAATGAATGAATGATTTACTACGGAAGCACGAAACTTATTTGGATATAGTTATAACTCAACACTTAAGTCTTAACTATGAACGAAATAAATTCTTAATGTGAAACAACTGACCAACTACAGTAAGTATAGTAAGAAGGTTAATGTATGATAATCATTATAACTTGCTGTTTAAGTTTTGAAAATTCTCCTGATTCTCCTAGATTTTCAGGATTCTCCTGAATTCTCCGGACATTTTAAAATTCTCCTGCATTCTCCTGCATGTTTACAACTTCTCCTGAAATTTCTCCTGAAAAGCCCATTCTCCTGCTCCTGCTCCTGAAAATTTTAGATTCTCCTGACTTCAGGAGAATTCTCCTGCACCTGGCAACCCTGCATATTGTTCGAGAAAATCCAACCTATTAATATTACAGTATATTTTAAGTTTTATTTATTGTCTATCAAATTATATCGTTAGAATATATTTTTCTAGGTATTAGCCAATTAATTATTTATTCACTCTATTACAGACATGTGCATTTCTTTCAAAATTTCTTTAAGTTCTTTTATTTTACAGAAAGATGATTTGAAAATTCCAAAAACATGCCAAGAATTCAATTCGGACGTCAGCTAAAAAGATAAAACGAGTTTAACGGTTAAAATAAAACTAGAAACAAATTGCTTACGTTGGTGGAAGGTATGGCAGCACCTCCTATTTATTCTGATGATTTCGCGTGCACTTTCCGGATCCGGAAAGACATGCTATGCTAAGGGCGGCTGGCGGTAACGCATTTTTCGATCCGGATGTTAACAAAGACAAGTTATAAAGGGTATGTATGTACATATCCTGGGGCGCGACGCTACAAGATAGCCTTGGGGGCGCTAAAATGAAGGGGCGCTAAATTGAGTGGGGGCGGTTAATTCGGATAATACGGTAGGTACTTGTTGCTCATAATTAATAATAACTCAGAACTCAGAACTCATTATTGCTCCCTGAGGTAGGGGTTAGGGAGTGCAATGATATAACATAAACATTAATTAAGGGCTTAGTTGAGGAGTGGAAGGGCTAAATTAAGCCTAAGTTTTTCATAGCGCTATTCAGAAACTGTTTCTCGACGTCCTCCTGAAAATATGGATGGTTTTGAATTCACAAGTGCAAGCTTTTTTGAGGGATAAAATCCGGAAAGGGAAACAGAAACGGAAACGATGGGTAAAATCTGGAACGGAAACGGAACTGGAAACGGAAATGTACATATATTATTGTGCACACGGTTTCGTCGGGTGTTTCTCCACCCTAGGGGTAGTCCAAAGTGCCGGAAACGGGGTTTCACAAGTGAGGCCTCTCGGGGTAAACAACCCCAACCCCGTTTCCGGCAAAATTTCTCTAAAAAAACGGGGTACCCCATTATTCATATGTGAAGCTAACCCTAATTCCGCCTGGGGTTTCTCCGCCCTGGGATTGGTACAAAGTGCCAGAACCGGGGTTCCCCAAAAAGGGTGCATCAGGGTTAACACGCCCAGCCCCGTTTCTGGCAAAAGTTCTCCCACTGAAGGGGGTTTAGGGGCTCGGAAACGGGGTAGTCATAATTCATATGTGAAGTTGACCCAGGTTCATTTTTGAAATTTTTTTTTGTTTTTTCGCATTTGTTTGATGCCAATGGATAGTGCTCGATGAGGAACTCGGGCTCTTACATACATGCTATGTATTCTACGAAGTTGACCTTTTTCCATGGCCGTTGACGGATTTCGACGGCTTTTTAGTATGTGTGACAGATTCCTATTGTAACAAGAGTGCTACTACACGGCTAAAAATGCCAACTTTAAAGTTTAACCCGTGACGTTGATGTTTCATTGTTTCTCAATATCATTCAATACTTTGCGCAGTTGCGAGCAAGAGCCCCAGTAGTCGATTAGTACTACACACGCGAATCTGAGCGGAAGATCCGGGAAACCGGTGCGGGTAAAATTTTGCTCACGTAACGGTGGGAGGCGGCACCCCCGTTACACTATCGAGGCATTTGACAACCCTGATGCAAATTATTGACTAATTGAACTAAAGGCAGAATCAATGGGTCGGATGAACTTTTTTCACAATCCGGGAAACGTACATATATTATTGTGCACACGGTTTCGTCGGGTGTTTCTCCACCCTAGGGGTAGTCCAAAGTGCCGGAAACGGGGTTTCACAAGTGAGGCCTCTCGGGGTAAACAACCCCAACCCCGTTTCCGGCAAAATTTCTCTAAAAAAACGGGGTACCCCATTATTCATATGTGAAGCTAACCCCTGTTCCGCCTGGGGTTTCTCCGCCCTGGGATTGGTCCAAAGTGCCAGAACCGGGGTTCCCCAAAAAGGGTGCATCAGGGTTAACACGCCCAGCCCCGTTTCTGGCAAAAGTTCTCCCACTGAAGGGGGTTTAGGGGCTCGGAAACGGGGTAGTCATAATTCATATGTGAAGTTGACCCAGGTTCATTTTTGAAATTTTTTTTTGTTTTTTCGCATTTGTTTGATGCCAATGGATAGTGCTCGATGAGGAACTCGGGCTCTTACATACATGCTATGTATTCTACGAAGTTGACCTTTTTCCATGGCCGTTGACGGATTTCGACGGCTTTTTAGTATGTGTGACAGATTCCTATTGTAACAAGAGTGCTACTACACGGCTAAAAATGCCAACTTTAAAGTTTAACCCGTGACGTTGATGTTTCATTGTTTCTCAATATCATTCAATACTTTGCGCAGTTGCGAGCAAGAGCCCCAGTAGTCGATTAGTACTACACACGCGAATCTGAGCGGAAGATCCGGGAAACCGGTGCGGGTAAAATTTTGCTCACGTAACGGTGGGAGGCGGCACCCCCGTTACACTATCGAGGCATTTGACAACCCTGATGCAAATTATTGACTAATTGAACTAAAGGCAGAATCAATGGGTCGGATGAACTTCCGCCGCATAGGTCACTTCCGCCGCCTATGTCAGTTCCGCCGCATAGTTCATTTCCGCCGCATAGTAGTACGGAACAGTCGCAATTGGTATAAATTACACAAAGTGCATTTTAGAGCAGAGTAATGTAGCATTTGAAACATAGAACTCAAATGGTTTCCGTTTAATTAAACAAAAATGTAATATAAGTTTTTAAGTAAAAAATAAATGTCCGACTACAAAATGTAATAAAAGTTTTTTAGTAAAAAATGAAACGTCCTGAACTGAGTTCAGTTATTAGGTAGCTATTCGATATTCATAAAGGCATATTATGCAGCGTTGGATAAGTTGTTCTTTTCTGGATCATCCTGTAAACTTCAATCAATAAATGAGGTAAGGCAAAATTTTACCACTCATTCATTGTTAAAAATTGAATTTTAAATGAGCTTTTCTTTGTCGAAAAATTTATTTTACGTTCACTATACTATCACACATGAATTTAGAACACAGAAAAGTATGAGGATACGTGGGGTATGACTGAATCCCCGCAGGGGCGGATTTAGGGGGGGGCGGCCGCCCCCATTGACCCAAAAAATGCGCAAAATTAAGGATTTTTGAGCGATTTTTAGCGATTTTGGGTCAAATTGGCCAATTTTTCCGCCCAAGTCAGGGTTCCGCCCCCCCCCTTAGGGGTTCCTCCCCCCATCTAGGACAATCCTAGATCCGCCACTGAATCCCCGTATATATATCGTATTGATGAGACTAAATTTATTGAAGCTAGTACGAATTTGCCTGGGAGAAAATTGCATTTTTATGTAAGAAAACCTTTAAAATATATAGTCTGTTTCATTTATCCGAGAGCTTTTTCAGTAAATGTTTTCGGAGGCTACAGTAACCCTTTCTTTCTTATTTACTGTAGGTCGCTAGATCTAACTGTAGCTACGTAGCAAAGAAGGGTTTTTCAATTACATTTTTGGCGGCATAACTTATTCTCGTCTTCCAGCAGATCAATCAACTTAGAGATAAAATCGCGCATTCGTCTTTTCCTGAGTTGACACTTTAAACACAATAGACTAAGATGTCAAGAAACGCCGCGAACTCCCGCATAGCTCAGTGGTAAAACGTCCGCTTGTCGTGGAAAAAACCGGGGTTCGATTCCAGCGGACAGCTTTTATTTAGCGCACTTACTGTAGTATGTCCCGGCACTAATTAAATGCCTAAATTAAATTTATATGAACGGATTGGTGCATTCAAAATAGAAGAATTCCAGTCACTCACCCTCGCTGAGCTGATTTGCCCAATTACAGTAAATCGTCTTGTTTCGCTTGCTGTAACCCTTAAAAAATTTACTAAAAAGCTCTCGATTAAATGAAACAGACTATAGGTGGTTCGCATCTTGAGAATTATTTACCATAAATTACCTTTAATGTGGCTAAAGATGACACTTTTTACAGCCAACATAGTAGAAAATTATTGAAAAGTACCTATTTTATGACCTTGCGTTGAAAAATGTAGGATAATGCAGTTTTTACCGACTATCTGAGCGAAGTTTACAAGAAATAAGACCATTTTATGTTGGGTCCGGCCCCCTCACTTTGGCGAATGGTAGCGCATATAGCAATTATTCCATAATATGCGGCGGTACTGTACTATGCGGCAGAAGTGAACTATGCGGCGGAAGTGACCTATGCGGCGGAAATGCAACCCAATCGAATCAATGTGTATGCTTGCTGGTAGCAATGAATTGTTAGAAGCAGTTGCCAGGTAACCAGTTTCAAATAATGATATTTCATTAACTAGCATGACAAGCTGTAGAGTCAATTCAAATTCGATTGATAGATAATATGAAATAATGTCTGTTGAACACAATCCGGAATATATAGTGAGACCATTTTTTACACTTTTGTTTATCTGACATTTTCATGATCGATCGATATTACTTTAGGCTTCATTGAATTATTATTGCCGTCAAGGACTTTCTGGTCACGTCAAAGAACAGTGCAGTAATTATGCTTCCAAATTTGCAGACGAACCACTGCTTGTATTCTTTTCTGGGGTTGCTTATTTACTGGAAGGTAAAACTCTTGCACAACCTTTTTAGGTGAGGCATTGTGAAGCCTTACCGATTTTGCGGCTGGCTAGTACCCGGTTTAAATATATTCAGGCTTGAGATAGACTCAAATCTAACTTTACTGTACACGTACCCGTTTTAAGCGTTAAGCCGATACCAATATGTTAAGGCTTAAACATGATGTTAGTGCTAAAACACGATAATGAAGTTGAATATTGCGTATTATTTATCATGTTCGAGTTTAAGCCTGGGATTATTGAAACGGGGCCTGGATTTTTGGAGGAAAACAGTAATTGCTTGCGTTGTAAAATATATCTTCATTTTCATCTTTAAGAAAATTAAAAACCTATGATATCCCAATTAATTATTTTAATTTTCTTATATTTATTAATAATTTGAGTTCGTCTTTCCTTATCCACATCATCATCTTTCTTTCAGATTTTTGTTTTTTAAAAAAAATAGAAAAAATTAGACTGCATTTCAAAACGAAATGTGCTTTCTGTTCATTCATTTTTTGCTCTTGCGTGCATTATTCAGCTAGACTTCAAATTGACATTGACGATTAGGTACATTAAGTCAGAAATACCTTTTTTGAAATTCTAGTCAAGTCAGTAAACATTATCATTAAATATTGTTCGTTTGAAATACTGATAAATATTGAAAATTAGCATATAGTCGTAAATACAGTCTAAAAATAACAGCATATCTTTATATGCCACATTGTGTGTACTCATAAAGGAAAGTAATCAATAGAATAAAAAGTGGGAGACAGAAGAAAAAAATAAATAAAATAAAATTGAAATAAATAGGTAAATAAATAAATAATAATCTTAATAAATAAGTAAATAAATAGTAAAAAAGAAAAATGAGATAGAAGTGAAGCATGCTGTTAGAATGAAAGAAACAAGAGGACGCGAGAAATAGTACAGAAGTGCCTAAAAACATAACATTCTGAGAAATAGGAGCTTTTTGCGCCAAATTGTTTTCAAAACTAGTTTGAACGCCAGAATAGTGTGCAGAAATTTTAATTTTCATCTGTTTTTGACCTCATCTTCTCCATGAAATTCCCCATTTTTATGTTTTGGGTCTGGACCACCAACCCCTCCCCGCCCTGCATGTCTGATTAGGCCGATTCGCCTTCCTCTTGAATCCGACTAGGTAATTAAACTCGTACATATTACCTGGATAAAGCAGTTAAAATGTGCTCGTATGCGTTTTTTAATCTGTTGCGTGAAAAAGGCGAATGAATTTATTTTTCCCTTTCGTTTTACTATTCCCGTAAATCATGGGCGTAGCCAGGGGGAGCATAGGGGCATATGCCCCCTCCGAAATTTTTCTAAAATTTTGTTGATTTTTGTGGTGCAATAATTGTGATCAGAAAATTGATTTCAAATAGGCAAAAAACGTCAAAATCTTCCGGCGCTTAGCGCCGAGTCATTATTATTTATTGTTATATAGATCCGTGAGTTTAGAAGCTTGAATAAGCTAAAATAATCCAGCGCTTCAGATCACTTTAGTGATTTAATCCACTATTTGTTCGTTGAATGAAACTGCGCATGCTTATTGAGCATAATAGTAAAGTGTGAAAATGGTTGCGTACTAGTTTGCTTATTCTCTGCTTTGTTTGTCTTTCTTTACAAGGACACATAATTCTATTGTAATCGAAAAGAATATCCGCATTTTCTTGTGTTTTTAGGCATTTTCTGTTTTCTGAACTACATCCTGTTAATAAGAAGGCTACAAATGGGTCTGAAAACGGTAAGAACAAAATTTTCATGGATACATTTTCCAGGGACCCGTTGCTGCATACTTAGCAGAGGTCGAAGAACGCATTTCACCTCAGAAGTCTTGTGTGAGTCGATCAATTTTAGCTGTTTTTGGGCTTAATTCAGAACTAAGATTTGGCCGATTTTGCAAAAATTTTAACATTAGTATTCAACATTGAAGTGCATTGTTTACAAAATTTTCCGGGGCACGGCAACGGACCCCACTGTGGCCAGCCTCAAAATCTACTTCACGTGTAAAAAAACTTTTGGTAGGACAAAAAGGGGTAAAAGGGTTAGAAATTTCTTAAAGTTTTCGGCGGCGCTGGAAAGTTTGTCTGTTCTGTATGATGTAAAGGTATAAATTAAGTTTAAAGAGCAAAAGCGTCAAAATTTTCTGGTGCATGGCTCCGCCGGTTACAGTTGTTTCTCTTTTTAAAGCTCCAGCATTGCGTTTAAAAGCCTGAATCAGTCAAAATATTCTAGTGCTTCATACTAAGTTATTAATGCGCAGTTTTCCTGTTAGAAGCCTGAACTTACGGCATTATGTCAAAATTGTTTTGCACAAATTCGATAATTTTCTGCTCTGTCAGACTGTCAGTATTCACAGGGCTACAAAATGTTAACAGCGGTAAAAATGATTTAAGTTTTGGGCATTTTGAGTCACTCATGATTTCCGAACTGTTTGTCTATAAAAAGGCCGTAAATTCTACACGAAAACGGTAAAAAAATTGAAAAATTTCGGCGATATGCGCCGCTTCACACTTTTTGTATTGTTGATCGTCAGAAACCCATAAATCAGCCAGGCTACACAACTAATGGTCGAAAAACTCAATTTTACAATACATCGTGCCACTGTACCACATCAAAGCATTCGATGCAAAAGTAGTCTTCAAAAATTTTTGTGCATGCCCCCTCCGAACCAAAATCCTGGCTACGCCTCTGCCGTAAATTTGATTTTTCTAATAGTTTACATGTTGTAAGCTTTTTTATTCGATTATCAACTACCCTTTACTAGTCATAAATTCAGTAGCATTAAAATATGTCTTGTGCTTTCAAACAAGATTTAACGAATTATGGAAGTGAGTTAGCTAATTGATGATTTTTTTATATTTTGCGCACTTGTGATTTTTTCTCATGTATGTAGTATCTGTGGTATACCGATCTTTAAGATGAAGAATCGCAAAGCCAAAAGTTATTTGAGTCTTTACAACAATTCGAAGAATACAGATACGCCTCATTAGTCGCCTTGCAGTACATCTATAAGGTGGTAATACCTGGAGGTAAACAAACAATTTATCTGAACTCTGCACTCCGCAGGAGCAAGAACTGTCACCAGACACGCACAGCTTGGGAATCCTATACAGTGCCTTTTTGGGTTCAAAAACAGTGACGCGTCAGAAACGTCGTTTTTCGGCGTTTCTGATGATACTAAATTTTTCTAGAGCATAAAAACACAAAAAAAATCAAAAAATATCAGAAAAATTCGATTAAATTGAACAAAATATAGTCAAAAAATGAGCATATGGCGCGAAGCAACGAAAATTTGACACTTTTGAGCTAACAGAGAGCGAAAAATGCAACATCACTTTTTATACAAAGTTTTTGGAAATTCTTGGGAAATTGCGAATTGTGGGAGGGGGTGTTTGAGGGAACCTCCAAACCTCTCCCAGATCATGTACGAGTGTTACTGATAACACATGCATACATCATAGGTAGCGCGTCAGCGCGTGACTATAATATACTTGGGTACCCCTAACACCTGCGCACCCCCTACAGCTATAATAGGACTGATCTGGGAGGTGCGGTTTTTTAAGAGACAAATAATAAAAAATTATATGCGCTTTTTTCGTTGTTTGTTTACACTCAATACCGGCTGTGTAAAGAAGATGTCAAGTTTTGGCGTACTGTTATAACATATAGCAAATTTCGGTGGTTTTTCTGCAGCGTGTACACGACTCTCTGTAAACGCTTCGTACTATTCAATAGTATAGAATGGCAAAGGATAGAATTCTCTAGAGAAAAATTTTTATTTTTTTAGAATTTCGTATTAGTTAGTGGTCGAATAGTAGTGTAAAGAGTGTGAAAATCAGGGAATGAGAAAAAACATGTTGGTCGAGTTTTCGGCTTGTTTATGTCTGCCAACAACTCCAGTTATGAGTTTCAAAAAATTTTTCTGATGGAAATGTATTACGGATTGCGGGATACTCTTTGCTTACCAGCAAACGTTTTTACGCTCAATACGGAGTTATATCTAGGGGTTTAAACTTTACACTCTAGCGGATAGTATAAAAAGCAGATTTTGTCTAAGATTTCTCTGCCAACTTTTCCGCTTATAAGTAGGGATAAATTGAATAAAATATAAATAAAGTATCGTTTAAGGGCTACACGTTGGAGAGAACCGCTTTTGAAAAAACGCAACATTATGTTATTTATGGGGGTGTATATTTCGAAATCGAGGAGTGTAAAATTATCGAATAAAAGCGTTTTTTCCCCTATTTTGATTGGTAAATATCTAAAATATTTTGCGCGACAGAAGTCTCGCACTTATAAGCGTACTACGATTTCAAGGCTACACACTGGCCTAAACTGAATTTATTTGCACTTCATGAGAGTTTGTATCAGATTTTTAAAATTTACAACGTGGTGGGTGGATGGTGGAAAATACATTTTGTCCGTTCTTTGTTCTCCATTATCTCCGTTTGCGGAATAGGTCGAATAGAATAAGAAGAAAGTACTTTTGAAGGGGTACACGTCACAGCAAATTGCGTTTATTTTCTTCTTCATTTAGCTTTTTCGGGAGGTATAAATCAAAAATTGGGTGTGTTAAACATGTTTCTGTCTTGTTTTTTCTGCTAACTCCTCTGGTTTCTGAGTCTGGACACGATCTCAAGTCCAAAAATGTACCAGAAATTAAATGTGATAGGCCAGTTGTGCGCATATCTTTACACTCGACAGTGATGTAAAGTGATTTACATTTAATATTTATTCGCAGGCCATTGTTGCAGACTTAATTTTTTCACAAATATATATTGCAATATCAGAATAACATCAGAATTACAAATCCGACTAAAATCTTCTCTACACTCTGTAGTTGTGCAAAGTTTACACTGCAAATTAATTTTAGTTGTAGAGCCATGCAGAAGCTTTTTTTCCAAAATGTTCTGCGTAACGTCAAGATTACGAATCTGAGTGTTAGTTTTCTACCCAGTAGTTGTGTACAGTTTGCACTATTCATTTATTTTCAATATGTAGTTTACGCTTCAAATTTATTTTACTTTCAGAGCGTTGCAAAACGTGAATTTTCTCTCAAAATATGTTCGGTAGGGTCATTATTACGAATCTGACTGTATGTTTTCTTTACACGTAGTAGTTATGTAAAATCTTCACTAAAAATCAAATTTAGTTTCAGAGCATTGCAGAAGCTTAATTTTTTCAAAATGTTCGATGTAACGTCAGAATTACGAATCTTAGCGTAATTGTTCTTTCCACTCCATATTTGCGTAAAGTTTATACTGAAAATCTGCTAAGGTTGTCTTGTTTAAAAATGATAAGGCTAATGATTAGAACAATATTGTTATCCGCGTTCTTGAACTGCTGTCATTATGTTGCATGTGTTTAATGAATAATTTATTCAAATCATGCTGATTAAAAGAAAAATACTAGCAAAGAGAAATGCTCTGATTGAACAGAAGAAGACTAATATACTTGGGATTGTGGATTATTAAGGGTGTAAAAGGAGGGAACTAGGAAAAAGCTACCTATGCACATGCCTAAAGTCGCAAAATCTGTTCAAAAATCAGACTTTCTCTAAGCAACGCAAAAAATCAAAGTATATCCTGCGGCCTCTGTAAAAGTGCTTAACCTTCTTTGAATAATTTTCAGTGCTTCACATCTGAGTGTTCAAACAACCTAAAATGTTCACTTTTTTGTGAATTGCCTGTAAGTTGCAAAGTTGCAACACTAACTTGCTTCGTATCGTGATTAATAGAAAACTAACTGCAATTGTATTTCATGGTGTTCTATTTTGTTATAATGAGCATTATAGCAAGCAAACCTGGCGTCAATTGATTAGTGCACACAATCGTTTCATCAAACAAGTGTACCTACATGTCGTTTGTTTCACGTAAACTTATACGTTTCCTACTGCCTCAAACCAAAAATTTCTTTGACAGTCCTTAATGCATCGATGTTTGCTATTTCATTCAATTGGTTTACAGCTCCTAGTTTACTTCATCTACTTTCCCATAGCTACTGCATGGCTAACTCGCTGCTCTTTAAATCGTTTTTGGTTTAATAACTTATTTCAAGGTAGCATTTATCCAAGTCCTCTCCTTTCACATCCTTAATAATCCACAATCCCAAGTATATTCGTCTTTTTTGTCCCATCTGAGCATTTTTCTTTGTACCTATATATTTATTTGGTTTGTAGGAAAGACTACAATGCCTGAAATTGAAAACCGACTCAAAAACGAGAAGAAGGATTTGAAATCGAAGGTAGAGCTACATTATAATATGAAGTAAGCTTATAAAGGCAAATTTTATGCTTTCAATTTTATTGCTATTGTAATTCAAGTGAACATGCGCCACTTAGGTGCAAATGAGAATTGCCAATTATCAACGGTTGTAGTGGCATATAAGTAGGATGATTTGAACTCGCGCAGTGTTTCATGGAATTGGCCATAATTGTTTTATTCATAATTATTACTGATATTCTTCGAAATAAGTACTAAGTAGAATATGGATTTTTGACTCCAAGACATCCTCGGTTTTTCTTCCCTAATTTTTACGATTTAGTACATTTTCTTCTATACATAAAATGTATCCTTCTTGGTTTTTAAATTCAAACCAAGTCACATAGTACACAAACAAAATAATGATAGAAAGCCAACTTATATCTTTTATTCTAATTTATTATTAGGTTTTTGACAAGAACATTCCAAAAGCATTTGCCCAGTTATTCACCTTCAAGAGCTGTCGTACTTTAATCTCTCAGAGAAAATGTTACAAAATAATCTGGGAAAATGTTTTTATTGAAAGACTATTATGCAACATTTGCACTAAAATTGTTTGGCTAAAGTTAAGAATATGGTACTTTTTGAAAAGGAGCAAAACGAATACGGAATGCTAAAATTGTTGTGTCAAACTGGTAGAACACGATAAATTGAAGCGCTGGAAAAAAATTTGGTGAAAATCTGAGCCGTACTTGCAAAGTTGCAGGCAACTGTCGATTTGAGTGTTGAGTGGGACGATTAAACGGCTCGATCCAAGGAAAAAAGGTGTGGAAAGCAGTTTGAAATTTTAAAAAACTTTGAAAAAAATTTCATTTTTTGCATGTTTTTTCGGTTTTACTTGATAAGATACAGGAAAATCTAAGTTTTTGCTTCTAATGTACTTAGGCTTAGGCTTAGTATATCTGAAAAGGTGTTTTAAGCTGTTTAGGTCGAGGTCGCTCCCGCTCAGGCCAATGTACCTATAGATGCTTAGGTCGATGTATAGATGCTACTAGGTCGATGTATAGATGCTTAGGTCGATGTAAAGATGCTTAGGTAGATGTATAGATGCTTAGGTCGATGTATAGATGCTTATATCGACGTAAATTGGGTATCTACATGTGATTCTGCATTCAGCTGTTTGAATCTTCAAATACTTAGGTCGAGTAGATGCTTGCGTAGGTCGAGAAGAGGCTAATTAACGAAACCCATAGCTTTTGTAATATTGATCATAGACGGATGAATATTTTTCCGCGCTTTCTTTCAACATGTTCTAAGTACTGAGCGAAAAAATCCGCTCTTCCGAAGTTTATTTCATATTATCCTGAAAGTAC
Source organism: Mermis nigrescens (assembly GCA_036768485.1). Taxonomy (NCBI): domain Eukaryota; kingdom Metazoa; phylum Nematoda; class Enoplea; order Mermithida; family Mermithidae; genus Mermis; species Mermis nigrescens. Next base: position 1,175,783 of record JAVLUZ010000771.1, on the reverse strand, counting down.
CATATTCTTAACTTACTCCAAATTGTTTAGTCAAAAAATTCTATATCTTATTTTTGTAAGCCAAAGTGTTAAAAAAATAATTTTATTTCAGGCTTTGTATCTGGCTTGCATGGCATATTTTTATACTGAAAACTACGAAAAAGCTCACGAATTTTCGGAGAAGTTTTCTAAATCTGACACGTCGATCGAACAATTGGTTCTAAAGAGTTGGGTGGATATCATGCGAAGAGATGTAAAACGTGTGGCGCAGCTAATAGAGAACGCCAAAGCGAAGTTAGTGAGCGGCAGCATGTAGAACAGTTTTTAAACAATTCAATGTTTCTGCTCGGAAATATAGAGAAATACATATGTATGTTTTATTTCCTACTTTCCACTTGGCACATACTGGTTGTTTGATCATAATTATACTGGCGGATGGACAACATACACAGTTGATTCCGAGGTTTCAGTTCAGAAGATTACACTAATTTTTGCATGAGATCAGTTTGCCTGCAAAAAGCGTGTAAATGTTTCAAAAGTATCACAAAAATGACTTAATTAATGACTTGGCTCTTCCTTAGTACTTTTGCGACTCTATCGTCATTAGTAAAACTTTTGGTCTCACTAGACCGCAGCCATCCGTAAAAACGCATAGATTGATATACATAGTTGATTCCGAGGTTTCAGTTCAGAACCTTTACTTACACTGGAAAACAATCGCTTGCACTTATGAAGGTCACTACAGAATGTTTTTCCTGAGATGAAAAAACCGTATTTCGTATTACGTATTATCATAAAATGTATAAAATTTGGAAAAATATTCAGTAGGTACATGCGTGGTGAATGTGTGCAATGGTGAATTTGTAGCATACAAATATTAAATACAGATTACACGCCATGGGTGAATAATTGCCATATTCGATATGAACCCGCACGGGGTGGATTAACGGGGAAGGGGGACTTGGGGTAGCCCCCTCATCAGCCCAACCTATTTGGTGAAATAATGAATAGATGACGTGATATTAATTTCTGACCATCACTATCGTAATTTCTCAAATTTTTCCAGCGCTGCGTGCCGGATAATGCCAATTCATTCTTATTCGATATCTTGGTGGCCCAGAGTAAGCCATGGTTCCTTTGTTTTCTTCAATTTTTCAGCATAAATTTTAAAAATTTTCGGCGCTTCACGTCAAATACAAGCGCCCAAAACAAAGTAATGTAAGTCTGTAAACGCCTTCATGCCTGACTTTAATAAATTTTCGGACATTCAGCGCCGAATTTTAGCTACAAATGAGGAAATATAAGTATTTTTTGCATAAAATTGCTGGCAATAGTGAAATTTTTTCAAAGATTCTTTGCACCAAAAATTACTTTTAATAACATTAGACAACTTAAAACGGCGAAAAATTGTTTTACCAGACGTGAACAGCGGATTGACCTATTTTTGACTATTTGGAAATAAGTTAAGGTTCCGCCCTTCCGCCTTACGAAAATCCTAGATCCGCCACTGTGTGCTCCGTAGGTTACTGGCAGATAAATCGCTTTTGAAGCAAAACAAGCTGTCAATCTGGAACATTGTCATATTTTATGTGGATTGTCTATTAGACAGATCTTGAGCGATTCAAAGAACATATTAGTGATCTAAAATGAAACAAAAATTATAATTTCTCGGCGGAAAGCGAGCTTTGCAGCTGCACTTACTCGAACGCTGCTACATACATCGATCACAAGTCAATGATTTTTGTCTCCCATGTCATCATTATTATTTATGCAAAAATTAAACGTCGTAATTGAATTATGCAGAAGTAAAGGTGATTTTAATAATATTAGGCTGATAACAAGTGCTTGAAATTGACCAGAAGCAGTGGATTAACTTAGTTTTTACGATATTCCAGCATTTACTATTTTTGAGGTAATTTTTGGCTCTAAAAAAGCTCTTGAGCGAGGTGACTCTTTCATCAATAAGATCATACGATCATACATGTACAGCATGGAAATTATGGGAGTCAGGCCCGAAAAAATTTTTAAAAAGTACATTTAGGGCTAAAAACGATGAGACACGTCAAAAACACTGTTGTTTGACCTTTCAGGCAATGCTTATTCTTTCTAGAATATTAAAACATAAAATAATTCCGGAAACATTCGAAAAAATCTAGTAAATTGTACAAAATATAGTCAAAAAATGTATATACGGCGCGAGCATCGAAAATTTGAGTTTTGAGCCAAAATGAGCTAAAGATGATAAAAACACTTTTAACAGATTGTACGGAAAATCTACAATTCTGGGCGGTGGTCGCATCCATATTGCGGGGGAAGTGGGTAAGTTCCCATTCTGAGAGGTCAAACTCGCATGAATAAGATGTGATGAATTTGAAATTTATAGTAATCCTCTTTTCATGATGAACAAGTTTATATTGTGTACGGCGTGTATGATGAATATTCGTGTGAGCTTGTAATGTTATAGGGATCAAGATCGCAAATATGATGTTGACATAGGCTTGCTGAAAGCAAAGTTCAATGAATTACGAAATAATTTTCAATTAGCTCTGGATG